>OX376311.1:27249034-27664929 GCA_947369225.1 Hofmannophila pseudospretella | reverse complement strand
GGGGTTTATTTACTTAGATATGTAATGGAAAACAACGGATCCTATAATATAGAGTAAGTAATAATGATAATTATAGGACAGGATAATATTTTTCAACACATAATCACATATACGAGTATTCGTTCTTAAATATCCGATGAAAAATTAGTCGTAGAAATGCCTTTACTCGTTATATTTTAGATACAAATCAAGTGAGTCCAACTCAGATAATTTAACACTACCAAGATCACGAATGAATTATAAAAAAGCATTTTAAACTATAATTTTGATTCTGAAAAGTGTCATGTGATGCATGTATCATAGATCACTATCATAGATCACTATACACCGTGATCCGAAGGATATGCATTAACTTCGCCAAACACTTCTGTAACTTTAATTTGTTATATTTGACAATGGAAGTGAATAAAATAGCAAGTAACTCAAAAACCCTTCGTTTTTGTTTATTGCTATTTTATTTTACTAAATTTTCATTGAGTTTTACAATGCTTAAGGGTCTTTATTTATGCTACTATGTATGGCATACATAGTATGTTTAAGTTAGCCTTAAGTTAAATAGTTTGTATGAAAATAAAAATTTAAAAAATTATTAAAATTTAACAATGTGATAATATAGCAAATGACTATTTCAGTGTTCTGAATACAGTGTCGAAGTTCATGCTAACCAATAGAAGACGGTGTATATTCATATATATATATATATATATATATATGAATATACACCGTACGGAAATTGAGCAATTGCTAACGAGGATGCCGAGTTTACAATAGGTTTCCGTACATATATATATATATATATATATATATATATATATATATATATATATATATATATATATATATATATATATATATATATATATATATATATATATATATATATATATATATATATATATATATATATATATATATATATATATATATATATGTACGGAAACCTATTGTAAACTCGGCATCCTCGTTAGCAATTGCTCAATTTCCGTACTAGTATCACAAATTTAAATATAAGTATTCTGTTTGAAGCACCACAGTAATGAAAATAAGTGCCAATTACCTTTTACTGGTATGTATTGGTAGTAAAAGTGTGAGTTGCCTTTGATAGAAGCCTAATAGGTGACATGTATTTTAAGATGTTGAGAGTTATTTTAAATTAGGTACGTAAGTATATGGCAGCTGTATTCAGCTCTGTAAATTATATTTATAATAATTTATTATCCCAGTGAAAGTAATTCTGTATTTTCATATAAAAGAAATCGTCAAGCTCTCGCGGCCTGCATGTAATTTTGTCACAAAGACGGTAATAAAATTTCAATGAGGTTCTCTTTTGTTAGAAAAGATATCGGTTTTATAACTCACTTTAGGCCGTTTGATGGTTTACTTATCAAGTCAAAGTGACGGCAATCGAAAGAATCCAGAAACCTTCCACATCATCGGCGGTTTTTACTAAAATAAAATCGAGATTTTTATTATTATTTTAGCATCGTCTCTCTATTTGAATTGAAATCGAAAACGTACCGAGATTAATAAATTAGAGATGTCACTGCACAATGTGCCTGAATTATTTTCGATGAAAAATACTCGACAGCGACTCGGATCGGGCGCGGAGCTCGGGAAAATTATGTTTTTTTAAGTTTTGTAAATATTTTTTTTGCTAATCCTGTTATAAGAGCAGCGGTGTCGCAACTTGAGGGGGATGAAAAGGAAAAAATGTCGGCGTCATGTTTATTCGTCCTTGGACTGCGGTAATTCAAGGGTGGCTCGCTTCTCATCTTTTCGTAGCTTGCCTACCGCCGCGTAGCATGGCGTGTAGCAACGTCGTAGCCATTTTACAATCTTGGAAGATCAAGTACATACTTTTAAATTAACATAGGTAGTACGTTAGATACAGTTTTTTAGAAAAATCTATAATCGATTGTATCTTTTTAGATTAAAATAATAATCAGATAAGAAATTATTTATTCAGTTTAAGCCATAGGTTTGTAACTATACCTTTACATTCAAAATTAAAATAAAGTATAGAAAGTATGAGTGAAAACAGAACATTTCACATAATTTAAGCTTTTTCAGATTTCACAAAATTAATCATAATTTAAAACTAAAGTAAAATTAACATTACATTGACTTCGATTTGCTGCCAAATCTAAAAAAACCTAACTGCGAACTAAAAATGGATCGGCTGAGTTATCTGTTCAGTATAGCTAGAAATTATTTATACAGGTTCATTATTTACATTGTTGTAATGAATACTGAATAACTGTAATTAGAAGAGAAATGTATATAATGGTTTTGGTTACTGCGGCGACTGGATTTATCTCGTACTTTAAATGTTTAATTCTAACTTACCATATAAAATATTAAAATAGGTGTCTAATGTATTATTTGGACGGTTAACAAAACATAGTAGAATATCTAAAATGTAGTTAAAGAAGGAATAGATTTCTTTAAAAAAATTGCTCCCAAGAAACGATGGAATTACATTTCGAAGTATCATTACAGATAACCTGTTATTGCTGTTCGGCGCTTAAAATACGCAGGTTACCTCAATTTATGAAGCTATCAAACTGAAAGTTTTGGGGAAAATGAAAGCGCTGGCTCAACTCCAAGACTGGAAGTTTCACGGTCACCGAGAATAACCCGCCAAAGGATAAATAAATGGTACGAGTACATATTGGGCATTTGTTGTATAAAACTGACAGGCTTGATAACTTTGCTATTATCAGAAATAAAAAGGGTATAGCGACGCCCTGGGTTCAAAGAAAGAATCTAAATAAGTACATACATTCCTTCACGCTATGTCTTTTGCAGAGTAGGCAGAGAGAATGGAGCGCCACATATCTCTGTTTTGGCATACTTCTCTTGCTCCTCTACAGTTATTCGTCATTTCACGCATGTTCGTCGTTGGGGTCGTCTGCTCTGTATATTAAAATCTAACTCTCTGTAAATTTGCTCTTTAAAGGTCAGTCTAGGACGACCCCGGCTTCTCCTTCCATTCACTTTCGCTTCGTATACCTGTTTCGTCATTCGTTCATCACTCGTTCTTTCTACCTGTCCGAACCAACGGAGCATGCCATTTTCATCTTTTTCATTAAATAAATAAGGAAATTTTAAATAGTGTAGTAAAACTTATTAGTGACGACTCCACATAAGAGCTCGACTCCATGACTCCATGAATATTCTTGGTATCATAAAGGAACAAGGATTCAAAGAAAAAATCAAAACACAAAAGATTTGTAACACTTTATTTGCTCAAATAGTGAGATAAGTATAGCTGGATACTATATTTATCTCACTATTTGAGCAAATTAAAAGTATATTTGACGACAGACGCCATATAAGCCATATACAGCTCGGTCGCCAGTATCAAAGATAGTAAATAAATTAATCATTTAGAGATATGTAATGTATTTTTGGTCATGAGAAGAGCGTCGTTCAATTGAATGGAAGAAAGAGTGGGGATTTCGGGCCGGCCGCATGCAAACTGCCAATTTGTTACACCATTAATTAAATCGTGCTGCGAAATTGATACCGGCACGAATAAACACAGTAAACCCATACAACAGTGTCCGTATTTTTATCAAGAAAGAAAAGCGACGTGGGCTTTGACAGAACCAGAAATGTGCCACTAGACACATTTTCACCTGAATCCCTCCCTGACACGGAGAGCACGTTAAGCAATCGGTCCCGGCTGTTGTCTTCCGACGGCAGTCGTTATGCCATATCAGAGACCTACGAGGGCGGCCTGAACAACTCTGACCACTATAGGTTGGTCTACTCTAACCATAGGACTAGAAGGAGAACCAACTTTTAAGTACATAAAAAGACATGTTAAATCGAGAAGCGATAGTAAATTCTGAGTAGAGTTACTGTTTATCCCAAATTATCTTAACTGTGCACCGGCTATGGCTTTGTTTAATCGAAAAAGACGGGCGCTTTCGCTACATTTGCTTTTTCATTATTTTTAGCATTCTTTAAATATTGGAGCAAATTAATAGTGTGCCGGCCGCGTTCGACAAGTACAAACGAGCATTTTTAATTTGACTGTGTGTAATAATATAATGCAATGTGTTTGTTGTCTATATATAATATGTAATCATCATCATCAGCAGCCTATTCTAGTCCACTGCTGGACATAGGCCTCTCCCAGGGCGCGACATTGAGCTCGATCTTCGGCTCTTCTCATCCAGTCGCTGCCAGCCACCTTACGCAGATCATCGCTCCATCTAGCAGGGACGCCCGTCCCACACTACGTTTGCCCAAACGCGGTCTCCACTCCAGAACTCGTCTACCCCAGCGGTTGTCGGTTCTGCGACAGATGTGACCGGCCCACTGCCACTTCAGCTTGCTAATCTTATGAGCTATGTCGATAACTTTGTTCTATGCCGGATCTCCTCATTTCGGATTCGATCCAGCAGAGATACTCCGAGCATAGCTCTTTCCATAGCACGCTGAGCGACTTTCAATTTGTGAGCCAATCGCACCGTCAGTGTCCACGTTTCGGCTCCGTAGGTCATTACTGGTAGGACGCACTGGTTTAGACATTGAGGTATGGGCGACGAGAAGATGTGACGTAACTTCCGAAATGCTGTTCAACCCAGCTGAATTCTTCTGTCGGCTTTCGTAATAGAAATAATATTGCACAAAAAAATACTCTTTATTGCACAAAACATAGTTTAAAATAGCGTACATAAAATATGATACAATATTGAAGGTATTATCGCGAAGATCAAGTACAGGTAAGGTGTTCGATCTACATTATAATCTCAAAAGTATAATATAAATAAATAATAAATAAATAAATTTATATAACGACAACACTGTATGCAAATATACAAAGAAAGGTACAGTTAAATGAATACTACAATATAAATAATATACAGAAACATACCAAGAAATACGCTGATACGTATATGTATAAGAGATTTAAATTAATGTCATATTTTGATTTAAGGAATCATTCAGTTCGAAAAAAGCTGTACCAAAACGTACTACGTATATAATATATTTGCATCATAGTATCCATACACATTTATTTCATGTAAAGTATTTCAGAAAACGTGCCAATTCGGTACCTACCTAAACAAATTAGAAAATTATAATGTGCGTGACGTAATATTATCTAATCTTCGTTTGCAAATTCGTGAGTGGAGGAGACGGAAACTTTTTAATTGAATCGAAATAACTTTGGAATTTCGCTAAAAAATCATAAATCCTGAATATGATGTTGTCGTACATGAAATTAATCCAAACATCCGATATAAATGTAAACGAACAGATGTGACGATACTGCCTTAGGTTATTAAAATTATAGATCCAAATACAAAAGTACACTCCTCGCTAAAAATTTTCGCTGAAACCTTGACTTTTTGACATAGAAACTATTACACTTGCTTTGTAAGTGAGCGAACTTATGTCAAATCAAATCAAAATCATATTTTTTTATTGTAAATACCATAAAGTATATTTTTACAACGTTATTTTTTACCGAATCGTAAATATACTATTTTATATATTCTGTGCTATAGTTATAGCTGAAAGGAAAGAAACGGTGCAAGAAACATTTACGAAAATGTTTACTTACAGCATACCGATAATTCTTGAACTGTTTAACCTATCATAATAGATATTACACCATTGAATAGAGTCAAGCGGCGCCGTACTAAGGATATCTAACAATAACTGAAATATTGTTTCCCCGCTTCGCTACAGCTTGTCGAAATGGGTCCTTTTTTGTTCAATTTTTTTACCGACATATTAAATTCTCTATAACTTTGGAACTATAATAGATATCGAAACATTTGAAACTGCGTTATGAATTCCATTTCAAACAGTACAGTATAATATTTTGACCCATAACTTATAACAATAGGTAGTTATTAAACACTAGTTGCAATATTGTTACATTCACCGCCACCCTGACACAGAGCGGCCTCGTGTGTTGGTAACTTATAATATGACAAAGGCGTATGTTGGTAACACTGTCGCCAACTTGCCAGGGCCACCAACTGTTGGTGTTCACCTACCGGAACCGGATACTTGCGAGTTCGTGAGGCTTGCTTCTACTATGTCACTTCCTGGCAACACGTATGGATGTTATTACTGCCGACCAAGTGTTGCGAGGCGAGCCTCGTGCTGTAGGGATTTGAGAACTGAGTTTATTAGGTACTAAGAAAATGTTTGATTATTCATACAAATCATTTAACATTTTAATGTCGTATTCGTGCAGTATTTTACTGTAATATTATTATTATTACCATCATATAAATCGTGTGGTTGTAAAGTCGCTAAATAAAAAAAAATGCAATCTTTTTCACTAAAAAGTTCATTTATGCACTAAAAGGTTTCATATAAATATTCAAATTTGAAAATTAATAAAGATTCTAAAGTGTATTTTAGTAATAGTGACAACAACACAACATGACTTAATAAACAGTGAAATACCAGTGAAATATTTCAAAAGTACGAAAGGAATGGTCACAACAATTTGTATGACAACCGTGTCGTAACGTTGCACCTAAAGTATAATGTCTTTATTTCATTCTGGTGACCGCGACCGGAACGGTGCGGTATATGTACAGTAATTTCCACTTTACTACTTGCGGTCCGTTGCGGGAGGCTGCGGTTTCACTGTGCAGCCGGGAACGGGTGAACCAACAATTACGTTATACATGCCTTTACTAACTCTAGGACACAAAAGCTAATTTTAATTCGTAAATGAGAAGCTTAAAAGACAGAGGTATAAAAAACTGTGTGGCAATTAGACTGTCGCCATAGTAAAAACGCTTTTAATACAAAGCTTTGTTGTAAAGTTTTTAGCTCGTTAACAAATACTGTATAGCTACTGTAAATTAGATGTTAATTTATCAACTTATTATTTTTAGTTCTATGTTAAGTAATTATTTGTTTAGTGATGACGTGAAAGCTTTTACCGCAATTAATAAACGCTGTGTGTGTTCACATCGCAGAATGCAGGAGGCACTTGCGAAAGAAAAATTAAACGATAAAATCAAGCAATCTACCAAATCTCTAGTAGCACCCATTTATCTGGTAAGGTTTTACGCGTGGAGCTCGTAGCCTAGTTGTGAGTACGGTCCGAAAGTGATCGTGCAGGTTAAGCAACATTGGACACGGTCGGTACCATGATGGGTGGCTTATTCATCTGAGCCCCTCCGTGACTCGGAGAGCACGTTAAGCAGTTGCTCCCGGTTGTTCTCGTTCGACAGCAGTCGTTAAGCCAACTCTGACAATAGGTAGGCCATACGATAAACAAACAAGTAACACACATGTGTATTCCCGGCTTAACGGTAAGTCAGAAATCTATTGTTTATATATATGTACATAATTCAATGTAGCAGTGAAAGGAAGACAAGCGAAGTTTAAAGGAACGTACTCACCGGGAGTATTCGTTTCGCGAACGAGCGTTTGTTGCGCAAGCGTTTGCTACGCGAGCATTCGTTATGCGAAGTTTGGTTAGCGAGCATTTCGTATGAGACCGTTCACTACGCGAGCAAATTGTTTGGCGAATCACTGGTCAGTGTAGTGGACAGTACATACAATAGTAATAGTCTACTCTATGGTGACAAATCGTAATGTTATTCGTAGTACGCATTCACTTTGTATAATATGTTTGCCCTAAATAAAAAGATTTAAAAAAAATATTTGGTGAGTACGTCGATTCGAATAAGCGGAACAAATACATTTTGCGCGCAAAAGAAAGGTTGGTTCGCGAAAGAATTTGCTCGCGTACTGAACGCTCGCATACCAAATACTCGCAAACCAAACTCCAGAGGTTGCCTGGAAGAGATCGCCTTAAGCGATAAGACCGCCTTTGTACATATCGTGTTATTATTCCTGTAGTTTTTACTTTTCCAGATTTTGTGTACAATAAAGTGTTTCTATCTAACCCTGCCGCCGAGCGCGAAGTCTAGCCCAGGAGGGTTTCCATCCGATGGAGGCGTGGACTCACCAATGGAAGACTGAGATGGGTGCAAAAGCTAGCGACCTCATCCGACCTGGGGAACAGCTAAAGGGCGCCGACTTACCCCGACGCGATTGGTGCTCACTTAATAGGATACGCACTGGCCACGGCCGAAGCGCCCATTACAAACACTTGTGCGGCTGGATCGAGTCCCCCCACTGCGACTGCGGCGCGGAGTCCCAGACCGTCGAGCACATCACGCGCGAGTGCCCCCTGCGAGCATACGCCGGTGACCCTGACGACTTCATCCTACTAACCTCAGACGCCGCCGAATGGCTAAGAAACCTGGATATTTGATTGTGACATATCGCAGTACCTACTGTTATTGTGTATGATTCCAACTGCCATACGAATAAATAAAATATATATCTATCTATCTTCGCATAACGAATGCTCGTGGTGAGTACCGTCCTTTAAACTTGAAGCACAAGTGCATGACACGATATGGAAGTTTCCCCTCGTGCCACCGCAAGTGGTATCCCGCTACACTTGTACTTGAAACTTTTCGCGAGAGTCTTCGAGTCGGATTAACGTCGATGCAAGTGTGCGGGAAACTTAACCACTCTTTGCAAGTCGCTTCAACAGCGTCTCAATATATGGTTATATGTTATTTGTTTAAATTGTCTAACAGTGTACCAGCGTTCTAGACATCAGCAATAAGCTCAAGTTAAGGCTCTTTTCACAACAACAGCAAGCTCTAAATATATTATAACGGTACTTTACATTTATTAATATAATTATATTATTAGAATTATAACTGTTTCGGTCTAAGCTGTACGTGAAATAAACATTTTACTTGGTTACTTTGAAATTATTAATAATAAAATACACATACAATGTTAACAAGTTAAAATTATACAGTATGCATGTAATTACTGTTATAAACTTGGAGGAAATAAACCCGCCATTGCATTTAGCTTTACGATCAGAATCAGTATTGTTATTCTGTATTTATTATTGTTTCTGAGTAAATATTCAACGTCACATTTTAAATTTATAGTACTTATATCACAAACAAGCTAATCTAGGCGTACATTGTTACATTGAAGCTTCTAAACTATAATTGATAAAAACGGTTTGAACGCAAAAATTTCGTAGCACTTCTACGCGATATTCGTAGAATATCTTTAAGTTACATTTTGAGGTAAAGGTATGAGCTATTTCATTGTGAGGTATGTCTTTTTGTTTAATTTTTACTAATACAATATACAATCACATTTATTTATGATGATAAAAAATATTATTGTAATTTGTTCAATTTGAAATTACAATTAGTAACACAAACTACTTCATCCCTAAATGTCTTTAAATAATATTTATTACGTTATCGTGAGCCTACATTACGACACCATCAACTCAATTAAATACAAAGTAAACATATTAATAGTTTCGTGGAATTTGTTACAAAATTAGTAGGTAATAATTTAAAGCCATCTGAAATAACTGAATAGCCATGGAAATGACAACTTGGACAACGCATAGTTGTCGCCGGAGTTTTTACAATGGCTGTAATACATGACAGTTGCATGTTTATGCACAACACGTAAACATTTAAAACACAAAGCACATCTATGAATTTCGTAGCACCTCTACGCAATGTTCGTAGAATATTGATTCGCACTAATGAAGCAATATTTGGTAGATTAAACCCTGCAGGAGATGAAATCAAGTATTCTGTTATATCCTGTATAAGCTATCTGACCTCCTAATAACATGACGAAACGCAAAAATGACGAACTGCGCCTATATCGGAAAAGCTATGGTAAGGTTTTTAATCATATATGTTTTAATAGCTACGTCGCTGAAAGAAAGAACTTCTCACAGCTTAAAGTACGTTTTGTCACAGTTTGTTTCGCTTAACAGAGACACATGGGTCGCTCACGTAATGGCACTTAAGCATCCCTTTTAGCGGCGAGCTTGCGGTGCGTGAGCGAGCTGGCTCCAGACATTATACAGCTCTGTTGATGAATGAGCGTACTTACTCATCAGAGTGAAACCTGTATTTAACTAAATGAACAATTGTTCTTCACCTTTTTAAGGTAATGCAAATAAATTGTAGATATTAAATATACCTACTTAGGACAATTTTGTAGACGAGTCGCAAATTCGTTTGCGAATTTTGAGTCCTTCTACTTACCCAAATTGTATACCATGTTTTAGCGTACCAACTGTAACTGTATGACTGTTCCGTGTTCTGTGACATAATTGGAATTCTAATATTATCACAGTAATATACCAGTGAAATATATTAAAAGTACAGTCAACCACTGTCTCAAAATTCATCAATAAACATAAGGCTGAGATTTACTCAGCCTTATGTTTATTTCAGTTTCACAAATTTTGACATTTTGGGTAGGTTGACTAAAGTCAACTGTAAGACAGGAATGTGCAAAACAATTTATATGAAAACCATGTCATAACGTTGTATCTCACATATATATCTCATCTATGAGCGACGGTGAACATTTACCATCAGGTAGCAAACAAGCTACCTGATGGTAAGTGGTCACCGTCTGCTCTCCTTATACCATTAAAATCAAGTAAATAAACTGAACAAATAAAGTTGTTGATAAGTATATCGTTTTTCATTGTTAAATTCTAGTATATTATCGTCGATATCAATAGGTCAAATTGTAATATTTACAATGGTAATTCTGTATTTTAGAACAGTAGAGTTATAGGTAAAAAGAAAATAAACAGCGTTATACTTGTAGCACCATTATTTCGGTCGGGCATTAAAAAGCAAAACTATAATAGGGTGCGTATTTTATACTGCTTATGTAAGAAGGGCAAATGGGGAATACTCCACAATTTGTGGTATTGTCGGTTGACAAAAAGCCGCCGTTTGCTCCGAGTCCATTTGGCGGCCCAACCCGGGGAAGTCGTAAGACGTTTTTATTTCCTGCATTACGCCGCTAGTAAAATTCAAAGTGATTTTGTTTTTTCCCCTAGTCGTTTGACCTAATGTAGGTGGCTTGGGAATATGCGTTGTCATTTCCCGACGTATCGGTCAATCTTATACGTTTTCCAAATGAATTGTATAAGATTTTTGAAATATACGTACAATAATTTTATTCAAAATAAAGTAATACTAAAATAACACTAAAATATACATACTTAAGCTAAAATTAACATAATACCCAACTATTTTACTACTAAGAGACCTGGCCCAGATCGCTCCCTGCAGGGAGTGTCCCGAGGAGGCTGGCGGCGCGGCGGCGTTGAACGGCTGTATGGCGAGGCTTATACGCTGGGCAAAGTAGAGGCTAGCCTTCTGGTCCCGGGATGTGTCTACGAGGCGCTTGGCTATTTCCCGGTAGAGGTAGACGGCTCCAAGCCCCCACGGCCTTTTTTAAATAGTAGGTAGCCCTTTTGCTTTATACGTAAGTCATCGACTTGTAATATTAGGTTGTTTATTCTTAAGTCTGTAAATAAACGATGAATCACTTTGGCGATCGGTACAAAAAAACCTTTTTAAACCCATCAGTTTCCTGAAGAACAATCGGTCAAAAAGCTTATTGTCTGTACAAAGAAATTTGAATGGAAAGCTTTTTATGATTCTCGTAACTCGCGAGGTTAGGCTCATAATGCCAGGTTTGGATTAAGGATTCGTTTGTGGTAGTATAATTTGAAGGAAAAGAAAAATTGAATAAGTGGATACAAAACGGCATAACCAGTACGGTTCAATTTTCTATTATCGCTATGGTGAATATATACACAATAGTGGTTTAAGCAACTGACACGTAATTATAATGGCTAATTACATGTAGTTGCATACATTATTTTTACTACGACCATGAAATACCTAAATAATTGCAAATACAAACTATTATGAAGCTTCCAACACACCATGACAGCTCGTCAAAACTCCGTCGACAACAGTGCGTGGTTCAAGTTGTCGTCTCGTGTCGTCGGCATTTAAAAAATATTTTTTTATTTACGTGACATTATTTTCTTCATAAGCTACTAATTTTGTATCAAATTTCATGAAACTATTAATAAATTTACTTTGAACATAATTGAGTTGACCTATCGTAATGTAGGTTCACCGGTGCGTTAATAAATATTATACACGGCGACGTTCATTACGTGACAACCCTTAGGAATGAAGTAGTTTATGTTGCCGGTTGTTGTTTCATATTGAAGAAATTAGCAAATGGGAGTATAAAAAAAACTTTTATTGTTATCGTTGGGAAGATCATGCATTGGTAAGTTCCGGTTTGAAGTGTAATAGATCGAGCAATTACGCTATATCGGTACATGAGGCACTGATGTCCTACAATCACATCGAAAACTCTATGGCAATATTTTAATGAGCGCGACGGTGACCACCTATCGTAAGTACTATCAGGTGGCTCGAGACATTCGGTCGGAAATAACAGACATTACGTATTTTTTTATGTTGCATGTACATAACAACATAACAAATTTCTAAATTACGTCCGTCCACCAATCGAGTTTACGAGTAATGAAGTGTACTTTTATTTACGATAATAAACTTGTATTAATAGTTATCACCCAAACCATGTCTCTCCTCAAAAGATACGAAGAAAGGACTCTCCCCTCTTCTTTTGAAGAACAATAGTTCGAGAGTTCTTATAAGCTGGCGTTAGAAAGACAAAAGCCGAGGCAACACAAAGTAATCTTCAGCTTTTGTAAAAGCCGCTTAAGGAACTATTTCTAATACTAAGTCGAATAGTATCTGTTAGCTCGTACCCAATGGTTTATACGAATGCGGGTTTTTTTTACGTATCTCTATTGGACTGAAAGAGAAACAGCCTTTATTTGATCCCAGATAAAATACTGTAGAGTTTTAAAGGAATTCGAAGAGGAATTTCTATGTAAGTGTACAGCCACTGTTTTTACCATGATACAAAAAAAGTTGTAAACTTTTTGGCATACAACTTCTTCCTACTGAAATTGTAATTTTTAACTTACCACCTTTTGTGTTGGGTTACCTAATAGAAATGTGTTGTTTTTTTTTGATATCTCTTTAATTGACAAAATAAATGCATAGCCATTTCGTATAACATTAATCAATGTATAGTACAAACTTCTTCAATTGATAATTTGTAAACATTTTCAAAATAGACCTTTTAGTTGGTGCCAATTATTCGCAAAAATGACAAATATTGACTTCGTCTTTTCCTATTGAGAAGTTGAATTTAGATTTAACATGTTTTGCACAAGGGAACTAGTACCAATATTGGCTGAAAGATTTTGAATATTTCAGTGACGAAACAAACGCTTGCCTGTAAACACTTAGCTGTTCTACCCTATATATCGAATACAAACAAACTGTACCTTCTAATCAAAATATTATAATGTAAATTAGTACGTGACGATATTTTTAATATAGTTTAATAAAAAAAAGTGCTCATAATCCAAAAAAAAAACTAAATTTACATGAAAAAAATACAGTTTTAGTTATATAAAGAAGTTGTAACACTCGGTGCGAACCTTTCAGCACTTGTTACACAATATACAGGTTACACTCAGGATAAAATAAAGAGGCATGTTTACATAGCGTAAACGTAGCGATTTATATTTAATTCAAATAAATCTAAACAGTACTTTACTTGTAATAATTTTAGAGTACACTGAATTTCTTGTTTCTCTTGTCTTCATCTAAAATAATAAGATTTAAGAGTCTGAAAAGAATTCTCTTCGACCTTGGTGCGTAATTTTCAATTTCCTGAAAGCCATTCCGAGGATACAGATAATTTTCAGCCTCACTTATCGCCGTAATTGCTAACCTTGAGTTAGTTAATCAGATACTTTCTGGCCAGATGTAACGATACCGTAACTTTTTTTCATTAATTAGGAAAAACGCGTTATATTAAATGTCAGCTGTTAATTTATCGCATAGAGATGTTACCAAAGTATTTGCAACTTCTATATCAGATATGTTTATATATCCCTTGTAAAGTACAGTTTTATAATTCTCTCTAATAGGAATATAAATGGAATAATATAAGGAAGCACTCAGATAAAATGAACGAACAAATTGATCCCTCAAATCTCTCTTTATCTTTGAATGACTAGAAATCTATTTAACGATTTGACCAGAAGATTTCAGTAATGTTTTAACGATAAGCTGAAATGGAACGCTGAATAGTGAAAGCCTTTGCGATAATGTCAGACTACTGAAGCTTTGAGTAGGAGAATAAACGAAACGAGTCACAAAAATCTTTTTGTTTCGTATGTAAAAGGTGTTTGAGATTGCAATGATTTATGCGTCAATAAAATTAGAAGTTAGTTTAGTTACACTGTTTTCTTTATTCAAAGGCTATGTTTATCTTATTACGAGTACGTATGGCATCGTATGTATGGCATATTCGCATAATTTCAACTCTATTTGCATCAAATTTACAAGTTGTATCCGCGATTCGCGGAGTTAACCCCAAAATAAAGTTGTCCAGTCAGTAAATGTCTAGTCGTACCTGGTGTTATGGCGGTGAGTAGATCTAGCAGTGAGGGATACCCTGTTTATCTTGTTTCCGCGATATAATAAACACCACACCAGTCACTTTGTCGTATTACAGTCTCAGTAAAGTCAATTCACTCAATAATCCATGAAACAAATGTAATCCCCGTTTAATTATAAAGCACACGGTGCAAAGTGCATGTGCATCGCGCGGGAGCGGGCCGCCGACTCCAATGACTGCGAGTCTATCCAATACCCTCCGATGAAAAATGAAAAAAATTATAAACAAAACCGAAACACAAGCTATGCTTCAACACATCCACAGATGGGCAGACATGATATACGAGTACTCGTATAATGCCATATTATTTATGGTATTAAACTTTCGTAAATTTTCCGTCGTAATAACAGTGATCTGTTATTAATTAATATCACTCATTCAGATTCAAACACAGATCAAAGATATAAATATCCTTCGTCTGCTTGACATGCTATTGGTAACCATGGAAACCGTTTGACGTATTATCGACATCGCGCAGGCTATAGTACCAAGTAGTTAGCCAGTGAAATGTGGTGCATTTAATACGAAAACGTTCTTGTATGCAGTGCCACAAAACAATGACAAATTTACAATCGAAAACTGATATTTAATATTTCATTAAAACACTATTTAAACCTCTTTATGTTAAATAATTTATTTATTTAGAAAAGACATAAATACCAGGGTAATTAATTATCATACTATACTAGGATAAAACTAAAGCTAAAACTAAACTAAGGCTAAGAAAACTAAAGATAAAAAAATTGGGTTAAGTCCCCCACATCCGGCAGTGTACCCAAGAGACTGGCTGCGTTGCCCCGTTGGATAGCTAAGCTAATCCGCTGGGCCAAATAGGAGCCAGATCTTGGGTCTTTTGACGCGTCGACCAGGCGCTTTGCGAGGTCCTTGTTAGAAAAGTAACAACTACATTAAAACAAATTATCCAAATTTAATTACCTAATACAATAACTAAGTAAGAGACCTAGTCTACTACCACACTGCTATGACTGTAATTAGCCGAACAAGAGCATTTACAAAAAAAGTTGGCCAGTTAAACTTTTGTCGCATACCTAATCGGAATGTGCCAACCGTAATTAAAACTTGATTCCGAATTAGTCATAAATGCCGACAAAACGGCCACAACTGACCGTGTAAAATGCAGCAGTGTATACAATGTTTGCCGCGGTCAGAACCAGGATGGGTGACTAACGGCACATTTTAATTTGGGCCCAGCCGTGCCTCGTAGAACAATGTAAACTGTCGGTCCCGGCTGTTGTAATCCGACAACAGTGGTTAGGCGAACGGCCAGAATAATTCTGACAATAGGTTGGCTACCACCTTTGACGTAAATATATATCATCAGATGTCCTATACTGAAAATTTGTAATTTTTCTGTAGTCTCTGGTTCCGGCGCCAGTATAAATATTTTGCTTCAACTTTTCTTTGCAAAACAAAATAAGTCGACGTCGTCGCCGGTACCAATCGACCAGATGAGCTTCGTCCGACCAACTTTAAATGGATTAACGGAGGCGTTGGAAATCGCTCGGGGCCTTACCGCTTCCCGACGAGATTATGATTAATAGAATTTGCCTGTTAAATTAATCAAGAAAATATTGTTGCCGCCATCATCGCGGTTACGCGACCTACATTCTGATGAAAGCATCCATCTATTTATCCTCTATTTATGTGCTTTTTGGCCCATTTTCTTGTTTATTGACTTTAAATGTTAACTGTCAAAGTGTGCTTTCAGTAAAATTATTTTTGTGTAAATATAGTGTTAGTATATTTTGCACAAAGTCAAATAAGTGCTTAACACTTAGTGCTTATGTTTACGATAAGGTTCATAACTAATTCTAAGGACACTCTTACACCCATTATGGGTCGATTTTGGTATGTCAACTTCATTTTCACATAATCTAGCAGTTTAGCTTTTAGCTGTAGATTAAACCTGTGTAGAGAAAGACAAAACCTTCTATATTTTTGTGTATGAATATAATTGTATCGTTCTGTAGCCAACTAAGGAACCCTTGTAGTTTCGTCATATTTGTCTATATGTCCGTATGTCTGTATGTTATAAGGGCTTCTCACACGGGTTTATTTTCAATTTTTTAACGGCGGCTGTGGATGGGAATTGAAATGGCCCCATCATAGCAGCCATAACTTTCTATGGCTCACAACTCGTAGTATTTAGATAATTGAGAATGTCCCTCGGACAGGCGGGCAGATTGGCGAGCTTTTATTATTTTTATTTTTAATGGCGGCCGAGGATGGGGGTTGAAATGGTCCCACCATAGCTTGGCTTTCAACACGTCGTAGAATAAACTATACCTATTCTGAGCTCTTTACTATTATTCTTGTTTTAGATGGGCCCTTTCATTTTATGGCTAAATAAAGATGACATTCCATCGTGGAAAGATACTGAGAGTACAGTGGAAGACATAATTAAGCTATATACTGTGGGAGTTCCACAATATTTTTATTTTTTATTTACAGTCATATGAATAAATTAAAAGGACAAAGTACCAAAGGGTACTCTTTCAAGTGTAGTGTTTGCCCAGTCATCGCAGTCGTTGCCCACTGCAAGTTACAGCTATTTTTCACTCAGATTCAGGAAGTGAAACAATAATATGTGATAATAGTATAGTGCGCGACGTCCTTGGAGTACCGGTTGCGGGGCCGGTACTTAGCGGCGGCATTCCGGGGTTGTCGCCTACTATACACGAGTTTTATGAATATTTCAAACAAATACAAGCTATTTTTTTGACGAGGGAAATAGATGTGTGTCTTTGCGACTGTACCTACTTATAATAAAGATACTATCTCCTTAATTTTAGATTCAGCCTGATCAATTAAAAAGTTACGAAGGCTAACTAATGACTTAGCGTGAAATAAAATCTAAGCATGCGATTGGTTAATTAATAAAAGTTACATTGTGTTTGATAAAGGATGAAATCTATCAAATAGAACATAGAATAGAAAAAGTGGGAACGTTCCCTAAGATCCTCGTGCCCTGTAATTGTAATCTACCGATATCGAATATTCGATACAATTCCCATCCCCATGCTTAGGGCAACAACAAACTAGGCGCTTTTTAGTCTGTTTTTGTGATCTGTCATCAAAATAAACCAAATCTAGATTATGTCCATAGCTTTTTCGGAACTAAACACTGTCGCATAGTACCCAAATAAACCTTTGTTTACGAACCATGTGTAGGGGCACAGTGTTCGCAGTGTCTAGACTCCGTGTTTCGCAGGAATGCCCCTGTCGGATATTTTATATGGCACGCGGCTGCGCCCGTGTTATTCCTTCGCCACCTATCTGTATAGTCTAATCGGAATAAATATTGGTTTATAAGTTGTGTCAGTGTGTTGACCCCAAGAAGAAGGCTAGGAGATAGGCAGCAGCCATTAAGCCAGTAAAGAGATAGCGGCCCCATCTATCTCTACAGTGGTGACCCCGACGTGATACAAATGACGCAATGTGGCAGACATGTGAAGGGACGACTCCCCCGTGTGAGGCGGACGACGGGGTAACGGAGGATATGGAGGGAGCGACGTAAAGATATCAACCTGTATCAGCGACCCATAGAAGACAATATTGGCAACTGTACGAGTATGGTTACAGCACGGCAGGCCGGACAGAACGTCGCATGGCATGGCAGCCCAGACAGCATGCGGCATGGCATGGCAAGCACGGCATATGCCTACTGAGCACTATACGAGTGCATACTAGTGCGTGTACGAGTGAATTTCAAAAAGTGTGCATTTCATAATTAGTTAAATTATTTCATCAGTGCAGTTTAGATTATAGTGACCATGTGCAGAATTCGTAGAATTGAACGCGGCATGGCGAGGGCCGCGTAAGCAATAACCGCGACGGATCAAGTTACC
This sequence comes from Hofmannophila pseudospretella, assembly GCA_947369225.1. Taxonomy (NCBI): domain Eukaryota; kingdom Metazoa; phylum Arthropoda; class Insecta; order Lepidoptera; family Oecophoridae; genus Hofmannophila; species Hofmannophila pseudospretella. Next base: position 27,646,594 of record OX376311.1, on the reverse strand, counting down.
GGCTAAACGAAGTTAGCGGCGTCAGCGGTTACCTCGGTATTGCACGTAAACTCTACGAGCCCTGAACCTACAGGTGTACACTTTAGTTTTAAGTTTTTTTTTGTAAAAAAAATGTGTATTAAATTTTTGGTAGAGGGGGTAAACTGTAGGGAGACAATGTTCGCAGTGTCTAGACACTGTGTTTCCCAGGAATGCTCTCAGCAGCGCGTATTAGCTTCAGTCGTTCCTTCGTCACCGATCTGTATAGTCTAATTGGAATAAATATTGGTTTATAAATTGAGTCAGTGTTGCTCATTGAAGATGACCCCAAGAAGAAGTACCTGGCTATTAGGTAGATAACAGCCATGCCGAACTCTTAGGCCAATCAAGAGTTAGGTAGGTAACGCCGTAAGTGCTCCATTTGCCGTGCGCCTAATTTTCCTAGCAACTCCTTAGTAACGGCATTCCGAGGTTGTCGCCTCATCATCATCACCAGCCCTCTCTTGTCCACTGCTGGACATAGGCCTCTCCCAGGGCGCGCCATTGAGCCCGATCTTCGGCTCTTTTCATCCAGTCGTTGCCAGCTACCTTGCGAAGATCGTCGCTCTATCTAGCAGCTCGCTCTATCGTCCCACACTACGTTTGCCCAAACGCGGTCTCCACTCTAGAACTCGTCTACCGCAGCGGTTGTCGGTTCTGCGAAAGATGTGACCGGCCCACTGCCACTTCAGCTCTAATCTTATGAGCTATGACGATAATTTTTGTTCTATGCCGGATATCCTCATTTCGGATTCGACCCAGCAGAGATACTCCGAGCATTGCTCTTTGGTGGTGGAAAAAATGATGGAAACTGCCTGTGATCCAATTTTCAGTTCATCCTGATTCTCGCGCTTGGTAATATTGTGACATTCCTTTATTAGCCACTCCACCCTGATGAAGTTGTCATGAGTAAATGCCGTTGGTGGTCGCCCCGGTCTAATGTCATATTTTAGGTCGCTCCGACCACGCTTAAACTCACAAAACCAGTAGATGATGGTGGCAAGTGATGGACGCAATTCCCCAAAAGCACTGATTAAATTTTCATGTGATTCCTTATATGGTAACCCTCGTTTAAAATCATAATAGATCATAGCACGAAATGATTCCCGCGGTACCTCCATCGTAGCGATTGAAAAGGAACAGACATATCTTTAACAATTAATTAAAAAAATAACTAAAGATCACACGCAAGTGATATTTGGCTAATGAATTTGTAATAAAATCGGTCAAGCGGTTTACTAACAATTTTTAGACCGCCCCACATATGTACCGATATCAGCTATGTGGTACATGCCAATAATATTCCTCAAGTTTCAGCACATTAATGTCGAATGTATCTACCTATACATGTATGTTGTTTCCCTACACAGAATTTGCTTAAACCGACAATAAACCTGTGTCTTAGCTAAATGGAGCAATAGATAGAATATAGTAGTATAGTAGAATGGAATAAATCTGTTCGCTGTATTTCACGACCTTCCACTGCTGTGGTTCGTTTTAATTAATTTTAGAACGCAAAGGTGTGCTGTGCTGGCAAACTAAATTAATCTATAATAAGTCCCTACCTAGGATTTAGTATTCTGTGTGTGATGTTTTTTTTGTATCACAACTATGTTCAGTCAGTACAGTAAATATAAAACTTTTCTGATACTGTGATTTTATTAAACACAGCAACAAAGTTTAAAACTTTTGGAAATTCAATAATGTATAGGTACCTACAAAGGAAACCTTTACTTATAACTTTGCTTGCTAAAAGTTGGAATTCTGTCGAATTTAAAAAGACGCACACAAAAGTTGACTTTTATCGATTCTTAAATCTTTTGCTGTTTCAACTTTTCGTATCATAGGAAATTATTTTTAAGACACCTATAATATGTATAGACTGTATTTCCGAAGCACTGATCGCTTTTCGGCTTTGTTTATGTTATTCACTGGCTTTTGATTCCCCAGGGATGCACGGATTGCGACGTTACTCTGTTGTGTTTGAGTAAAGGATAAAATGCCACTATATCCTCCCTTTTGAACAACTCGTTAAAAAAATTTAAACGCAACAATACAGAACGAAAACCTTCTAACTGAGATCATGTTTAGTTTAGTGTACAAATAATTTCAGTGACCCCTTACTAACAAGTACGTGAGCGTCGGTGGCACAGTGGCTAGGACACCGGACTCTCATGCGGGAGGTCCGGGTTTGAAACCGTGCAGTGCCATGCACCAATGAGATTTTCGTACTTTTCAAAGACACGTCAATATTTACCGACTGCTTTAACGGTGAAGGAAAACATCGTGAAGTAACCTGCACACTGAGATGACCAGTGTGTAAAATGGGGTAGACACAAAAGATCCTCAAGGGTCGAAGTGCCGCTGGGGTTATTCACGCCCCCCTATCATAAGATAAGATACTAACAAGTATTCGTATCAAGTTCCTTGTTACGTATTAAGCGTATGCGTTATGTTCCACAGCCTGAAATTTTAGTTTCAGAATTTTAGTTGCAACTCACACTATTTTGTATGAAATTTTGCCATTTTTAAACGAGAGCATGTCATCCTTTACATTTGATTAGTGTGTGCTAGAGTCTGCATGGTACGAGTGTAAGTCAGTCAGTCGCCTAATGAAATGCCACGTTGTAATTGTATTTACTCTGCTGGTGCTGGTAACGTAATATTGCGAAGAAGAGGCAGCGACTTCCGCGCCGTCGCCGTGACCCCACCCTAATGTAATCAAAGCAATCGTATTATCTTGTTTGCTATACCTACGCGTTGTTTTTTTACTGGACTTTTTTCTGAATAATTCTCGTTATCATAAGCTAATGAATGCCGACGACTTGTCGTGATGTCATCTTCATTTCTATCGAATGAAAGGCCGTAGCGGGTTAAAGGAAGCTAATGTGCCCTTTATGAGTTTGGATCTGATTATTTTTTATGTAGATCCTTACAACAAGTGAGATTTATCGGCAAAGTATAAACAGCCTTTCGATGTATATTATGAGCTATTATACTATTTGTTTACATACCTGTCATTCCCTTTTGAGGGGGTGAAAGTATCTAAAATATGAAAGCTTACTAAAAAAATTACAATTCGGATAAATTTTTACGGTTTATATTAAAACGTGATTTTTTAATTAAGTCCGTTTTTTAGTAAGCTTCGTCCAAATATGATCATGATAGTATACCTTTGAATCCCTTACCACCCTTAATATATACGTACAATCTGTATATAAATACAGAAATTATTAATTTAATTTTAATTAATAAAGCTTTAAAATAAATCCGTTGTAGTGTAGTCTTACGTGATTAATCAAAGTACGTTTGATATCGATATTTAGATAAATGGATTAGATTTTTAACTATATACTCGTATATATACCGATAAGATCTCAAACTGAACTCACGTAAAGACATACACATACTATATACGAGTAAGTTAGTTTAAGCATTGTCAATTGGTCATTTTTTTGGTTGGAAATTCTTGTAAATCTTTCTCTTTAAAGTGTCTGAAAATAGTGTATTATTGAAGCTGCACAGACCATCCGAGAACCACTTCATTACAACGTAATCCACATCCAGCATCGAATTGACAAGGCAGCTTACAACAATATTATGTGGTATTTACGAGATAATATGAAAATCCCGATGCAAATAACATTATTTTGGTCACTGAATAATTTGATGTTAATCTAATTATGACAGTGGAGGACTATTTTTAATTATGTACTGACCTGAAAATGCACTGTAAATTAATTAAAAATCTGAGTTTAATTAACGCGGTTACGAAATTAACTGAAGCTGCTGTATCTCTGGATTAAAAATGATATTTCATTTGTACTCAATACGGATATTATTTCCGTGTCATCTCTATATTTTTATAAGAACATGATTGTATTACCCAAGTTGCCCTGGGCAATGTTTATAAAAGAGGAAAGAGAAAGATTATAAAGATTATGGTAAACCAAATAGTGATTGTGCGCTTAAGGAAAAACCGCGACAAATTATACATTATTCCGTTCAGATTTCTAAATTCTTTACCAAATCTATAAAAATATTGCCAAGTCATCGTCTACATCAAGTTTCAGCTATTGCCTACTGAGATTCAGGAAGTTAAATATTGTTTAACACATGAGTTTTATGAAAATAATTCAGACAAATACAAAGGGCGAGACAGTTTGACAGTCGCGGATAATCATAGTCTGTGTTTCCCCTGTATGGATGATACGACGAATAAAATCAAAATCTTGAATACTATAACTTCCCTGTTTTCTATAACAGGTAATTAGGTAAGTGTGGATATGGTTGTACAAAGTCCACACTTACCTAAATAAATCCGAATTAAGTCATGTCAACGAATGCGAGCGCACGCAACGCCTGTCTGGGGGAAGGCGATAACGGCACTCAAACAGACTAAAGCCGTGGCTACATATAGTCGTTGACAGACCGTCTGAGCGCTCACAGCAGGCGCCCCACCGGCTATATGTGAATACCAGTCGTCGACTGCATTCGGCATACGTCAAAGTGTCACTAGGATGTCATCGAGTTAATGACGTTGGACGTCATCGGTGTAAACAAAGGCGATCAGTGCCCGTAGGTCGTCCATCGCAGGGCGGTCGCCGAATCGGTGAACGACCAGGTGTAACAGCGCCTTTACAGCTCAACTTGAAGCCTACACACGTTTTATCTTCAGTTAGATCTCCACCCACTGGAAAGAGATTATATGTCTTGGAAAAGAACAGCACCTCGATCGCGATCCTGTTGTAGGAACGCGCTATGTAAGGACATGGAATGACGTAATGTCAGTTGAATGAAAGGGAAAAGGGAAGATCTTCCACCAGGCGGGGTGTTGTGCCTGGTGACCAGATGTGCTGGTCCGACTATGGATGTTTGGAACTCGTATATATACGAAGTCCCAGGAAAATTTCGATAGCGCGTTCTACGCCGATGTGAGTAGGTACTGTTTCGTAGTGGCGCGCGTCGTGCGTCGCCACACTGTTGTGATCGAAATTTGAATCAAACTGCATCTCTATTTACCGATAGAGAAGTATTTTTTGAGACATCTTGTTTTAAGCTTAGTTTATAATCTTTATTATACACACATACTAAATACAAAACAACTTAATTAATGAACAAATAAAATATGTACAAAAGGTATAGCATAACTCGTTTCGAGTTTTTCTTTATCTTCTTAAATTTTGAAAGGAACTAATGCAGACACATGACTGTATATTTCATTATAATAATTACGTGTATACATTATGAATTTTAAACATATGCAGTTTAAATACAAATTGCATTAGGACAGATATATTTTTAAATAAAAAATATTTAACTTGACTTACTATGGCAATATTGAAACTCATAAAGAGAAATAGAGCTATATTTGACAGGAGCTATCAGTTTATTCATTGCGATTACATTCGCTAATAGAGGTGGGCAATATAATTACCGGAATCGGGACTGTGTCGTGACGTGACGTTTATCACGGCACGGAACATATCTACAGTAATGCCTACGAATAAAATGTTAAAATGAAATGTGTAAATGAACATATCTACAGTAATACCTCCGAATAAAATGTTTATCATTAGAGGCACGTCATTTTTACTATACCTATGCCGTTCTATGGTGAAAACGACGTAAGTTCCTATGTATTTTAAAAGTATGCAATGTAAATGAATGTTATGCAATGAACATAGGGGTAATCTTCTAAATAAATGCCATTTTATAGGTCCTTAACTCACTACAGAAACCTGCGTTGATGTAATAATAAAAACTGGGTCACAGAAGCATTATTACAACGCTAATGGTTTCGCTCCGTCGCTGTAATCCATTCAAAGTTAAACTCTGTGCATAAAATGTTACAGAGAGCTCCCACTGAGGCTACCACTGATTGTACTACTACTGAAATTACTTTCTGCACAAAGTGCCAGCGTAATTCACTTCAACTGTGACTAAATGCATCAGTTTCATAGCTAGAACAGAAACTGGCGTGCAACTTTTATTTTCTGGATTTTCTATTCTTTTTCATAACTAATCACATTTTACAAACATTCCCATCCCACCCAATGATACACCCAGATACCGCCTATTACCCAATTCATTATTACCTAAAGTTATCTACTAATGACAAGGGTTCTCTGTCGAGTCGATTCTTATTAAAACCGCAGTTCACATTAGTCCGGCTAGATCACCTAGCTAAAAACTTTTCGTTCAGCCCTTATATCCAAAAAGTTGGGTGTGTACGCTCATATAATACAATCAATCCAAATTAGTTTGGGTCCATAAATGTCTAAAGTAGCGCCTTCTCTAATTCTTTGGAGTAAGATCTTTGGTAAGGAAAATCGGGGTTGGCACGATTTATCGGACAACTTATAGCCGTCACTATGGAGTTCCGATTGTAGACTATAGGTACCTTTTACGGTAAGTGTCGAGCTCTTCAGCTATTGGAAGCTAGTCATTTGAAGCATCCGTAAAGAAATAAATGGCCGTGGAAGGCATTAATCAAAAACTTTTCTAGACGAAACATGTCATTAGTATTTGGCACAGTTTATTCAACGTTTGGATAAGAAAAAAGGTCAGTATGAAGTGAATGGAGAAAAATATCGGCGTGGTCGGGTCAGCACAAAATGATTTAGTACGGCTTTTCGGTTATAATAAGAGTAATATGATTTACGATGACATCCTAACACTAGACACGATCTAAACATACTTACTTGTCAGTTTAGGAATCACTCTAATTGGTGGCATGATCTTTAAAATTATTAGTTCATGTAAGTATGAAGTGAATTCTGAATTTATGGCAGTAAGACGCGAATGTGAGTTTGTTTGTTTGTACGTGGCATCATAACTCAACCGATGATCCAATTTTGAGGCAGTTTTGATCCCTGTCAAAAGCGTGTGAGCTGAAATGTTTAGGATCATGGTGTCATTCCCATATTTGGCACCGTGAGGATCTAATGATGACCAAAAATACTAAGTAGATCTCTACAAAGGTAAGATGGACGTTTTTTAAAAATCTTAATTTATTTAAAAAAAACTCCGACTTACCGCAGTATACAGGTTGGAACAGCTAAGTGTTAACAGGCGATTACTTCGTTAATAATACAGATATTAAAAATAATTTAACCGATATTGCTACTAGGTCACATAGTGCAAAAGATGGTAAGTCTGAATTTATAATTTCTGAACAGGAAAAGTACTAAGTTAAAATTTGACATTTTTGAACATGATATGAACATAATATGCAATCGATTTTTTTATATATCTTCAGATACATTGATATTTTTACGAATTGGTAGGTACTAAAGTGTTTATGTAGTGTTAAAATAGACCTTTCTGATGGTTTAAAAATAATAGTGGTTATGTATTTTTTCGACGTTCTCTCTCTCTTCTCTCTCTCTCTCTTTCTCTTTCTTTAAAATATAAAGTAAATTAACAATTTATGATAACATGAAACGCGTAAAGCGACTTTTGACAACTGCAATGCTCCATACGTCCATGTCACAGAAACCAATCAGATTATTTCAACACGTGACACGACGGTTGACATATCAGCATTGAATCAATAAAAATGTTTGTTACACTTGACTGAATTCAGTTTGACTGAAAACCTCAAACTTTGGTAAGAATCTCGTGTCTAACTATAGTATTGACTGAATTTAGTTGTAAGTGTAATAAAAGCTAAAGGTTTTCTGTTTTGTTACGTATCAAAAATTCGTAAGCTTTATATAAATCTCAACATTTAGCAGAGTGCGTTTACAAATGTCAGTGTACAAAAACACAGAGGAAGGAGTAAGGACTAAAGTCACCGCCACAGAAATTTGAACCCACAGAAATCTCGACAATTGAAAAATCCAGGTCTACGATTCCGCTTCCAAATCACTGCAGTATGCTAACGCCTGTAGTCCGCTGTGGTAATCTGTTACCAGATACCCATATGTGTCGTTTGAAGCTTTTTTTTTAAATAATTGTGTTTTTGTTCACTTTCTGATCTAACGAAGGTATTGTATGAGGGCGAAGCTTAACTAGTTGCTTTTACAGTTGCACTGTTGCGCTTCTATATTGTACCAATAGGAGCCTGCGTTTTTGTTTTTGTAAATTCGGTTTGCAAATGCACTTTAATAGGATTACAGAAATAAACACATGAGTCGAACCCACAAGTCATTTAAAAACATTTAAGTTAAAATTATAGGTCCCCATAAACACGTTCTGAAAAACAATGTAGGCAGAATTTAAAATAAGTTAAGGGTATACGCACCTTCGAAAATCCCGGCTCCAGCAAGCGTAGATCACTGGATTCATAGAGGAGTTAACCCAGCCGAGCCACGTCACCACCACGTTGACGATCTCCTCATGCGCGATGCAAGACGAGCAGATTCCAGATAGAAGATTAACCACGAAAAACGGCAACCAGCACACTATGAACACACCCATCACTATGCCGAGAGTCTTTGCAGCTTTCTTTTCTTTGGCGAATTTGGCGAGTTTGCGGGAAAGAGAAAAGTTTTTAGGCACGTTATGTTTGGAATGAGCGACATTGCTGAGGCGCGTAGTGGAGCGCGAGAGCCCGTTGTTCTGCAGCGCAGTGAGCGGCTCTTGGTCGGCCTCCTCTGGCGTACACACGCCGTGGAACGCGTCACTGCGCTGGCGTACTGTGCCGCCTCTGTGTATGCGCAGTGTTAGCTCCAGCTCGCCGCTTGGCCGCATCACTTGCTTAGTGCCAATCTTCAAGGACCGGGTTTGAATCGTTGCCGCGCGGTATATACGGTAATATGTGAACACCATGACGAACAGCGGCAAATAGAACGATATTGTCGATGAAAATATGATGTACTCTAAGTTTTCCGTAAAGGGACACTTGTAATTGGGCACTTCCTCAGTCCGAACGGCGCGCCACCATGCGATCGCTGGGAAGGATATAGCACCGGAACAAATCCACACAGCGGCGATAAGGAAAGCGGCTCTTCTGCCGCTCATACGCATGGGATATGTGATGGGATCCGTGATGGCCCAGTAGCGATCCAACGAGATCACGCACAGGTTGAGGATGGAGGCGGTGCTGAACAGTACGTCCAGCGACCGCCACACGTCGCACCAGTCGACGCCGAAGAACCATGTGTGCTCCAGGACTTCGTATAGAGCTGAAAATGGCATTACAACTAATCCTACTAGGCAGTCCGCCACCGCTAGTGACGTCACGAAGTAGTTAGTCGATGTGTGTAGATAGCGTTCTCTTATTACCGCTATTATGACGAGCATGTTTCCGAATACAGTCGTCAGTGAAAACAGAAGGAGAAAGGAGACGAGTAGCGCCCGCTCGTGGAGCAGTTTGAGGTACTCGTTCCAGACGTCCTGCGCCTCGTCTGTGACATTGTACACAGCTGAGTTGTTCTTGTATGTTGCGTTGAACTCCAGTACGGTGTTGTAGGCGCGGCCCACCGTATTCAGCGCGTACTCCGGCCCTCTGTACGAGCCTTCCAGCTGGACGGTTGCCACCACCGCCACGTCCGGCTCGGTCCCGTTCATATTTTCCATAGTTACTCGTTTACTTGTGCCACGCTGAGTGTTTGTGTTTCCCTTGTTTCGCCCGCAGCCATTTCGAGATTACGTTCTTGGCAGGCATTGTATTCGGATATTCCAATTTCTGGCACATGTTTCGTTTGCATGTTTTTAACGCCTCGAGATATGTTTAGCCGGATTCTGGAACAAAAAAATCAGTTTAATACAGAGTAACAATAGAAATGCGTGCAAAAGAGGAAGGAATCATTATTTGTTATCGCCAACAAAAGACGGGACTTGTCTGTTTTATTTTTGAAAATTTAATGTTGATCTAAGAAAATTGTCTTAGGATGTGACGATATCTTGCCAGCGAGGGGTGCGGCACCGTCACTGTCACATTTGTCGTCATTATCGGCATGTGTCCTTGGTGGGGCGGGACGTAAATAGCGCCTAGCGAGAGCGGCGAGATCAAACGAATTGTGTTCTATGGGCCGTGAGCAGCCCGTCCACATGAGGGAGCCTGAACCAATCCCCCCTCGGGCCCTCCACCCTGCGACCAAACTTTACAATGTTCCTAGCTTTTGAGTTGTACTAATATAAACAACATTTGAGGTTAGAAATTGTCTTCATTTAATACAGTGTTCATGTTTAGTTATTTTCTATTTCGCAATTCCGCCTGCATATTCTGGTTTTTTTAATGGGTAAGCCCACGTCCCTAATGTAAATTTTTTTCATTTCTGGAGAAGCAGTAAGCCAATGTCGAGCAAACTTATAATTGACAATTCACGAGTTAGAGCTGCGGCTCCCGAGGAATTCGAACTTTGTTAAATCAAACCCAATATTTTTGAACGAACCCAGCGGCGCTTCATTGTTTGTTTCCAATTTTAGATTCCGTTTATCGAATTAAAATATCGCGACTTTAATTTATCAGAAGCATTTCGCATTTTCTTTTCGTTTAAGAGAGCAAACATCGATACAATTATATTTAGTGTTACGCTACTTAATAATCTAAATGGCTCGAATTTTTCTATCGACTTCCGGAATTTGAAGGGGAAGTCCCTCCACCCTGCTACGACCCTGCTCCCTCAATAAAAGCGACCACGTGTATATCTTCATTGAGGTAAGCACCGAAAAGGTAGGTAAACACAGTTAATTTAATTCAAGTGACCCAAAAATCTTGGTATTGTTTATCTTGGGGTTATTAAAGATCAGTTGTTGGACATGGAAATTCACTTTATCGTCGGGACGTGCCGTGTCGCAGCGGGAACTACCGCTATTCGGAACCACTCGGACTGAATATTCGATTCAATAAATCTCTCGAGGTAGATACTAGAGATTCTTTACGCAGTGCAAAAGTTGGCTACGTTTTACCATTTTCCTCTTGACGGTGCTGGTAGCGAATGAATGGAACTATACAGAAAAGCCAGTCAATAACTGAAATCTGATGCGGGTATCTTAGGTTTTATCTCTCATACATAGTCAATCATTCTTACTTGAGTTATTTACTACAATGTTTATCTATTATTTGTGACTGTGATATTTTAAGTAGATACTACTACTAATATTATATTTAGGTTTAATCTATCATTCATAGTCAATCATATATTGAATTGTTTAGTGCACTGTTTGGCCATGATTTTGATTGTGATATTTAAAGTACCTAAGTAAGCCTGACCGAAAGAAAATATTAGTAACAATGATCCCTAGAATTCCCTTTACATCCTTTTTTAAGAAGTCATACATTAACTATTTACTGTATGCACTTAATATGATTTCCTAAATCAACTTTAGTAGAAATAGTCCGCTCTACGAAAAATAAATTCACTTGTCAGGTTATTTTTACGAGATGACGTAATTACGAGTACAATCTCCCACCCCCATAAACATAAGCTCTTGTCACAGAGTAAAAAAGAACAGTAGATAATCTAGTCCACAGTGTATCAACAAAGTAATGAAGTAAAATATGCGTGAAAACAATGGCGTGGGAAAACAAAGGGATTTCTGAATCTGTGTTACAACATTATTTACTATAAATTCTACATTAATGCAATTATCGTTAAATTTTTCGTGTGCTAGGCAAATTAGATTCATATATAGTACTCTGTGATTTAGGTAACCACTGTCGGTCCCTGGATGTCAGTGCCTCGCGCGGGTAGCGCCAGTTTTGACCAGATATAACCTACTGTTCTTCTTATGCCGTGCTCGAGACTACCTACTTGTATATTGCTCCGCGGAGCACGCAGCGGGTGGCTTGTCTCAGAAAACAGTTTCTTTTACTACCGAATAAGTGATTTGCGGTAAATTATGTTTCCAAATAGGGCATGAATAGTGTCAAGATCTTTAACTAAACAACATTGCATTTTTTCTAAATTCGTAAACTATTATACCTTATTCAAAATCATTTACTGAGAACACGAAATGAAACTTAAGAAATAATAATTTTGAAAATTTAATGATTAGATAGATTAATGATTGCGGATGCATAAAAATGTACACATTGGAATAGTTTAAGAAAATTCCCTAAACATTTGACCCTAAATCACCTCTAACTGTTACTGTTCCAGAGATCCTATCTGACATCAAAATAGTCCAAGATCTTCAACCAACAAAGTAATATTCAACCTATACACAAGTGTATCAGATTTAATGTCACGACGCGTTATCAATCAGAGTTGGAGCCTAGGTGATTCATCATCAGCCTATTAATATCCCCGCTGTTAGAGCACAGACCTCCCCTTGCACAAGGGGATACGGGCCATGATCCACCGAGCGGACCCAGTGCTGATTTTTGGATTTCACACGCCTTCGGAAACTTTTTAATTTCCTCAGACATGCAGGTTTCCTCGCGATGTTTTCCTTCACCGTTAAAGCGGTCGGCAAATATACGTAAAACTCGAAAAAATTCAAAAATAATCCCTGGTATATGGCATTGCATGGGTTCGAACCCGGACCTCCCGCATGGGAATCCGGCGTCCTAGCCACTAGGCCACCAACGCACCAACGATCCCAGGTGATTAATATTACAGAATTCACCCAATGGCGCGCAATCCAATGTTGTGGACCACTTCGCTTGAATATTTCATTTTCCTTTCCCAATGGTGTTACTTGAAGTGTTAACCTCCTTGGTCTGAGTTAGTACTTACCTACTTAAGTATAGGTAGTCCTATCTACTATTTACCTACCTACTATCTATGTTAATTATTAAACAATTAATATCTGCATTAATACTGCAGACCTATCAACGGGCCCGAACATCATCATCATCAACATACATATTCATCGGAACATTATTAAATAATGGCTTAAATTATTAACGCTGGATTAAACGGCGGACTTTTACCAGGATGTGAACAACATTGTCCAAAAAGTTGTAATAATGGCGAATACAATTTTTCGGAATCATCATACAAAATATGTGATAAAGAAGCCGATTTATATGAAAAGTTTGACTAAATAATTACTCCATTTTCAAAAAAAAACAGTAAAGTTATTCATACGAATAGAACTCCTGGTCTTTTCGGCGAATACACTGTATACTTAACTATTGAATTAGTGGAAATAATAGTATAATTTAATAAACGCGTTATAGAAATTAAATTAACTAAAGTACCTATAAATACAATATTTAGTATTTTTAAACGACTTTTTGCTAGCCTTTACAGAAATCGCATAGAAATGTCAGTGAGGTTTTACATTATTGTATGGCTTTCATACAATATTCTCTCATTATTTAAATTCTACTCTTTACGGTACTTCTGTCTCAACTCTTCTAAGTCTCAACTTTATAAACGCAATATAATATTTTGGAAACTGCATTTTGTCATGAGTTATTACGGCCATTTCTTTTCGTCGGCGACAAGTTTTATCTGAGCCTTTTCATTTACTTCCAGCGACAGTGAAAAATCTGTCAGTTTCGGCACTGACGCTTTGTCAGTGATTTATACAATCCTGTTATACAGGGCTGCCTCGCAGATATTCCTTAATTTTTTTCGGATTTTTTTCCGGTTTTCAGCGGATCATCTAGGACCGATGTATGTATTCGTAATAATAAGTATAAATAAATTACAATAATTATATAGGAGATAAATAAAATACATACTCAACAATTATAGTGATATATACAATTTGTTATACATATATATGTATAACAAATTGTATATATCACTATAATTGTTGAGTATGTATTTTATTTATACTTATTATTTATTGTACTCCAAACCTTACCCACCATAAAAGTAGTCTAAACTGTCCTAAACCAAAGGTTGGCTGGAAGTGATCCCAATGGGATAAACCCGCCTTTCTACATATTTTAATGTTTTTTTATTATTATTTTTCTGTGTATTTATTTGTGTGCAATAAAGAGACAACAAACAAACAAACAAACCGATTTTGTCTTGGCCATAAAAAACATCCTGAATTTACTATTTATCAATCTATCTATCTCTCACGTCCATAATCCACGAGGAACCACCTTCAATTACATGTAGTTCTCACTTTTCGCCTAAATCGAAGATTTGGTGGTCAAACGTGATAGGTATCGCCGTCTACTAGGTAGAATAGTATTCACTAAGATCCTTAACTATGACCTTGTAATTAATGTATCATCTTATATGTAAGATTTTTTACATTATCGTAAGCAGTATACGAGTATGATTAGACATTTGCCTAGTATCAGTTGACCTCAACGACAGTTAAATAGATACTAGTACTAGATCCTACTAATTCAAGAAGTTTTAGTAGGATTTATGGTTTATTAATCTTTAGAATGTACAGCCCTAAATGGAATGAAGACAGACTAACAAGGAGGTAGTTACATGAAACGTTTGCCTTGAACTGAGAAAAGAAGTTGTAAATAATTTATAGGCATACAGGTGGATAGTTATAGCCAATTCCGATAAATTTAGCTCTAAGTAATGTTCTTGATTGAATCTCTGTGATATTTGAAGTATTTAAACTGTATTTATTCTTAGCTTTTTTAAACAGAGAGTTTGTTCTACATCGGTCGTATTTAGTATTTTATTCGCTAATTGTACATTAAAAAAACTGTTTTAATTATTTTTTTAAACCTTCAGGGGTCATGCTTTTCAGTCCAAATAGTTGGTCTGCAACCCTTACATAGGGGTCATAGACATTGCTCTGAAGCTTGTTTTAAAACACCTGGGAAGGCCCCTTAATAACGTTTTCATAATTCTGGTGGTTAAGTGAAATTATTTTTGTATTGTTCCTTGAGATACTGTTGTCTATACTAAGATAGACCTGAGGCGGCAATTTTTTATTAGCCTCGACTATAAATCCATTGTTATAGATAGCTTTATTAAGCAGAGTTCCAATTCTGACGTGCTACGAGTTATTGTAGCAGTGCTACGACGGGTAACGTTAATCGAGTTGTACGATTCTGACATGTTCGACATGGAAGTTGAGTGAGATGTTATATATGTCTATGGCTTGTTACGCTCACACAATACACTCGCGTCCTTGTAGGCGAACGAGATGGGGGCTAAAGTCGATTTCGGCTTTTGTATGTCTAACGCGAGGGGGTGTTCTTGTTAGCATTCAAACTGTCATGGCGTATTTGCCCCATAAAACTGTTTTCAGCGATAATTTTTTCTGTGAAACTGGTGTATTTTACTTAGAAATCGTCCGCGCTACTGAACGATTTACGAGTATAGGACAGTGAAATGGGAGTGAAATAATATATACTGTGTGAATTCCACAAGAACCTCCATTAGGCTCTGAATGTAAAGCACTACAAATAAAAAAATATTTATTAACCCAAACAATATTCAAATTATAATCACTTAACAATTTTCAGATCCACGGAGTCTTGATGTTTCGGATATTTTTTTACCATGACATTGGCAAAATTGCAAACTGCAGAGACCATCTTTTAAATTAGGAAGGAAGGAGTTGCTATAGATGTCTATGTCTTGTTACGCCCACACAATACACTCGTGCCCTTGTAGGCGAACGAAATGAGGGCTAATGTCGATTTCGGCTTTTGCATGTCTAACGTGTCTTTATCCGTAACGTAACGTGCCGTATCTTTACCTTATCTTATGATTGGGTCCGGGAATAACCCAGCGGCACTTCGACCCTGAGGATCTTTTGTGCCTACCCCTTTTTACACACTGGTCAGATGACCACTGAGATCAGTGTGCAGGTTTCCTCACGATGTTTTCCTTCACCATTAGAGCAGTCGGTAAATGTACGTAAGTCTTCGAAAAATACGAAAAACTCATTAGTACATGGCACTGCATGGGAGTCCGGTGTCCTAGCCACTGTGCCACCGACGCTCTTGAGGCCATAATCTTAGTACTCGTTTAACTCGAGGCACTGCTACCTCGTAGCACTCGAATTACGACTCCAGCAAAACATCGAGTCTAATAATAAAAAGAAAAAATGGCTACATTTCATTTCAATAATATTTGATTTATTAAGTAAAAACGGCGAATAATTTATTTACGAAAGTTACAATAGTGAATAGGATACCTGATTTTGTATTTATTACTATTACTATGAATTCCTCATCAGTGGAAGACCTTAATTTAGCAATCAATATACGGTTATTACAATTTAATCAGCTAATAAACTAACAAAATCAAGCTTAAAATTGAATACTTGTAATGTACAAATATATGTTTTCACAACCCTAATGACAAAAATTCTCTCCATAGAAACATATAGCACTAATTAAATAACATTTGTTAAATAGAACAATGGTCTAAAATTATTAGCGCTCTGGAATCCCATTATAACGTAAAATATTATGTCTTCAAATTTAATAGCAAATCCTAATTAAATTACGATCTTTATTGTACGAAATTGGTGCCTTCGTTAGTAAATACGGAGGTTAAGTATTGGTGTCAGTTTGTGGCTTACGTTAAACATTGAATAATATTATATTACTAAAGAATATCGTAATTTCATAGTATTTTTAGGTTGAAATTTAAATCCGCCAAAAAATTTGATTTTCGACTAGTTTGACAAAAATCATGAAATAGGCAGAACCTAACGTGATACGCTCTAGAAATAATGCATATGCAATTAGGTAATAAGCTTTTACATAGGCATTATTATAGTTTTGCAGGAATACACATGATTTTTTATCATTTTGACATTTTTATTGTTCCGTACCTAAACGGTAAAAATGGAACCTTTATTGGTGAGACTTCAGTGTCCGTTCTTGCGCCTGTATGACACGGCTTTTATTCTCAGAAACTACCAATGCTATCGACTTGAAAGTACAATGTTTTTCCCATACATACACACATTGTTTTAACTGTTGTAGGACTTGCTTGCCCGTATCTACCCTGTATAAAATAAAATGGTAGTCTGTTGATAGGTCAAGGGTGGTCACAAAAAGTAGTACCTAATTGAAGTATATTATTAAAAAACATTGATTGCATTTCGTTTTAACCTTCGCTTTTATATTTTGTTACTTATTATAGGTAGGGAATTGGCCTCCATACATTTCATTTCAAATAAAGGTTTATTGCACTGACTTATTATGGTTTCCGTAGTTCATCTATAGTTACCTACGTTTATGATACCGCTTAATGTACTAACATGACTTTATGGGCTGTAAAAAAAAGCAATCAGTTGTAATTGCAGGCGACTAGTGATATAGTGGCAATTTGAAATATGATCAGAAAATACAAGCATGTTACTAACAGCATAAGTACCAGCAACAATCATTGTTGACCATTTCCTTTTGATACTCAATAGCTTGAACGGCAAAGTATCGAAATTCGCCTTATAGTGTCCGCTCACAAGCAATCTGCCCTATTTTGAACTCTATCCAGCCTTGCGCCAGCATTATGCGACCTGGTGTACCTTTTTTGGTACTGTACCGCTCCGAATCTTTTGTGCTGAATGTATTATATCCTTGTATACTTTTGTATCGAGTACTTGCTGTATTTTGGTGTTTACAGTGCTAAATAAACGTTTTTCAATTCAATTCACTATTCTATAGTGTAAGGGTCTAAAAGTGGTAAGATAATTTATTGCGATGTAAAAAAAAATTATAGCAAACTAAATACCTATGAATACATGAAATGAGCTCTATGGGCCACTTACCAGGTACATCAGGTAGACCGTGTGCTCGTCTGCTCTAAAAAACTGGTATTCTAGTCCACGCATCACTCACATTTGGCACTAGAATGGTAAGTGGTCACCGTCGCCCATAGAGCTCATCTCTCTATGAAGTTATTATGAGGGTTTACAATACGCTGTTAACTCGAGGACGTACGAGTAGATGGTTTGCCTCATGTCCCGGAAATTACACGGTTTTCTTACCCTTTAAACCGAAACTCACAATGCGGCATAAATAGGTAATCTTAATAGGCAATTTTTTTCTGGACCATCATTATCAATTTTCTTTCGACATGTAGGATAAAAGGGCGAGTGAGCAAGATAAGCTCATCTAGTTACAGAAGAAGGGAGCAAAAATTATGCAAAGTACAAAATCCCATTTACCACGTGTTACCGCCCCGCCGACGACGCTACGCGCCAAATCGCCGAACAATGTAATAGAATTGTTTATAAACAGGAAGTCGATTCGGGCCTCTACGAAACAATGATTTTCCCCTCACAACACTCATTTTTTTTCGCAAAGGCAAGGAATTCCTTTTTCATGTCGAACGAATGTCTCGGGTTTTATTGTGTACATTTCCTTTTTAGTGTAGTGCAACTACTCACCTATTTCAATGAAAAAGGCGTAATCCTTCCATTTTATTACAAGTAGTTTTAAGGTGTACAATAGTTTCAATTCGCAAGCGCAATTTATTTTTCATATCTTTCGCAGATTTCTTTGAGCTTATTTTAAATAAACTTAACAATAGACTGTCGAAGTCTGAAAATGTAAGTAAGTAACACGTCGACCCACGTATTACCCACGCGAAAAAAACTGCCTCTCACTTACTCGTAGCATTGTCTGAATTCTTTTTATAAAACTCATGTATTGTTGTTTGTTTCTGAATCTGAGCGGGCAATAGCTGTAACTTGCATTGAGCAATAACTGCGATGACTGAGCAATCACTGCAATTGATTTTAATATAGAATAATGTAAGATTTGTTGTGGTTGTTCGTACATACCGATATAATGTTTACGTACAAGTACAATATCTGAATTTATTTTTAATATATATTATTACAGTGCATTTGCTCTGTTGTGAAGTCGAAGATGAATGACCCTTTATAAATACAGGGTTATATTACACCCAGCAACTACAGTGGATAACACATCAAGCTATACCCTGTGGAACCCTGTCGCAATAAGTTTTAGTTATGATTCTTTGACATTCTTATTAATGTGTCAAATGAGTTAAAGCGAAAAAGTACTACAGGGTATATATACATAACGAGATATCATAAGTTCATAACAGAAACTCAAGAGAGAAAATAATCTCGATCGCATCGTCGTAGCACATAATGTCAAGCCGATCGTCCGCCCAAGTTTCGTCGGGAGCTAATTTTGCCGCAATTCTGTAATGCCCTCTGGAAAACTTTTCCCACTAACCAGTTGATTTAGGTGCCAACTAAGTACGAAAAAAAAGTCTTATAATGTGTCCACGGTCATAATATAAAGATGTTAAGATTTTAGCGGACTTATCACATCGGTGGTTCCACAGAGTTTCTCAATTCGACGTACCTATGTATGTAATTATGTGGATTTGCCTAAAAAATTCTCGGAACTAGAGGGCTGATTTTGATGGAATGGTTAGGCTTGGTATGATTAAATTAGGGAAAAAAAGAGAAAAACATCTGTTCAGTTTCCTTTAGTAGCTACTAGGTAACTGGTAGGTATACATACATATTATTATGATATGATTACTAATTGATTACCTTTACCTTACTGATTATTTATTTAGATATGTTTACCTTTGACTACATAATTATTTTATCATAATTATAACTGTTTCGGTCATTGCTGTGTGTGAAATAAACGTATTACTTACTTACTTATACACCTAAATTATTTTTGTACTAGTGTATATCTTTTACATGTTTATCTTTAAGTAGTTCATTTTTTCTTTATTATTGCCGACATGCCTGCTAAGCAGTGGGTTCCACTTTCAATTTCTTATTTATTTGTCTTGTAAATACCAAAACATGTAGAAATAAATGGCAACATAATAAAAGACCAGGCTCCCTTATCTAGTATATAGTCTTTGATGGTGTTTTCCTATTATATAAAATACAAGTGTAGTTATAGGATAGGGCGATGGGTGGACGAGCATTTGTTTTTAATTAATTTTAAACGATTGCAATTAATGGGAGTTGAAGGTTTGTTGTGACTCTTAGGGTTGGACCTCACTTGTCCGCACGGAATTATATTTTCTCGTAACTCTTCTTCTTCTTTCATCGCTCGGAAACATCGTTAGAGCGAGAAAAATTGCTTCCAAGCGCTCGCACTCTTCAGCATTGGTGGGACGATTATGTCAAAGCAATCTTTCTCACTCTAGCGAACGATACTTCTGAGCGACGAAAAGTATAGAGTTATGGGAAAATACGGTTCCCTGTGGACAAGTATGGTTCAATCCTTAAACGGTGACAGACAAATACTGCAAGAGTAGACTTATCCTAATACATATTTAATTTGGACACTATCTTGGTCACTGATCTACATATAATAGAGTGTACAAAATTTGGAACTTTTAAATGATGAAACGTATAGAATTGTGTGTCACGTGAAAAAAAATCTAAACACCCTGTGACTTTACAAAATGATAACAGAATAACAACAAGTTGTAGTAGCCAATTACCACCAGCACTCTGCTTGTCGGCGTATTACGTACATACGTATAGTTGCTACATACAGTGTAATTTGACTTCGAAAGAAACGTCCACCCAATACCAAAATAGATACTATTACATAACTACTTTACATATCACATAGGGACGTACATAAGTAACAGATATACGCGTGTGTGAAGCAGGGTCCAGTGCCTCGGGATATTGGAAACACATTTTCTCTATCACGCAAAACAAATAAGTAACAAATAATGTTGGACGTACATAATAATACTTAAGAACTGCGGTGTGTTATGCTATATAAGTGGTAGTTTTGATGGTTTTGGATATTCAATTGATATTTCTAAAAAAAATTATACAACTCCCAAATCACCATTATTAAAATCCACTTCTTGCACCCCGATTTTGATGCTGTAGCGATCGAAATTTGAAACAACTATAAATCGCGCAGGACTTTCCCTTTTGTCTTACTTACTTATTTTTTTGGCCATCATCAGAACCATTGGGTTTCATTATGTGGGAATGACACCATGGTCCTAAATATTTAAGTTCAAACTTGAACCGTCTCTAACTGACATCAAAGATTATCTAAGATTTTGGGAACCAGTGATCCAATTTTTATCTGACATGACTAATAAATAACCACCTAGAATAAATACTTTTTCTTGTAAAGAAAACCTGCTGCAAATTATCTGTTAGTTTGTGAGGTAGGTACTTATACTCTTAGGTATATCAACAATAATAAACCAAGAAAGAGACTAACCAAACGTACGCGTGAAAAGCATGCCCATCCTATCTTCGGTCAGTGGTTAAAAACCGCTTTTGTTAACCCTGTAGAGAAATGAAGTTTCCGTTCGTTCACAATGCGATGGGTAGCGCCGATACTAAAATAGTGGTTTTGGTTAAAAGGTATAAATATGAAAGTTTGTATTTTGCCGTGCTAATAAAAATAAGCGCCAGTACATACGATCCTTAAGTGGACACTGTAAAATACCCAAGTTATTTACCGAGTGCGCGCCTCAACCCCTATAAAGCAGTATTTAATGTGAAAACTTTTTAATGACTAAACACTCGGCACAGTTTGTCGAAAAGGATCAGAATCGATCGGTTAATATAAAATGTTTGTATGATTAGGAAGAAAGTTACAATTGACTTTGTTTGGAAGAGAAGCCAGTCTAATGCAATTTAAGTTACTTACCATTGTTTATTTATTCTCCTATATTTGCTCATCGAAAAAAGCTTTTAAATATGAGACTTGGTACACTACAAAAAATAGAATAGTTTTATATTGTAATTTAAATAGTTTAGTTGACTTTATAATACATCTAATTTATAATGCTCTCTATACAAATTGCGTCTTAAATCTATAAATATTTAGGCATTTTCTACAATAGCCTTTTTGCATTTTAGACATTTACTTCCTCCCACTTCCCCCCAATTTTCCCCACTTATAGGGTGTTTCCCGTTGATCTGGAATCTTGAAATTTAGCAAAAAGGAAGGTCTCATAGCCCAAGTAAAGGAGAAATATCTCAAAATCATGAATTAATAATTTATGTGTAAGGAACCCTAAAAAAGGACGAAACATTAAGTTTTTTTAGTTTTTCCTTTATTTGTGTGCACAACCATATGCCAAATTTCAGCTTTTTAGGACTAACGGAAGTACCTTAGATTTTTGATGATCTGTGAGTGAGTGAATCAGTGTGTGTCAAAAAAGCCTAACTTTGCATTTGATTTTGGTACTAAGAAACTAGAAGAGATAGGAACATTAAACTTAGGGGTTTACTTTAGCTTGTGAATCTCTCCTCACGTCGAAAGCAAGTCTTCCATTAATCTCTAATACAAAATTATAGGCAGATTGAAACAGACCGAAATGCTTCCAGAAAAGGTGATAGTGCAATTTTTTCAGCTCAACTTGACGGGGGGCACTACCGTGCCCCCAGATAATAAGTAAGTGTAATATTTTTATTTAATTTTATTTATGACCAAATAATTATGAATGTATCCATGAGAAACTTGATAATGTGCCTATAAACAATCAATTTATATGACCTTGCCATACAAAAAATTATATTACTTATCAAAAATAAAAATAAAAATTTATTTTGTTTACGACTGAATATGAATGAATGAATGTATTATAATTTATTTGCACACACATATAACACGATAATTACATTTCACTCCTTAAAAGTCACTATGACTTAAAGTAAGTTTTACATGCATATGTGGCAAAAGGGTCCCTAACTCAGTATAGCAATATAGCGAACTAATACTTTTAAAAACTCTGAATAACATTAACTTAAGTAACTCCCGCTCCCAGGGTGTAACCGAGATCTAGGAGAAATGCAGAGAAATGCTAATTCATTTTACAGAAATGTCCAAGAAATTGTGAGGGCGAAGTAGAAATGAAAACTTATTTAACTTTGAATTCGAAGTGAGAAGCAGCCCGACAATAAATTTAAAACGTGCCAATTCTCTTTATTGGAAAGGTTAGGGTGCATAGGAGCTTATTATCAGTTCTGGGACTTCCTCGGCGACAATTATGTCTACTTATCCTACCTAATTGCTCGTATAATATTTTATTGAACGTCATTTTTTATTTGAGATTCAAACCTCGTTCTGGACATGTGGGTGTTCCGGTTCCCATTGAATTACTTAACCAACCTCCCATGAAACATGGCGACCGCTCGTCTGTTTTCATTCAACTTAAAAAGCAAGCAACCATTATGGGGACTTTTGGGACGGACACGGTAACAGGGGGCTTATTTGACTGAAATGTCGATTTTGATAGCATTAAATAGACCGTATACAATTGTATTGTATAATATGATTTGTATTGTAGTAGTTCAAGAATTTCAACTATATTAATTTTTCTCAGAAACGAAGTTCTAGAGGTACTTATAAGTTTTTTTTTTTCACGAACAGCTTGTCGTTATGAAATTCTTAAAAAAACCTTGTCACAAATAACAGCAAAATTTTCTTTAAATGTTCATTAAAAATCAATAAATGAATAATTTTTAGCATTTGTGGTTATTTTAAATAATTACCTAACAGGCATTTAATAAAGAAGTGAGCAAAGAAAATTGCTGTAAGTGTAAATAAAATCCCCTCTACGCTGAAAACACTTCACAACTTGAAGTGTTAATTTAGTAAGTTAATTTTTTCGTACTCGTAGAAAATATACTGGAATATTATGTAATATGTAAACTTTAGTTTTGTTTCCCTTTTTCCTCGTACTATAATTACAAAATATCGAAGGAATATGAATTTAGTAAAATTATACGCCTTCTGTTTCAGTAGTCTTAATAAAATTACGAAGTTAGTATTTAGACGTTGCATATTAATAAACTTTTCTACTTTTCAAATTTAAAATTAAGATAAGTAAGTAATTTGAATAAGGTTTTTACCGTCACGAAATACCTACCCAAATTTTAGGGCCATGGAGCGTTCGTGGATGTAAAAAGTGTTTTAGAAAGGAAGGTAATTAAGATGTAAATTTCAGCAGAAGCGCCACGGAATACGAATACAACAATATTAATGAAATACAGAGTACTTTGTAGAACAAACGCGCATAAATTTGGGGGAGAAAGTCGCGTGGGCCGGAGTCATTGTTTTGTCGTGACTTGTGCGGCGACGTGCGTTGTCGCCGCGCTATTCTCCGGTACAACGAAATCCTGAAATTTGGTTGGACATAAAACGCAAACCGTTGCGTAGATGGAGCCACGAGCACGCTCCGTAAACAGAAAAGCAAAACGAAACGTCATTTTTGAAGATATCACATTTTTCTCGTTATATAGATTAATTTCTCAAAGCTATAGTAAAATTGTAATGATATCATGGCATCATATGGCCATTTAAAAACAGCAGTCCTAAAAAATAGTTTAAAACAGCGTGGCGCGAATCTGAAGGAATTTTGTGGAAAGGTACGTATCTACATGTTAATATTTGAATTGATGTGCTAATTTAAAGCTTTATGTTTATCAAATTATTGACATTGAAAGCAATAAATTTAGGTTGTTATATTTATAACAATATCATCTTTAAGTCGTACACGTACGTCGTATTTTTTAATGTTTTTTTTCCTGTGCTTGTGGCGCTTCTAGTTGTAAAACATTGCAGGATTATCTCCTATTGTAAGTGTAACGACAGTCATGGACAAAATGAGCCTACCAGTCATGGCGGGAGCGGAAATAACACAAGTGCTTGTTTGTGAAACGAGACTCAGAGTTATTATATATGAATAAATTAAATGAATAAGTTTTCATACTTCTATGCATGAAGGAAGGAACTATGGAGAGCTAATGTTTATCGTCTCGTCTCACGGTATGATTGAAGTTTTGGGGAGGGAGACTACTTTTTCTTACATCCATGCTTCTATGGATTTTAAATCGTGAATTAGTAATATTGAAGTTGTTATGACTAAGTGCAAATTCAGCCAGGGGAGGTACACCCCTTTTATCTATTTCTGCTGCAAAGTTGCAATGCTTGCATTGCTGTGTCTCGGTTTGAAAACTTAGAGAGTTAGCAGCAGAGGAGCGCATGGAAAACCTTACAATAGCGTTACAGTTTGGTCTGGTTGAAATGTCTATGGGCGACAGTGACCACTTATCAGTTGGCTGTTTGGTCGTCTCTTTCTCCTAATATAATGAAATATCACAGAGGAGAATAGCTAAAGTAAATGGGCTTTGCTGACGATATGTGAATAAACAGGTAAAGGTAAATATATTTTCGTCTCATTCCACTTGTCATTTGTTAGGGACTCTATCGCCTATATCAAATTAATCGGCACAAAAAATAAAGAAGTAAAGTGGACAATGGACGAAGATCCTTAAGTATATAGATACTCGTATCTTTGTGGCCGGTTCGACCTAGCAACTTTGACGTCGCGTCTCGAATCTCTCCATTGAACCATTGTCGATTCAGTTTCCTATTCATCAATATCAGCCTGTTCTAGCCCACTAGTCCTCATAGCATTTCAAGAACTATCTTACCTTGTAACTTTATATCTTTCTTTTCTTACTTTCTTTCGTACCTACATGCATAAGAACACTCCCTTCTTCTCAGTTTACTGTTATTTTATCACTATCAGAGGTAATGCCAACTAAATAAAAATAAACGAGGGAAAACTTTAGGTTGGTCGAAAGCCTTAGGCTCCTGGTTGGCTACGACCCTGGCTAAAGACAAGATACTAGTAAATATTTGGGATTCTAATTTGGCCGTCCTTGGAGGAAATGGCCCTTGGACGGCTTGAGTTTGTGGTATTGGTCAAACTATGATTGATGAGCAGTCAGACAACCCAGAACGCCGTGTCACCCGCTTGATTAAATTAAATGCTGAAACAATAGTAGCCGCGTCGCGTGATTCACTTTGGACAAAAGGGATGGAGTCTCCAATTAACGAAGTGAATATTACACGTTATGGACAAAGGAAAGCAAAATTGAACCGTCAAGAAATGTGTGGTTCTTGTTACAGGTGACAGGAGTATGAAGAGACCGAACAAATAGATATCGCGGGCATCAGCACTTCGATGGAGCAGTCATCTCTACAAATGTGAATATGATAAATACGGCGACATGCGGATTGTAACAAAACACTTGTATATGAGGTTGATAACTGAACAAAACATTTTGGATTTTCAATAATATTCGTTTGCCATACAATTTGACCCGATCAGCTCATATACTTTTGTTGTTGTTTACTGAAAATTACGTGGTAACATGGAATTCAATTGTTGGTTAGTAAAAAATTTGTAATTAAGGTCATACAGTCGAATTGAGAACCTCCTCCTCTCTCCTTTTTTCTTTTCTTTTTTTGAAGTCGGTTAACAAGTAGTCTTGTAGTCTATGGTAATCTGTCTGCCCTGTCTGTTTGTTAGGAGTACCTACCTACAAGCACAGAGTAAGTACAATATATACTGACTACAAGCAACAATGATTCAGCAGTGAATGATCAATGCTTGCTCTTAATTACACTTGTCATCTATAACGACCTCGGCAATGTTCGTATGATGCGAGATCGTGTCTGACAAAATTAATTACTCGCTATTCAGTATCGAATTTCTAACAAGATCGGAACCATGAAATCTCTGGTGGTCAATATATATCTCTGGTGGTCAATACGAATATAAAAACCCTGTCATAGAGGGCGCCATTTGGTAGTTTTAAAATCTATGTCACGGAGTTCGCTATGAAAAAAATAGTACAATTTCAACCCGCAATATGGCGAGGGTTTTTATATCCCTAGTCAGGGTGTATGCTTTAAGGGGCAGTTCAAGTAGTAGTTAAGTTATGTAAGCAGATTTTCAGCTATTTTTGACCCGTTCCTCCCCCTTGTCAGCGAAAGTAAGCAACCCCCTAAGCGCTTGCACATTGCACAACACATTCTGTATAAAATTAAACCAACGAAAGCATTGGTATAATTTTATACAGATGTGTCATTCTTTAATTAAAATTCATAAACAAGTACCTTTGTTTTCTTACTCCCCCACCACCGTTGTCACTAAAAATTAAGCCAAACCCCCCCCCCCCCCCCCTGATACTTACGTAACACTTGAACGCCCCCTAAGTACGGGGTAGAAATATCAGAAATGCGCTATTTAATTCATACCCATTGATCGATGGCAACATAACACTGAAAAAAAGAGACTACAAAGTAACCT
Organism: Hofmannophila pseudospretella; assembly: GCA_947369225.1. NCBI lineage: Eukaryota > Metazoa > Arthropoda > Insecta > Lepidoptera > Oecophoridae > Hofmannophila > Hofmannophila pseudospretella. Next base: position 27,619,676 of record OX376311.1, on the reverse strand, counting down.
AAAAGGTTAAATTAAACAAGTATTTTTTCAGTGTACAATCAGATGAACCGTTTATTTGACTGCTTATGATATTATATTATAGATTTTCTTATGGTATTATATTATATTACAGATTTATACTTTCTTACGGCAATTTAGCCCAAATAAATCTAGTTTTCGTCACGCACTGAGACAAGCATTAATATCATTCGTATATTTCAATTCAAAATTAACGCTCGTATACGCAATATTATAAAATAATAATATTGCGTATACGAGCAGTGTATCCTACCGGTCGTTACTTATGGATCTAAGACGTGGACGTTCACCAAACAACACATTAATCAGCTCCAGGTCAGCCAGGGAGCAATGGGAACATAACCCATGTTGTGAATTTATCTTCTAGACCGCATGTCAAATGTGGAGATTCGGAATAGAACCAAACTGACCTACATAGCCCGTACAATATCCCAAAAGAAGTGGAAGTGGGCGGGCGCCATATTTGCCGTAGAGATGACGGTGGGTAGGGCAAGAAAGTCATGGCATGGAGACCAAGGACTGAGATCAGTAGCGTAGGTCGACCATCTGCGAGATGGGCAGATGATATAAGAAAGTCTGCTGGAGGAAACTGGATTGGAAAAACCTAAGACTGTAGAGAATGGCGTGCATTAGAGGAAACCTACATCCAGCAGTGGGTGGACACCGGTTGAAGAGAATAACAATAAGTTTATTTGTGTATTAAAATGATATATTGTTAGTACTTAGGCATAAGTTATACAGACGATTTAAATTAAGTATGGTGACGAAAAAGTAACAAATGAACGCTGACCTGAGAAAATATCATATAAATTTAATTATAATTTTTATCAAGTGACAAGCAGTTTTTATAATTAATTTACATCTAACGCGGCCATTTCACAATGGTAGTTTCCAAAATTGTCTTGCCCGTGACTTCACCGCAATTAGATTGTCGTGATACACAGTAAAATTAACGTGTCTGTATTTATTTTTATGACCAGACGCCCTTGAGATTGCATTTCAAATAGTCTTGAAATTCAAGGGCTTTTTTCGCGGACACAGTAAAATTAACGTGTCTGTATTTATTTTTATGACCAGACACCCCTGAGGTTGCATTTCAAATAGTCTCGAAAATCAAGGGCTGTTTTCGCGGACACAGTAAAATTAACTTGTCTGTATTTATTTTTATGACCAGACGCCCTTGAGATTGCATTTCAAATAGTCTTGAAATTCTAGGACAGTTATCGCGGATTCAGTAAAATTAACTTGTCTGTATTTATTTTTATGACCAGACGCCCCTGAGATTGCATTTCAAATAGTCTTGAAATTCTAGGACAGTTATCGCGCATTCAGTAAAATTAACTTGTCTGTATTTCTTTTTATGACCAGACGCCCTTGAGATTGCATTTCAAATAGTCTCAAAATTCAAGGGCTGTTTTCGCGGACACAGTAAAATGAACTTGTCTGTATTTATTTTTATGACCAGACGACCCTGAAGGTTGCATTTCAAATAATCTCGAAATATTTCAGATATAGGTAACCTTGACTCTGTTCAAGTTAGCGTTTAGGCTGACTCTGGAGGTTAGCCGCGACCTGGAAAAGTTATTTATATGTATTATTAGATTGCGATCTAGATATTTCCACCCACAATTTGCATTCTGTCGTATAGTTTACATGTAACAGGCACAGTAGGCAGTTCCTAAAATGTCTGACATGATTCCGGAGGTGTACTTAGAACAGTCTTAGAATATTTCAAGGACATTTTTTTCCTAAGGGTGAGGGTCAGTTCAGACTGGCGCAGCGACGCGACGAGAGAAGCATCGATCACCTACTCTGCCCCATCCAGGAAGGTCGAGCGCGCACGGCCTTGCGCGGCGCCGTGCTTCTTAACTCCAACTTTCAATGTAATGTTTCAATTAAACGTGGCCCATAAATTCGACTATTGTTAATTTTAAAGTGCGCGTTGCGTCGTGTCTTGTCGTCGAAATCGCGCCAATGTGAATTGACCCTAATCTTATGAGAAGATTGAGATAAAAGCCATCTTCTAGCGTAAATGTTGACAAATGACGACTATTACAACTTTTGTCCTCGTCGTCTCAACCTATGGTGGTGAAATTGGTGCTGAAATTTTTGGTTAGAGGGTCTGGGACGACACTTTGGCCACATACACGAGAAGATAGCCTTGAGAAACCAGTGTGTAGTCAGGACAAATTAGATGGTAAAAGAAGAAAAAGACCCGACACTTCAGTGGGCTCCTCACATACGAGTAAGTACATTGGTGGGAAGATTAAGTTCCACCGCTTATGCTGTGACAAAGATAATACAACTGATAGATGTAGCAACCGCAAGGCTAGTATACGTCAGTTATTTGCACAGCATAATTTCTTATGGCATTCTTCTGTGGGCCGAGCGGTTGATATTGAAACCATTTTCAATCTACAGAAGAGGGCAATTCGTGCAATATATAATCTACGTTGCAGGTACTCTCTAAGGGAATTGTTCAGGGAAATAAATATACTGACTGCCGTGGGTCAGTATATTTTTGAACATATCATGTATGTACGTAAAAACTTACAGTTGTTTTGTTTCCGAAAATCTGTGATAATCATAAATTCAATACCAGAAACAAAAACAAACTTGCAGTTCCACTGTTTAGACTTAGTAAAGTAAACACATGATTTATGGGTCACTGTGTACGGTACACACCTGATACTGTAATAAATATGACAAATAAAAAAAAAGACAAACATGTAAGACCTTATGTAAAAAGGGTTATTATAAAATTAATGACTACTTAAATGATAAAGAGGCTTGGTCCTAAATTCAGCTGCAGCTCTGCACATTGTGTATACATGTTCATAATTATTGTAAGATATATTTATTTCAAAAGATGTGCTGCTGAAAGTTTCTTGCGCCGCTTCTTGCCTTTCAGCTATAGCACCTTACGAAGCGGTTATACAGAAAAAATCACGTTGTAAAAATGTACTTGGTACTTGCTAACGGTAAAAAAATGGAGTTGATTTTTATTGATTTACCTCTAGCACGACATACACATAGGTAAGTTGGAGAGATCGCGTTTAGATATAACACCTCCCAGATTATATCAATCATTACATACGCATTGTATATACTCGTATGCTAGTAAGTTTGTGCATTAACGTGTATTCTACTACATCTATACAAGCATCGGAAATTTAGGACCCGAATTCCGGATCATGTTACGTAATAACATCGTAGTTCTGCAATTTAGTTAACCATATTCAGCAATGTGTGGTTTATGCGATGTGTATCGTTATTATGTGCATATTGATGGCCATTAACTGACTCACTGACGGCATGACTAGGGGCGAATTCAGGGTTGCCAGATCACTTTTGCGATCATAATCTAATGGCTATGGTAGAAAAATTAAAAAAGGTTCTTTCATGCCTATTTAGGGTGGAACAGCTAAGTGTTAACAGGCTATTGGCTGTTCCACCCATTATAATTGTATTTGGTAAAATCTATTATTTAGTATTTAAGTACGTATAAGAAAATATTAACCATATACATTTCTCGATTTTCTTTATGTATTAACATGACCTAACTAGGTGTCTGCTATGGTTAATTGAACAGTTTCACAAAAAAACTAAAAAACAATCAATTTTCAAATTGTGTTACAAAATAGAATATTACTTCTTTTTCGGCGTATTCATCATTGATAAGGGTCGTGATCATCATAAATATACCAAGAAAATCGTTCTGTGGCTAACCGCAGAACGATTTTCTTGGTATATTTATGGGGCGGTTGTTTTCCAGGGAGTTTCCTCGTGAAACGTGTGCAGGTTACCTCACGATGTTATGGCATTTGGTAAATGTACGTAAGACTTTGAAAACCCGAAAATCTCATTGGATATAACTTGTCTAAAATCGAACCCCGACCTCCCGCATCCGGTCCGGTGTCCTAGCCACTATGCCACTGACGTTTTATTGTATTTTAATGAAAGATTTTCTTTTTGTTTCGTTTTTGAGTTCGTTTTAGTAGGGGCGATCTGTCACGGTCAGTCAATAACAATTCACGCGTAACGCGTTCAAATTGTATCTAAAATGAAATAAATGCGTTGATAAAAAGGGATAAAACATAATTTGCTGTAACGCGATCTCGCTCCCACATCTAAAGCCTCTATCTTCGATAAACAAACTGCAACACTAAACGTTGGGAGTTTTACGGATCTGTCTACCACAATTTTTTACATTAAAAAAATGGCTCCTTCATTGAGCGCCATCTAGCGAGTCTCTTGGAACCAATCAAAAAACCTTTCATTACAGTGCATGAGCTCTTAGAATAACTTTCGGGTATCATGTAAAATCGGTATCTGTCTCTGTTCGCGTACCGTTAACAATAACCGAAGTACACCGAAGTTTTCAAGGTCCGAATGTTAACTAAAAGCTCACGCACAGTGCGTGAGCTTCACCATAAGGTGCAACGACGTGACGACTTGGTATCCATACAAGTGTTTTACACATTCATGTTGTATGTAGTCGTGTAATATTATTACTATCAGGTCAATGATACTGTTGTACCGTCGCCAGTAAAAAATAATACACTTTAATACCCTTAATATGATTAATCCGTTGAGTATATTTGTCCTGGATCCGTACTGAATCTATTGTTAAGTTATTGTTATGCAAATTACGACACACGATAGGTTAATTTTCAACTTTCTAATTGGTTAATTTGTTAAATTTGTTATAATACATTTGTTGCCAAATATGTACGAGTATATATAATTTTTACAGAAACATTAAAATTAACGTAAATGTAAATACTTATCCACTAAAACATTAAAATTACACTATGTAACTATTACATGTTAGGCTCATGTTGCATGATAGACTCGCCACCTATCTTACTTACTTATCACGCAATCTATGTATATTTGGCAAAAGGGGGGAAAGTCAGCAAATGCTGACATAATCGGGTACCAAATATGCAGCGCTGTTTTTCACTTCACCCCTTATCCCAAGATGTTAGTGGGAGCCATAATTGGTATGAAAACCCTTTAACATAAAATAAATTGTAATACTTAGGTAGGTGATCTAATGTTCCATTAATAAACTGAACAGATACCTATAGAAATCTAGAAAATCAAAAAGTAGCTTTCTATGGGTTCGGTCCAATTCCGTTTCAAAATCACTACAGTGTGTTAAAGTATAAATACCTTAATTATTTTTTTATATAACGAATCACGTTGTAAAAAGTTAAAATAGGTATTTTGTAACGTTAAATCGTATGGCAAGACTGTTCAAAAATAGGTTGACTGATGTCAACCTGTGTAAAGACTAAGAACGTACTTATTCATATCAAATGGGTCTTATGATGGCAGACACTACAGTTCAAGTGAATTTATTAGTAGTACCGAGAAATCGGACTAGAATATAGCATGACCACTTTAATGTTGCTTAGACCAGGCACCCGTAATGACGATGACTATGCCTTTTTCTTGGAAACATACACATGTGTGATGGGTAATAAAATAAAGCAATATGTCAAAGTAGAATAATAAAGTAGCTAATTACGTAAAAATAATAAGACAAGTGAAGCGTGTTTGGCGGAAAAAGGAATGCTAAACGTAATTGTACTTATCTATAGCTAAGCTAAGCTATTAACTTATTAGTTCATACGAATATCCCTAGCACACGAATGCACAGATGAATGAACGCTGATGTGCAAACATGTATGTTAATAGCTCTCTAGTCGCAAACAACGCTACACTTTATGCACGAGGTTAAAGACTGTCCCAAATACTAAAAGTGCTAACACCCATGAGAATGTCTTTGTTTCTTTTGTTCTGTTTAAAAAATGTTCTATGCATGGAAATGTTCTTTTTAATTATCAGGGCTTCAATCAATCATTATCACCATCATCATCACTACACAGTAAAGAACAAAGTATTCGTGTCTAACTCTGAAGGATAAACTCGGAAATGGGTACACGGATTTTGTTCCGGTTGTCACTAATGTATAGAAACTTACAAGAAATTCCCAATGTGTATAAAAATCTATAAGTTCTGTCTAATGCTAAAAAGTATGTAAAAGTGTACTTTTTAGCTTTTTTCTTTAATAGTAGTTTATGCAACAGCTCGCGTAATAATAGTGATTTTAACATGAGAACTGTTTATGATACGCAGCGAGCTGAGTTTCGTAAAAGATCTACGTTCGAGTGTTAAAATCGCCGTTACGTGGGTTGCATACAATACTTTTTCTACGACCATGAACTAAATAACAGAAAATACAAATCATTACGTAGCGTTCAATAGACGCCATGACAGCTTGTCACTCTACAAAACAGTGCGAGGACCGTCCGATTTCTCGTCTCCATAGCCACCTCAGTTATATCAGATGGTATTAAACTTTCGTCAAAAATTTTTTCAGTTTTCGTCGAATATTAATTATTATCAAACTTTCAGAGAATCAAATTAAACATGACATGACATGTTATTGGATTGGTAATTATGGATATTTTGATGTATTGTTGATATCGCGCAGACGCAGGTGTCTAATTTTTTTAATGGCTATAGTACCAAGTAGTTGGCCCGTGAAATTAAGTGCATTTAATACGAAAGAGTTCTTGTATACAGTGTTGATGCAGTGCCACAAAAAAAGAAAAATTTACGTATTGCAATCGATAACTGTTATTTAATATATCATTAAAACACTATTTTCAGACGACCATGACGAATGACCCTCTTTATGTTATTGATTGCGGTTTCTTCATAAACAAATTACGAAGAGGGAGTAGAAAAAATATTTTAAGTAATCGTTTTATTTCTATTAGAAATTCAATATATGTTTGTATAGATGTTATCTGAGTTAATTAGGCACTTATATGAGTTAAACTACCAATTAGTAACATTATTTATGAAATATATATGAGTGCTGTTAGAGTACCTACCTAAATATAATTAAATTAAAATAAAGTAGTACAAAATAAAATAAAGCAAAAATAAAATAAAGTACAAGATCATATTCGCGTTTCACTTAACCACCAATTTATCATTTTGCCTAAGTCTATTTTTCTTTTCCTTCCAAAAACAACCGAGAATAATTAGAACTTCCCTTGGCCTTCGTTTATGTCGAGAGTTACGAGTATATAGAGTTGACTTGATCGATGTTCTTCAACGGTTATGCTAGTTCGAAGAAATCGAAACTAGTCTTGTGTAATGGGATTCCAAGTACTTATTTGATACATTATTTCCTATTCTTTCTGTTCTGCATGGTGGGACAGTCTCCTTAGATGTCAGAAACGTACCATGAACCTGAATATTTAAGCTCAAATTCGAACCATATTACCGTTACAGAGATCCCATCTAACGTGAAAGATCTTGAAAACCACTGGTCCAATTTTAATTAGACCTTACTAAGAACCAGCTTATAAAAGTCTGGACAAAATTCGCTATTAAAATAACCGCGTCCAAATCAGACCATCCGTTGTTAAGTTATGATGCCACAGACAAACGTGTCAAACTTATAACCTCAATTTTAAAACCAAAATTATTCCCTCGATAGATTCTGGTTAGGAGTTAATAAAAAAAAATATATCGGCTCTATACTATACCGGTCGGTGGCCTGGTGGCTTGGATACCGGACTCCCATGCGGGAGGTCCGGATTCCAAACCGTGCAGTGCCATGTACCAATAAGTTTTTCGTATTTTTCGAAGACTTACGTACATTTACCTACTGCTCTAACAGTGAAGGAGAACATCGTGAGGAAACCTACACACTGAGATAACCTGAGTGTAAAATGGGGTAGGTACAAAAGATCCTCAAGGGTCGACGTGCCGCTGTGGTTATTCCCGCCCCCTATCATAAGATAAGATAGATACCTACCTATAGAGACTACAATTTAACGTTGCACATGCGTTGTACATACGTGGACAACAGCTAATTTATTATAAAACTTCTGAGTGGATGAGTTGGCAATTTCTCAATGTGGATAAGAGATGGTTTAGAACAACGTAAATTACTTGGGCTATAACTATACCTGTACAATTGAAACTTAAATTAATTTAAACATTAATTATTTCTCGTTAGATGGACACGGGTCCTAAACTAACAACTGACTTATCTCTCATAAGTGCCCTTTTTAAGTTAACGTCCGCCTCAACTTTAGGGTTTAATTGTGAAAGCGCTAAGTATAAATAGATCTTTCCAATATCGTGCGTATCTGTATTTACATTATTATGTTTTTTTTTTGTAGAATCATGTACTAATAATATTTATTATTTATTTATTTAACAAAAAAAATACACAATTTCACTTACTTGATATTTGTATGTGGATTGATAGACGCTTTACAACTATATCTATTTAATGCCGATTAAATTCTATTCAATATCCAGTTAAAAACTTAGATTTCTGACTTGGTACCGCTCTCCTTCTTTAACCAAAAAACTAGGAATGCCCTTGTATAGGTACTAGATTAAATTTGAGCGCACTACGTCAGTTTTACGTTTTTTCATATTTAAATCGATTCAGATTATTTTTGGTACGTGTAGTAGACGATACCGACGATTTTTCGGTTTAGCCGTTTAACGTCATTGCCAAGTGATGTGATGGTGGGAAAATGTTTACGTTCCACGTTATTTTTTGGAATGCGAACGTCGTCGTGTCGGTTAATTTCCTCGGGGAAGGTTTTATTGCTGCACGGTTTGGGCAGGCCCCACCAGATTAACGAACGTCATAAATGCCATAACCTGAGGTGCCGCCACGCCACGATCCCGCTAAGGTCATTAAACATGAAATAAATATAACTATGTTTATAATATGAAGAAAATTTTGATAAAACGCTTTTACGAGGCATCGGCTTTTATTTATTTTATATTTATTTTTTATTTCAAAAAATTTCACAGTATAACTGTAATACTAAGGCACTGTGAAATTCATCAAAAATATATCTATAAATAATTACACACTAACTGAAGACGGACGACGATCCACACTCTCACAGAACCTCAGACACTCATCACGCACACTCGCCCAACGACTTGCAAACACATCACATTCTGGTGCTGATGCGAGAAGCGCATTGAGATTCTACAGAGCACGAACAAGAGGCGATTTACTGTAAGAAACAGTGATTGATTTGGATTTGTTTTAAAGCCTTTGGTTTAAAAAAATCCATTATTTCAGTTACATTGCCTTCTTTGCCAAGTAGGGACTTATATTCTTCACTTTCAAGTGAAGTAAATAAGACGGTTACGGTGTGACGGTTCACTGTCTAAATCAATTTAAAATAGTTCTATAATAACTAATAGTTTTATTATAACTACTACAAAAAATGCAAATCTCTCATCGCCGCCATTTTTTTTTAAATACGAGTATTTTAACGACGTCGATGAAAATCTTAGCCCATTATATTAATATATACGAGTACTTAATTTGTACAAAAATTTGTATAATATTAAAGTAAATATAGCTCGTTTGATTATAATTATAGCTGTGATATTACTATTTTGAGATGTTAACCCCTAGTGGACTCCTCTCATATAACGTAAATATAGTTTCAGGTTATCCCAGCCTGATCTTGAGCATAATATTTTATGTTGTTTAAAGTATCGATATTTTAAGGCTTATTCGTACCGAGAATTCCTTACGTCAGTATGATGAAATGGGTATCAATAAAAAGTCTTTCGAAATGGCATAGGAACCCCTTGTACTCTGTGCTTCTTGATTTTGGAAATTACTACTACTATTACTTTATTTTACTCGTTCCAAGATAGTGGATCATTCCCAAATTAAGGCTCGTGACTGTACCTACATACTTATAAGAAAATACTGTGAGAAATGGACAAATGTATTGAAAAACAATACAAATGAGGTTAGGTTTCATTGAACTGTTGATAAATTTAACGACTGTTTATCTGTGTGAGCTGTGATACCATTTTACTGCCCGAAAGCGCAATATGTTACGCTTTATTTACTGCTGACGATAAATTTACTTTTATGACTGTCTTTTTCACAAGAAAAGGTGGAAGCACCTCAGTGGTGGCATCCGAAATTTTCCTTTTTTTATTCTCATCATTTGTCTCCGTCTATAAACAATTTTATTGTGTTGTCAAACAGTTGGACGGCGCATTGGACTTTTTTCCCGCCCGAAATCCCGCAGCCATCGCCCATACATCGCCCAATAAATCCACAGTTTAATAATGAATTTGTCTGTTTCAAACACCTTAATTTTTTATTTTACTTTGTAAACACAGAAATTGGGTATTTATTTGAAATACTTGTGACTGGTTACTGACACTGTCAATTATCCTGCTAGTGGTCAAGACTAACGTATCCTTTATTATCAACTAGAAATCGCCGACACCGACCGCTGACAATGTTTATCAACTTTCAAATAGAGTTCCGAACTTTATTGAAACAACCTTGCGGATCGAACAGAAACGGATATAATTTATTTCATTTTCATTCCCTCAAAACATTTAAATTTAGAAACTTTGAGTTCCTCGGACAAAGGCCCTTTATTTCGAGGTAGATCCTTCGTAACCCTGGACATTATTATGTATACTATGCTCTGAATTCGGTGTGTACGTTTTGACATGGAATCATATGAACATGTCTTACACACTCGCCTCGTACTGGCGGATACTTAGGCTGAGCAGCCCGTAACTAAATTGGCAACTTTGAGCGTACCATAAACTTAGCAACCGATCAACATATCACGTCGCTAGAATATCGAATGACAGCATCACTCGGCCACTCACCAATGATGATCACTGTTCTCGATATTAATGTCAGTCGCCTCAAAGCGTTGCTTGCGTTGATGCGTTTTAATAATAGTAGTTTTAGTAATAACTTTGCCAAAAATAGTTGAATTCGAAAAAATCCAGAATTAGTCAGTCCAACCTATCTTAAAAAACTAGTTGTGACCTAGAGCCCACCAAATAATGATAATAATTTTTCAAAAATCTAAAGATCACCATGCCGCAGACAAAATGTCGAGACAAAGCAAGAAAACGAAAACTGAACACGAAAACCGTGAAGTCAAATGTAGAGAGAAAACGCAACTACCGTTTGAAAAAAAATATAACCAAATCGGACGACTTTGCATAAAATGCTTGCTATATGACTTATTATTATTAACAAAACCATTGTTCAAAGTGTTAATTTTCCAATGTACAGTTTGGAGAAGGACTTTTGTGTAATTACATTCAATTAACCCTCCATAAATTATAAATTATTGATTTATATTAAATAATGTTTCAATTCTAAGGAGAAACAGATTGCTAAAACATGTAATTGGCTCATGAAGGCCGGTGCTCGTCTAGTCATGAAACATCGAAAACATAAAATTAGCATTTTATTGGAATACATTCTAATTTGCATTACAAAAGAAATTGATCGCAAGTCTTGATAACAAACAAGCCAAATGGAATTACAAGACGGTAATTTTGCAATAACGTATTTCTTTAAATTACATGTTTACTTAAATATAAGGAAAATGAGATGTATTGATTATGTTTTGGATTAAAACTTACGAAGGAGCAATCTTTCTGACCAGTGTCGTAGGTATGCAAAAAAATCGGGGGAGAGCATTGAAAAGTTGGGTACTGTTTATTTATTCGTATGGCATTTTTAAGGAGTGTCGATACTATGCTTTAGGACAATAGTGTTTATACGTTCGACATTTTTGTTTCATAATCTGTGTTCGCTATGAAAAAAATAGTACCATTTAATTCCGCACTTTAAAGTAAGTACTTACTTAGTTATAATTTTAAAAAAATACTTTTCACTTTTGATACGGACCTGACCACGACAAACTCCCTTTCGCACCTGTCACCACATTTCTTACACCCTTCATATACTCATATCTATAACATAAGAAAATTAAATTTTCTTCTGTCCGTCATAAAACTGAAGATATTATAGTCCTGGAGACGTGGTCCTGTTACGACAACTTCGTGAATACCGAGGCCAATAAAACGGACAATCCACTTACGTTTCTGAGCTAGGTTATTGTCTTGCTGCAGTTTTATTCAAACTTATTTAATGGAAGTCATTCACAGAAGTAATATAGCCAAGTATCTAGGACAACTTTTATGACTTTAAACCTTTATACCAATTGAATTTGTGGTTTTATATTTCTTATTGCGGTGATTTGAGTAGAAGTTTTAAGGTGGACACTACATACTCATACTCTTACGTAGTACTAACACTTGTATGCTTATAGCACCTTGACAGTAAAAGTAGTTCCACAACCGCAATTTGTTACTACATGTCGTATTCTCATTGATGAGGGTCGTGATCATTCTATGGAATTAACTACATAGAACGGCTTTCTTGACAGAATTTAATAACAATAACTGATGATCTAGATATACAGGAGCGTGTCCGCAAGTACGGAAAGAAAAAAGGGCGACGACGCACTGACGTGTGTTATATTACAGGAACCATTTCGAGCCATCTTCGACCCCCTATAACTCAAAATTTGTTTGACCTACATACCTGATATTTTGTATGTGTATTAAGACCCACCCAATTACACAGAATCCCAAATTTCATAAAAATTGTTCAAATAGTTCCAGAGATATTGACCTCTGAAAATGGCCATTTTCAACACTGACTCACTCATCAAAAACATATACAGTTGACTTAGAAACTTGAAATTTGGCATGGAGTTAGGTAATTGGGTATACATAAAGGAAAAAGATCTGCCTGTTTGTCGTAGCTAATTTATATATATAAAAAAATAAAAAATAAAAATCAGAAACTGTTTTCTGATTTTCACTTGGCTGTCCAAGTGTGAGTCAAAATAGAAGACAAAGTTAATAGTGCTGTCCCGAAAGTCTATGTTCATACAAATGAAGTACGGTACCGGGTGCAAACGACCGGGTTAGTCGTGTCGCTTCGTTGGGACTCGGCCATCATCGTCGTTTCGGTGCATGCGAGCGGGGCGCGAGGGCGATCAACCGAAAGTACAGAATACTAAACAGTACCCACTCCGTACCGAAAGCAGCTCAGCTGAGAAGATTGAAAATATGTAATAAAAGTAAGTATTTATCGCTCGATTCCACTCCTATCCGTTGTCGCTCGACCATGACCTCTGTCATACCACTTGGTGAACAAATACGTCCCATATGACAGAAAAAAAAATAAGTACACTCAAATATGTTCTAAGTGATTTGTCTGCAAGACATACTCTGCTGTAAATATTGTGTGTGATAATGATAAGTGCTAAAACCAATTTATTTTATTCTAATCTATTATTTTCGGATCAAATCTTTTCTTTTCTTTTACATTTGTTCCTGAACTCTAAGACCGTATTTTTTATTTGATTTTGCATGTCATTTTTAATCTGATAATTAATCTCATAGAAACTGTTATTTTTTTGGAGTTTAGAATCTATGTGATACAATAGAAAAAAATATTTGTTGCTAATTTAAGGTAACATTCCTGAGCACCAAAAAGTTAAGTTTTTCTTGTTAAATTTGTTCAAGTCAAAGATTTGTATAATTATATAAAATAATTAAACATATGCATGATTATTATATTTAAAAATGTATGTTGGTTCAATTCTTACACCAAAAAAAAGATTTAAAAAAATGTATATTTTACCAGTAGCAAGTGATTTCGTTTTGGGGTCGAAAGTGACTCACGATGCCAGTTACGTTAGCGAATTTGACGAAGCCAGCTGAGAGTTAATAAGGTAATATCCGTAATATATAATACGATATACGTCATAGGTACTAGGTATAATATCATAAACAGCCTAATAGTCCCATGCTTTTTGTGATTTTTTACAAAACTAAAATTAATTATGAGAGAATCTAATAAATTGATGTTTGAAAGGTTTAAAATGTTCTTGGCGAATTTAAAAGTCACTTGAACGTAGGGATACATTAGGTCAGTCCTAGCTAGTTATTCTGTGCCACTGGTAATTGATGCTTTAACGATAATTTATAAGTAAATACTCGTACTTTATGAGAAAGGTGGCACTTTGCCACGAGGTCAACTTTCAAATTATTTTCAATAATACGGCTCAGTCCCCATTGGTCTCCTATTATCCACGTATGTTCAAAGGGAGCCTACTTTTATGTGCGCAGTCATTGTAAGAAATGTGCAGGTAACAGTTGGCTTAAATTATAGCTTAGATTTCCCTTTAGAAATTGTACACACAGGTTATGAAGACATTACAAAAACCGACCAAGTACGAGTCGGGTATTGTCTTACATGATGTACTTAACAGGCTGTTTTTACAATCGATAGTCAAATTTAAAAATTATTTGTTCATAATTGTAATTATAAACAAATTCCTGAAGATGTGTAAACGAAACCGGTCGTAATTAATATAACACAGTAAAAACTCGTGAAACAGTATATTATTTAAATCTAATCATGTTCTACTAGTTTCACCAAGTACCAACAACCATGTAAAACGAGTTAAAATTCCTGTGATTCAATTGCAAAACTATTAATGCTGGTAACACAGGTCACGATGAAAAGAGACGGGATGCCCTACTCCCTTAGATTATCTATAGATAATCTACGCCTACTCCAGTATGTCTCGCTTACTATCTTTTTTTAAACCCTTTAGAACCTCCCCCCCCACCCCCCACCCCCACCCCTAAATTACGATTCAACAAAATTTCAAAGTCAATTTTCGACTAATAGATAAAAAAGAAATCATATTATAAGAAATTTTGAAACCTCAATCTTCTTCTATTTACGTCGAAGAGATACGAATAGGGTTTTCCCTTCGTGGTACGGATCCCTAAAAAGAAAAGATGTAATAATAAAAAGACAGAGAAACGCATCAGCCCCTTTAATTCACTGGACAATTATAAATGTTGAAGTCTGTTGCCCCTATAAGTCAAGATAATCACGCAATTTAATATTGTCACTATCACATGAAGGTGAACAGTGCTGCCATGACGGAGACATGATATGAAGATATTTTAGGGGATTCGCGAGAATATTCGTATATTTATTTACTAAAACACACACTCTTGTTGACATTTAAAACGATAGTAAATGAATTCAAATCTATCACTGTCTCTATCTGACGTATGGTGAGGAAGTGTGATCATATACCTTAACATCTCGCAGTTTTTCCCTTGATCATCCACAATAAAAGCGAACACCGATTCCCTCGAATACAAAAGCGTATGATAATCGATCCATTCGGAGTGGGCGGGCTTGTTTCCTCCAAGCTGCGTCCCCTAATGAAGACCGGAGACTGCCCTACTTTACGCTAATGTGTATTCTACGCAACATAAAGGGTAAGCATGATCTATCGCTCGAATAAGTCTTGATTACTGGCTCACTTTCAATTGCAGATAAACATTTTAAACTACTCGTATGTTTTTTTTTAGATTATATTATATTAGGTTTTTTTTAGATAATGGAAGTTAGAAATTTTTAATTCTGTTTTATTTAAGAATAAATAATAATGTTTAAAAAAAAATTCGTCAATAAAAAAATTAAAAAAAGATATATGAAAAGCCTTAGTAAAAAAATCCGCCCCGTGTCGACCCTGGCGCAAAGGTCGCCATGACGCTCGCGGCATTACCACGCCGAATCGCCACGGCCAACCTCTGCACCAAGAACGACCCGGAGCGGGGGTCACAGCCTCTCTCTCTCAGGCGACGGCCGACCTCCCTGACAAAATCCTTTGCCTCCGCCCAACAACCTGTCGTTTCAACCGCAAATGGGACAAAAACGTAGTTTTTTTAGATTATATTATATTAGTTTTTCATTATACTATTCATTCAAGTAAGTATAAAACGTCCCCTGATTATCTGGCGACGTACTTATAGAAATTTGTATCCTGATATAATGAAGAATTTCTTACCCAAATATGTATCCTGAACCAATTATAACCAAAATTGTATTGGTTCCCAACGTCCCAGTTTTAGTTGGGACGAACATTGCTATGTTAGAAAAAGTATTTGTTTCTCGTACACATTTTGTATAGTAACACTGCAAAGCGTACATTGCATTCCTATAGTAACAGACTCGGGCATAATGAGTCCCAAGGCATCACCTTCGGTGCGAGCAGATTCGTTCGCGGCCAGAATTGTGGGACTCTACCTAACTACCCGCTAGGGACCTATTTCATTATGAATCTTTAGGATTATTACGACCAGAATAGTTTATGACCATAGGTACATACGTAACAAAGGGATTTAAGCAGAGTACGTTGTAGTGATTCTGGTTTCGCCAGAATATATTTATATAATCGTAATCGCAAACTAAGATCTTTTTTCAGTAGTTTCTTGAAGTTTCAATACAGTCTGTTTTAATTATGTATTTAATTTAACAAATGCATTGCAGAAAATAAATTCTGGAATGCATAGTTGCATGCATCTCCCCGAGGAGAGTTAGGACATCCGTCCTTATTCTTAAGGACGACTAAGTTGTTGCTCGTTTAGAACCATCCTGGAGACACGTGCAGTGCAGGCAACCTCAGACGTGAGCAACATTCGTCCCCCCATTTTACTAATAGTTTACCAAGTTAATAGTTTGCACTTTTTTGCTTTTTAGCAGCAGATATTTTTTTGAAATATCATAATTCTTACAAACATATTTATTATTTTTGTTTATTAAGTAAATACATACATACATAACTCTCACATCCATAATCCCCAAGGGGGTAGACAGAGAAACCACTATATGTGTGTATACATAGGGTACACTGTAAGTTTTGCGCTCCTCGTCGCTTATAAATGTTTGAATTTCGAATGTTATATTTTTTTAAACATAAAAATTAATTTATTAAGTCAAATATTTGTTGACGGGATATCGCTTGTCACAAGTCGAAGTTCGTCGTCCGTAGTAAAAATGGAATTAACGCGAAAAGATTTTAGGGCGAAGATTTTTTATAATTTTAAGTTACCTTTCTCCACAAGATTGCACTGATCGTTTTGAAAATGCTTCTGAGAGGGAATCACCTCATCTGAGCTTCATAAGGCGTTGGTACGCTGAATTTGATCTTGGCCGAGTTTCTCTCCATGATGAGATTCGTGAAGGTCGGCCCTCAACTGTGATTATCGAGGAAAATGTGGCTACTTTCAGGCAACTAATTGAAGTAAACCAACGTATCAACTATGATCAGATTCGAGGACATTTGCGGATTGGTATAAGCCAAATTAAAAATAATTTACATCGACATTTAAAAGTTAGGAAACTTTGTATGTTGTAGCTGGATTCCTCATGAACTCACCTCAGAACAGAAACGGGCTCGTGTTGATTGGTGCAAAAATGTTGTTAAAGTACGATCACAGATCAATGGTTATCATGTTTACAAAAATGGTTTGAAAGAATGAAAAATTGTTTAAAATGTAATGAAGAATACTTTGAAAAACAATAATTATTTATGACTTTTATGAGTTACGCAAAACTTTCAGGGAGCCCCACGTATTAACTTATGTATGTGGACAGTATTCTTTAGTTAAATAGATACCTTTTTGTATGTAGTTTATTTGTTATAAAATTTGGTTAACTGATCAGCTAACCGGTACAAATTGTATGGAATGGAGTAATAGAAAAAAAATGTGAAATTCAAAAAGGTTTCGGGGCCAAAGTGAAACACGACAATAACTAACAATTTATCGATACTGCGTCTTGGTAGGTCTTTTGTTTCATCCTTTATATTGGTAATTTTGCGGCTCGTTATTGAGCGTGATCAAATCACGAATAAGGTACAAATAAGCCAAAGCCTGGTATTAATCGAGCTTAGTTCGCCGCGGCACAAATTATTACTTATTTCTGAAGATTTCCGCTACCTGTACATTAGGTACCAACCGGCCATTTAATTTTAAAAAAATACTTTTTCTTGTGTTTTATATACATAGGTACGAGTATATTATAGTAGAAGGAGGAGGAAGGAACCTACTACTCATAAAATGACATTTTATTTACATTTACCTACAGTATGCGATTCAAGAGTTTGAATTTAATGTCGTAGTCAGGGAAAATTATGTCATTAAAACGCCTGGCTGACTACATAAAACACTGCTACATAAAATATCCATAAAATAGTGTACAAAGTAATAGAACAATGTAGTAAGATACAGTGAGACGACGAACGTATTGATCCTGGCAGGAAAGTCAACAATGACCACCCATGGCTTATCAGCTGTTATTATAGATAAGAATATATAATTATGGGGGTATGATCGTGCAAAAGCGCCACCGATTGATAACAAAATCATTATGTTACATTATTCGGTTTTATTAAAAAACTGTTCGAGTTGCACTCCGAGAGAATAAGTAGTGTTTTTAAAGCTATATCATTAATAACCGTGTTTGAATTCCTGAAGTTACTGTACGTATTTCCGTCAAAAACGGTCATTGATTGAACTGTGTGAACTACTTGCTTGCTTATCGTATGGTTAGTGGCCAACCTATTTGTCAGAGTTGTTCAGGCCGCCCGTAGGCCTGTGAAATGGCTTAACGACTGCTGTCGAACGACAACAACCGGGACCGACTGCTAAACGTGTTTTCCGAGGCACGGAAGAGCTCAGATGAAATATGCCACTAGCGGTCCCCCATCCAGGTACCGACCGCGCCAACGTCGCTTAAACTCGCTTGAACTACTGGGACAGAGGGATATGTCGAGAGGCGTTCGTTGACCGACTGATAGGAATATGATTGTCTTTCGAGTGTGGTAACGCGCTCTAATCCACAAGGCTTGTGGCACGCTGGCGGACTAGGGCGAATGCCTTCACCGCCTGAAAAAATACACTCCCGCTTTAATCAATGTTGCAAAGTTGTACTTTAAGTCCAAGTTGACTTTACGCGAGAATAGCTCAGAGCCGATTGAACAGAACAGTAAGTAAAATGAACTTTAGGTACTTACTCACTCGTCTTACTTACTTAATCACCATTTTAAATTACCATAGAAATAAATACAATACAAAAAATACATTACAATCAGCTAACTATATTTTTGTGGTTTTTTGAATGTCAATAAGTAATTCACTGCTAATTTTTTTTTATAGTCTATAGGCTGTCCCACTGCTGGGTAAAGGCCTCCCCTCCTCCTTTCCATTTTTCCCTATCCTCTGCGTCCTTATACCATCCTTTTTGGAAGTGGTCGATATCACTGCTAATACCAATAAATAAATAAAAATATAATATAGAATGCTTACACAATATGGAGTTCTAATGAATAAGAATAATTTACACTAAAAATAAAACAATCCGGCTCTCCTTTACAAGAAAATAAGAAACCTTGAGCTTCCGATATTAATGGAAAAAAATCGTTTTAATCAGGACGGTCTTAAGTACCTGTATGGTTTATTGCACACAAAACAAATATACAGAAATAACAAAGGAAAGATACAAAAGGCAGACAATACAAATGGCAGTACGATTTCTCTCAGGTTACCTTTCAAATAATTCCACTACAGCTTATGGCTTCGGCTAGGAAGTCGATTACCGGTGAGTCCGGCACAGGAATTTCAATCACACCTATAATGTCCAAACATTCGTCGTACAGAGTACTGATGGTACCCGATATATCATGGCTCTTCGATTAATATAAAAACTTTACGTTTAAAACAAATAAATAAATGGAAAAGGCAATTGACATTCTACATCCAAATGGAAAGGTTTTACATATTACCAATAACAATATCCTTCATTAACCACTCCAACTATGCTTATTGGGTGTCGACGGAGCCTTAACGTTGAAGAAATAAAATGTGTTATACCTACGGTGTGTCCATATGTACCTACCAAGACGCAGTATCGATAAATTGTTAGTTAGTCTTTCACTTTGGCCCAGAAACCTTTTTGAATTCCGCATTTTTCTTTCTGTTACTGCATTCCATACAATTTGTACAGATTAGCTGATCAGTTAACTAAATTTTATAACAAATATACTACATACTATAAAATTATCTAATTAACTAAGTACACGTACATAAGTTAATATGTGGGGCACACTGAAAGCTTTGCGTAACTCATAAATAATTATTGTTTTTCGGAGAATACTTTGAGTATTCTCCGTTACATTTTAAACACTTTTTCATTGGTCCACGTTGCCTAGTTGCGAGCACGGTCCGAAAGTGATCGTGCAGGTTAAGCGACGTTGGCGCGGTCGGTACCTGGATGGGTGACCACTAGTGGCATATTTCATTTGAGCTTCTCCGTGCCTCGGAAAGCACGTTAAGCAGTCGATCCCGGTTGTTGTCGTTCGACAGCAGTCGTTAAGCCATGTCAGAGGCCTACCTACGGGCGGCCTGAACAAATCTGACAATAGCATATTGGTCCAACCATTTTTGAAAACATGAGAACCATTGATCTGTGATCATAGTTGGTGTGTCCATATGTACATATAAGTACATTTTTTATTTCTCCAACGCTGAAGGTCCCTGCGCACAAAAATAGCAAGATAGTTGCAGTAAGAATCCCCGGAGAGGGATGCCTTTTAGATGGCTATGCGAGTCGTACGTGCCGAGTGCCAATGTGAGAGACGGCACAGTGCCTCAGGGCTCCAGTACTAACTTAATGGCACATTCTTACTCGGAAACGTACACGTATCTCACCTATGTAACAGTTATCTACGTTTAACGATCGGCAAGTACTTCTATTATAATCCGTCAAAAATAAATTGTAGAACCGGCCCTACTTATGTTGGAACACAACGCAAATGTTGGAACGAGCGATTCGGCTTACTTTTTGGACAGTAGCTCGTTATACGAGTATTTTTTTAAATAACATTGAAAACGTTTTTATTCCACGTCGTGCAATTCAACTGCTCATAATTCTGATAAACTGATAATTAAAAACGATGATTAAAAAAAAAATTATAACCTTTTGTGCATTTTCCTTTGCACATAAGACTGAAGCATTTAGTCGTATAATGTAGAATGGAAACGTCTAGTCATAACTGGACATTATTATTGTCCAGTTATGACTAGACACATAAATATTTAGTCGTAGACAATATTTTTGTTAGTACAGTGGACCGTAAGATACATAACGTATGAAAATTGCGGATTGTGTTGATATTCGAATTACGGTTTATGGCGGATTGCATCGCTGCACAGCAAGGGTATTATAGCACGTCGCACGCGAAACCATATTTTCGTTGAATCTTGCACGTAACATAAGTGCTCGCTTGGTTGCGTTGTTACCCGACCGGTTTTATTGTGCTCTGTGTAGAGTCAGCCTGGTGTATCATCCTTTTACCTATTTTTGTCTTTGCAGCAAAGCATGCATTGCTGCATTTTAGTTTGAAGATAAAGAGAGCTAGCGTAATTCCGGCACAAAGAGGCACTTCATGTAGGTCTTCAAACATTAGCAGCGCTTCGAAAACCCCGTTAATAAGTGAGATTATTAACAGGATGCCTCCTTGTGCTGGTGATTACGCTGGCTCTCTTACTGTGTGATAGTCTATGGGCGACGGTGACCACTTACCATCAGGTGATTCTCGTCAGCTCTCTCACAATAAATACACACTTCTTTCTTCTTCTAAGTCGTATTCCTCATTGCTGAGGGTCGTGATCATTCTAAGGAATTAATCACATAGAACGCCTCTCTTGGCAGATTTAATGGGGTAGTTTGCCATTGCCTTCCCGATTTCACACACTGGTTATCTCAGTGTGAAGTTTTCCTTCACTGTCAGAGCAGTCGGTAAATGTACGTAAGTCTTCGAAAAAAACCGAAAAACTCATTGGTACATGACATTGCTTGGTTTAGAACTCGGAACTACCGCATGGGAGTCCGACGTCCTAGCCACGACACCACAGACGCGACGCTTAAAACTTTCTATTTGAGTACAAAATCTTTGCAATTGTACCTAAATAAGAAAGTTAAACTAAAATATGGTTTATATTACGTGTTGTGTGTCTCTGAATAACATAGTCTATATTTGTTCCTGCACCGAACGACATTGATGCAAACCCTTGATCGGCTGACAGGCCGTGTTCTCTGAGACATTGCAAACATTGTCGTCGAAGGCTAACAGGGTTACTACAACGTGTGTCGATTTCAAACTGAAAACACAAGCTTTAGTGTTTGCTTCACAGATCAAAACACTAATATATCCCTCTATTTTCAAAATATTTTATGTAAAAAAAATGTCAAAATCTTTACGACGCATAATAAACAATACGTAAAACAACCAATACGCTTAATGACGTAACACGCAAAACGACCTAATTAATTTCACTTTAAAACCATAAACTTTCGGCTTTAACGTATGTGGCCTAAATTCAAAGTGGCGCAATATTGAGGCAGTAGTAGCGCCGGCGCCGCAAAAACTGGCAAAGGACAGCCACAATTAATAAAAGCCCTTATAAATCACGAATATCTCGCGCACCCAGCAGCCCTCTCGGATAAATGATTCTAAAAAAACTGAGCCCGTCCTGTCTCACACGCCCAAGGTTCAGGACCGCTTCTAATAAGTATTCATTTTTGGAGGAACAATGGAGTGAATGAATTAATTAATTAATTATTTAATTAATACACTTTATTGCACAAAAATAGTGTAATACAGTGCGTACAAAACGATTATTCAATCTAGGCGGTCTTATCGCTAAGAGCGATTTCTTCTTCTTTCCAGACAACCTTTGTTAAACCATAAGTACGAGTACTCGTATAATCTAGAAAATTAAGCGAATGAAATAAAAACTGGCTGCTTATCCATGAGTTGCAAAAAGAGACCTAAATGTTAAGGCTTCCTTAATTCTCGTGACATCTCCATCTAGAGCTTAGGCATGAAAAGAGACACCATGTATTTATTTCGTGCAGTTTTATGAACAAAATTCAAATAAAAAAGTCTGCTGATGTAACCACATCATCGTAGAGACCAGAAATAGGACTATTCAGGGGGCCTTATTCCGGGTCCATCTCTTACAGTTCTTCCTCCGGATCCGTCCCTGTCCTAATTTGGATAACTTATTTTTTTTACTCTTTAATAACTTTATATTAAAAACTGCAGACACTATACCTTTAAAAAATTCAATACCTACCTATAAATATTATTACATACCTTTTTAAGTAAGACGATAATTTATTATGTTTTTCGGTTTACTACTCTCTTCCGTATTATCATGGGATCTACTATCTTGTGGAATGACATTACGCTTTGAATAATCATCTCATTTATATGAAAGGAGTTTCTCAACCCCGCCTTCTCGTAACCATAAAAGGATCAAACATAATCGAACACATTACATGTAGTAAAATTTATTAAAATAATAAACCAAGGTAGATGTACTAAAAACCATTTATTAATAAGTAGCACATTACTTTTTACGTCAATCATAAAATTCATGTTTGCAACAATATTAAACGATCATATGAAACTATAGCCGAGACGATTGACTTTATGACAATAATATATTATCTGAGGCGTTAGATCGATTCTGATGGTTTATTTATGACCCCTAAATTTCGTTCGGAATAGCTGTGGCCGCCGCTTCACTCGATCAACCGATATCGATATGATTGGCGATCGAGATTGAAAATTTGTTTATTGATATAGTTTTTACGAACTATAGGTATTTGTTATTAGATTTAAATTGCATTTTATTTAAAAGCCTCGCTTATTTTTAGCGAAACTGAAGCTTATACCAAAGAATACTAGTATATAATTTACTATGTACTGGGCATTCTCACTCGTAGCCAATCTTTGTTCCCAGAGTATTTGATTTAGCATTTCGCCAAATAAATTCTCCGCTAGTTATCAGTTTTTATAATAAATGAAAACGGTGTTCGGTTGAAGGGTGTATTAGTATTAATAAAAAAAACTAAGAACACTACACCTGAAGAATCCAAATATTATTTCGTTCCTTTATATTAAAAGGGACATAAAAAGATCGCCTTCGTTTCCGAAATAAAAAATCCGCCAATAAAGGTATTAATACCACCCCTAATTGAAAATGCTTTTAAAACAAGCTTATATTGAGTCACTTCACTCTATTGCCATATTGTTATCGACACTGAGAGAGACAAAGTGAGCCTAGACACGATATGACAATGATAGCCATTCAGCTGGAGTAATCAGGTCAAGGGCTGCAGGTTACCGTATTGTCATCGGCTCTACAAATATGTGCGATATTTCAAAGCAATAAGTCAAGCGGAAATGGATCAAAACAGACTTGGCCGTGGGAAAATATCGAGCTTCCTCGGAAAACTGTAAACCACGAAACGGATTCTTATTTTAATAATGATGTGAAGATTTGTTAGATAGTATGACTCTATGTTAGGTGGTACTCTGTGCAGAGTCAGGTTAGTCAACCACCCTTTTATCTATTTTTGCCGCAAAGCAGCAAGACTTGTATTGCTTTGTTTCAGTTTGAAGGAGAAGAGAACCAGCGTAATTAACGGCACATGAGGCATTCAATCTAAGTCCTCAAGGTTAGCAGCGCATCGTAAACCCTCTTATAGTGAGGTGAGATGTCTATTGACGGTGAACACTTACCACCAGGACGCCCGTTTGCTCATATTCTCTCCATAAACAATAAAAAAAGAGGTAATTCTAGTAAAAGTAATGAAAAGCTTGCGAGCGAAGTACGAGGCAATAGAATAGTTGATCTACATCAGTGCATCTGTGTCGAAATGAAACACAGAGCTACAAACTTGCATTTACAGTGTAAACGGTAATTTCACATCTGCAACTATTCTGTATTTAACCAGACGTTAATGAGTTGGGCTTTTAAGCCTGAAGCGTTCAACATTTAACCGTAAATGCGACTGTAACAAACACTGCACTCACTGAAACTCTAATTGCTATACTTTGCCAAAAGTTTCAGTTGGGTTCATAATATGAATATAGGAATATGAAGTTAATATGAAATTCATATGAATTTCATATTCCTATTTTCATATTATTATGAAACTGCCAACTGATAATATTCCTGTCACATTCAATTAATTACACACGCCTTATTAAACTTTCATTTAATTATTGTTTCACTGTTACAATTCTTAAATTTTCAACCGTTTTTGCGTTATCACGAAATCTAAAAAAATGAATTTTGATTTAGTACCGATTTTTTTCAATAAAGGTTAACGTAAGGTTTTACAAAGTTGATATTAAAGATGTTAATTTAATTGTTACTCTCTCTCATTTCTTCAAATATAAACGTTATTATTTTATATTCCCATTTCTTTTTTGTTCTGCTAAATGTGTCGGTGTGTGTATTTGGGTACATTTTGCCCTTCCCACATTTGAAAACTTGTGGACCTGCTAATGATCAAGAAAAAGTAATGGGATCTCCACAAAGGTAAGTCGCAAGTTAATTAAATTTTAAATTTGAGTTATGACTAAATGTTTATTCATAACGTATTTGTTTAACCCTTACCTAATAGGTACAAAATGGGTATATATTATAGATAGGTAGGTATGTAGGCGCTATCCTTCAGTAGATGGTAGCTATCAGATTGTCTTGCAAGACAAATCGCACTGCATTCCCGCGATACAGTCGAGAGTTCTATTATCCGGTACGGCTGAAAGTGATTAATGAGTAGGCTCCAATGGCCCGGGCCGAAGTTCGGCACCCGGTTCGTGATTACCCGATAAGCTAACGTGCCGATATGCTTTCATAGACGCCTGAGAGAAGCTGTTTGAGATACTAACATACGGAACTTTTTATGCAATTCGTACGAACGAAACATGATAAATCACTGAAATTTGGATTGGTAGGTAAAATAACATCTTCTGTGACTTGTTTTCTTTTTTATTCCATGGACGAAAAATAAATGTGTTCCGGAATAGCTACCCTTCGTGATTCCCCTTCCCAAGGTCGACCACAACATATTATATAGAGAAGTTCATATACAAATTAACGCCTGTATCAGTTAGTTCCACAAGCATAAGCCTACAAATTGGTCTGAAGTCACGAAGAAAGAGTCAAATATTGTTTCAAATCAATTGTAAATCCCACAAGTAAAATGAAAAATATACAACGACCAACTCTGTCAAATATAAAACCTCGATTTTGTCATAATATATTTGTATAACCCTGACCAGGAATATAAAACCCTCGCCATATTGCGGAATTAAATGGTACAATTTTTTTCATAGCTAACTATATAATAAAACTACCAATAGCGCCCTCTTGGCATGGTTTTTATATTCCCGGTCAGATAACATGGGCAATAAAGGAAGAAATTCATGTTGCCAACAGATAATTTAAAAATTCGTAATTTTAATTAAAAAATGAAAACCTCCTACAAATCCTCCTACATTTGTCTACTAAAACTCAACGCGAACGAAAATCATCATTCAATTCAAATTTGAGGTGTGTGTTTTTCTATCTGGAAACTTCAGTTCAATCGAGTGAACTGAAGTTTCCAGATAGAAAAACACTCTTAATGCCCCCATTACATACTCGTATATTATTTGGTTTATAGTTAGCCCAGTACCTAAAGGGGGACAGCGAGTCTGTTAGTATTTCCTCCACTCTTCGTCGAATATATATTTATTTCTGTTGTCAATGTCACGGTTTCGGTCGGGTCGCGTCTGCTTCTATTTGTTACTTCCAAAATAATTTTAGGCACAGCTTAATTGAAGCGCAGACGACCTAAGGTCTGTTATCTTTAATTGGGTTTATTTGAAATGTTCATATTTAGAAATGGCTAGACAAATCATTTTTGGAAAGTTTCAGTTAAGTGATTTGTTGTGTTGCAGTGATTCGACTTTGTTTCTAATAGACGGTTGGATATTTTAGAGGACCCTAAAGATAAATAATAAACGGTGTCTATCCTTCACCCGCCTGCATATCATAATGGTGGCGGTTTGTTACCTATTTCTTTTGCCATAGACTTGATTGAATTGAGATATCTACAGTAGTATGTTCACATATTTCACAAGTTTAATAATTTTGTTTTATGTATTTTACTTTTCGAGGCGCTGGTTATGGAACTCTTTTGCCCTGTGGTCGTCCGACACACAAAAAATGTAAAGAACATTTTGGTTTTTTGGTTCTCGTCTTAGGGGATCTCTAAGCTTAGGGTTCTCTCGTAGGTACTTCGCTGAACGCCTAAACCTGGCCGTTCAGCGCGGTAACGCTACCAGTATCCTGGGAAAAACCGTCTTAACAGACGGACAGACAGGCAGACGGACACCATAGTTATCCTATAAGAGTTCCGTTTTTTCCTTTTGCGGTACGGAACCCTAAAAAATGACAATTTCTAACGAATATTACATTTGAAATATGAAACCGGGAACTAGTCGTTTAGAGGGTGTTAACACACTTCTAATCGTAAAGTTTTCGGTTTTCTGACCATTAAACCGAGAAAAAGATGTCTGCCTTCTCGACGGTATTTCACTTCTATTGTGTCGGATCGTTTCTACAGACATTAACCGAAATTTATGGCCCGGGCCAATTTTAGACAGGATTTAAGTACTGCCCTTTATGTTCCGCCTACTGACTGAGTTTCGTCTCAAAGTTACTTTAAACACAATATTTTACAAATTGCAGCACTTTATAATATAAGTACCTATTTTATAATGAGAAATCATGAATTTTTCACTTCATGATTTCTCATTACAACGATGGACGAATTCTACTACACATGAATTTGAAAACAATTATTGACTGATATTTTTCACGACTATCAGTCAATAATTGTTTTCAAATTCATGTGTAGTAGAATTCGTCCACATTACGGTATATCACGCACGGCACATTATCCAGTTCTTTTCGTGAAGAATTGTCCAAATGTAACTATATCATTGAGTGGCAAGCACATAAAAAAAAATAGTTTTTTGACATAAATTCGAATGAATGTCTTACGTTAGGTTAACGGGTCATCCAAGAAAAATTGTGTAACGAAAAATATGTTTCAAGAGCTTCGTGTAACGAAAGTTTAACAGTCAGAAAAGTAATAGTTATACCATCGTAAAGATCGGTCTGACAAGGACCGATTCGCACTTGACCGTTTTTGTAATATAGATATCAAACGAGAGTGTTGCGACCATTACCTATTAACTACCCGAAAGCAGAAATCTGTGTCTACAAATACCTATTGAAAGAAGTTTCTAGTATAAATTGTTTTTTTTTACCATGACATAGGTGTGAGTACTTAGCATGAATATTTTACAAATAAATTAATTCTTACACGAAGTTACTGTACGGTTTTCCCCTGAGCTCACAATTTTACTACCGATATAAAGTAGGACGCTGCAGTCACAGATAAGGTTCATTTATGCCTTAAAAGGGAAATTATTGCGTCATTTTATTGTCTTGCTTTGTTCTCACAGCTATCAATGAAAGCTCTTCTAGTTCCTAACAAGAAAGAAACGGAATACAGGACGTTTGTAAGTCTCCTTACATTGTGTTTATATACATTGATCCTTATTCTAAGTATACATATGAATACCTATAACAATTTTTCATTTTCTACTTATAAAATTGTATACCCAAAAAAGTAAAAGATGAAATTGACATCCTAAATAGGTATTCGTACTTAGATTTGTGGCATACATATAAATATCACTATCTTTTTCCTGAAAAAAGATCAAGGGCACAATGACACGGCCAACCGAGAGAAATTCGTAGGACGGACGTGTAAAAAGTACGAGATGAACACAGATACGAGTAGGATGGGTACCATAGCTTCGGCCTACGCCCTAAGTGGACCACATGTGGGTGGGGATGGATTGATTTATTATACTCGTATTATATGTATTGGATGTACTACGATTTGTCGTTGCGACAATACATTACAAATTCAAATGTACGAGTAAAGTACAGCGCTTGTTTGGTCGATGGAAGGCACGCAATCTATGCTGACGTCATCATGATCCAAACATATTGAACCTCGTAACTAGAGAGTAATTGAAAAAGACGAACGCGATATTCAGAAGTCCAGTCACGACAACAGCTTCCGAAATACCAGTATAATTCCGAATAATTCCCGAACAATTCGACACTAGAATACAGTTCACCCAGTCAGACAGTTAACACGATCGAACACAGATATTAGGGAGCTAAATTTGCAATTCCATTACAGAAAATAGGACCACGGCTGCGGCTGACATTGGAGCGAGCCGCGTCAACTTATTGCCAATTCATGCCATGTGACCCGTCGTCCGAAAAACAGACGCCAGAGGCCTCTGATCGGACATGCCCCTATGTGTAAGCGAAATCTGATAGGTGAAAATGGCTAGGCTACATTGGGTTACAGCTCGCCTTTGGTGAAAGGCACGCAGTTTTTCAGCTTTTATTGTTATGTAAAGCGAAAAGGCTGCTCTGAAACGGGTGAATTAAATTAACGATGAAACGGGTGAATGAAACAAAAGCTATTTCGGATGAATAAAACGAACGGTGTAACGCATGTACGGATTGATGGAGTGTTCTTAACAATGCAGTATCTGAATTAGGACGAGATATTATGCTAATTTAGAGAAACGTAACAGAATGTATTCACACTAATCTTTTATATTTCTCAATTTTTTTCCAACATTATATAACCAAAATTCATAAAATTAAATGTGGCATTATCGCTGCTAAAGCAAATTTTAATAGGGGTGTGATGACGGTGCGTTTACATCCACATGAATAATGAAAGCGTGAGTCTTGTGCGAGCGATAACCGAAATACTGAGCAAGCGTCGAGTCGCAGCGAGCACTATAGCTATACGAATACATACTCACAATCTCACATGACGCGCGCTAGCTAGTGAGAGAGAAGAAAACTCGGCTTTGGTCAGAAAGCTTAAAGTTTAAAAACTAGGTGACATCGGCATCGATTCCGTGAACGAATGAGTGAGTGTGATAGTTTCGTTGTTTTAGTTTTAGTTTCAGACTTCACAGTTTCGGTTTCGCCAACGGTTCGGTTCGCTGCAACCAATCACATGAGCTCCTCCCTCCTCTTGAAATCAGCGCTTTGTGATTGGTTGCAGCGAACCGTGGCTGGAACCGGACCCGTGAAGCCTTAAGATTTGGCGGTCACCCCGGAATTGAAGTCATTGTCATTAGTCATTATCAAAAATCAAGCTTTATATATATTATAAATCGACATCCAAAAAGAGTACTCATTCATAGTCGGAAAACGTTCAAATCCGTTTGTAAATTATATCTTCACGCTGTGTTCCCATGCAGGGTAGACAGGGAGAACGATGCGTCACAGATCCCTAAAATCGGTTTGTGATCACCGTAGTTAAGATTTCGCGATGTCTCAAAATAGGTTAATAGTTCTTGTTTTACCAATATATTAAATTAATAACTTTTGGTCTCAACAATTGAATTACATCAATATCGAGATCAACTTATTCATAACCTATCGACATGGCCAACATTTCATTTTTACTCTGCGCATCACTAACGCTACCTTATTTTCACAGCACAATTTCACCTATGCATCTTAATAACCATACATAGCATTCGGTTGCTACTTTAGGGTAAGATTACACTTATTGTAAAAGGCTGCGATTAAATATAATGGTAATGCTACTATGCGACGCGATTACACGGTAATAAGAGGCTGTCCTGACACGGAAATATGATATTTAAGCTGCTCTAACTGTAGTTGCTTTCATTAAATTACGTAAAGGAGAGAAATATTAAGTTTTATAGGTGTAGGAAAGTATGTTACATGTTACAATGACTATGTAAACAAGGGGCGTAAATGTCAATTATTCTAAAATCGTGTTACGTATAATGAACAGTTTACCAAACTCCCTACCCTACGGAATACGGAACTGCTGCCGACAAAGACGTGTTAAAAGTTATTCCGTAGCCACTGTCCTTGGATGTAATATTTTCTTCTGGCACTCAAAAACAAATATATTAAATAAATTGGCAGTCGGCCTAGAAGTCCCAAGAAGCGCTAGCAATTAAAAGTTTGCTAACTCAAAGTGAATCTCTACATAAATGTTATAATTAAGTGTGAAATAAGACCATGGATAACAAGGGAGTCAGCTCCAACAAAGAGTAACTATAGATAATTATCCAAATGGTCTATATAATAAAAAAAATTGTCTATTCTGTTCTATTCTACAATTATTTGATTTTGACATTCCCTGTTTCACAGCATTATTTTTAGGTATAAATACGATAGTCTATAAGTTGAAAGTGGGTAAAAAAAACTGCACGGTGCAACGAAATACCACCATGGCGTGAAAAATATTTTTCAACAATTTTTTAAAGGAAAGACATGTAAGAAAGACATGTAAGGTATAGCAGCCTTTGAATGGCGAACTATAGTGACGATGAGCTGGAAACATATATAGATTTGCAGGTTACAGAACACAGAATGACTCAACAAATACAGAAGCGACATGACCCGGAGTTTTGTCGCTGTCACTCCTAAAAGTTCGCGCCCGCTCGCCATACGCTATGTTCCTCCTATATGGTCTACGCCTAAGGTATTTGGACTCCCTATAAAATAACAGGACAGTACAATCTCTATTGACAAAATAGAAGAAGATAGATAGAAATACTTTATTGACCACAAATGTAGAAAAATAATGTTTACCAATGTAAGCGTGACAACCCTAGAGTTGGATATTACTCGACGTACCGCTTAATCCTGACAAAAGTTGCGTGATAAGCTGGAGGCCAAGTACAAAGTGATATGCGCGGATAAAGTTGTCACGTTCTTACTTACTCCTCCGCGTGAACCATAACACCTCCGTTTTGAACAGGAACTTTTTACTTACAATAATCCGTTTAACATGAGGTTTAGCATTTAATTTCGATTTGTTTCTGTGTAATTTCCAGTTATATTCCTACCGCCTAAGTGTATTATGAAAATCTTTTTTTGATCTTTCTATTACTCTCTTCTGAGTTGGTATGATAGAGTCATGTGATCCTTATCTGTAATAGAATTGACTCGCATCGAAAACAGGAACATACTTACACATTTTCACGAATGGGTAAGAATATGTCTTGCTTACTGTACCGTTTATCAAAATTCTATGAATGCAGTTTTGAATAAATTTAAAAGGTCTCCTAAGAACGTTTTCATGTAGCTTTAGCGGTTTTTGGTTCTTCTCATCCACACCCTGTTATATAACTCAATTTAATGTTAAGGATAACGTAGTCTCTTGTGTAAGTATGTTAAGAAGTTAATTATGTACAGTGTAATTTTGTGGTACTTTCTTATATTAAATAGTATGAGTAGTATATAAGTAAAGTAGGTAGATTAAACAATATAAGATTGTTTAACATATAGTGCGGTTTCCGTTTAGAAGGGACGGTGTATGTATTCGGCATGATAACAGCTATAATGATTCCCTCCATGAGGAACGAAAGGGGATATTTTTTCTCTTTCCTCACTCAGCGCGGCACTTTCCGCACAGTTTTCAGACGATATATATATAGGCCCAGTTTTTAGCAGATTTAACAAAAGGAATAAAATAAAATAAAGCAGAACAAGATGAGCATTATTATGTTATGCAATTTGCCCAATACTCGTAATAGTGCCTTTTGCATGCTACTTTGCGATAAAAGCGAGAATTTCATTTAAACCAGCCTCCGGGGCACGTACGTCCAAAATTTAATGTTATCCAATCCTAGTAGATGCCCGCCTGCGTGAAAAGCATTCTAAAACTGCGACCTAGACCGAGAGCTCAACTACCAGTAGGTAAAAAAAAGTATAAAATCATATATAAAATATTATATTTTGTCAGCTAGACCAATATTTTTGTATAAAAAATTACTAATATGTATGTAATATCACGTCATTCTATCATGGCTTAATAAGATGCACATATATATAGTACAGTCATATAGTCCGGGAGTTAGATCCTAGACCGGGGCTTTATAAAATAATATCATTAATAACACCCCATAAATATTATAATATAAAAAAATAGTGCCACAAGACGGCGCTTTCCAACGGACATAGCAGTAGGTGGCCCAGGATAGGGAAAAGTGGAAGGAGACAGAGGGAGGCCTTTGTCCAGCAGTGGGACGAATTATAGGCTATTAAAAATAAAAAAAATCAATTTTGATGAACAGGGTGAATGACTTTGTGTTAAATAAGGTACTCGTATGGAAATGTCCATCTAATATCTAAAAGAATCGAGTCCCAACAAAAATTAAACCTGACATTTAAAAACGAGAGTGGTTTTAACCGATTTCAAAAAAGGAGGAGCTTCTCAATTGGACTTTATTTTTTTATGCACATTAAAGGTTGCCATCCGAGGATCACGACCGATGCGGCCGACGACAGACGGCTGGCCGCGCGCGTGACGTCTCTCGTTATGAGTAATTTGGTGATAAACGATAGCCATTCGTCAAACAGGATTTTTTTTTGTAGGTGAGTAGGTAGGAAGTTGTTAAGATGGAAAGGTGGGTAGGTGGGAAGGTGGGAAGAACCTTCCCACCTTGGAAGGTGAGAAGTTGATAATTTAGAAAGGTGGAAATTTAGGAAGGTGTGCACTTGGGTAGGTGGGAAGTTCAAAATTTTGGAAGGTGGGTGGGAAGTCGGGAAGGTAGAAAGTTGGGTAGGTGGGAAGATGGGAATGTGGAAAGATGGAAGCTTGGGTAGGTGGGGAGTGCGGAAAGTGGGACACAGCCTCCCCAAAACACATCATTGCTCTGTCTGTCAGATATATCCGCGCGACAGGTCTCAACCGTCGGCCGTCAGCTGCATCGGCCGTGATGATCGGAAGCGGCGCCATACATTTTCATAGCGTTTAGTATTATCGCGTCAGCCGTCAGTAGGCGGCCGCATCGGCTGCGATCAACGGAAGCCAACCTTAACGGATGACAGCATGTCACCTGTAATTAGAATTGCGAACCTTTTTTCCTAGAGGCGCGAAGCACCCGTGGAGGTTAAGCCCCTTTCCCCTTCTCCCGCCTCAAATGAACACTAAAATTACTTATGAAATAAATTAATTGAATACAGTTGATACCGCAAACATTAACTAGGTACGTATGTATTTCTATGTATACGGCACTCATTCATACGTCGGCGTTTTATTTCCTGTCAGAATTACATTTTCATTCATGAATGAAACTGACCCTACTCATTTTTTGTTAAACTGAACATATTGTTAATTTTGTGGGATTTATTATTTTTATCACTTTTGTGAATCTGCTCCTGTACTAAACAAATCCTGTAACACGTAGAAAAAAGAGATTGTAATCAGTAGGTTTTGTCGAGCAAATAAATAGGTATCACCTCGGAGGAAAGAAATTCGTGGTGCGATTTCATTTTGTGCAACTTTCAACTCGTTTCTCTGAGCGCTAGGGGTATAGTACCTAGGTATAATTATCAAATATGATAAATAGATGGATGGCTATAGTATTTACGAAGTTAGTAATAGTAAGGCCAGGGGTGCCATTCATCAATTACAAAGTTGAAATTACGTCCCGTTGTTGCAACATTGATCACAAAAGCCAATAACAGTCAATTCCCGGCGGTCTAAAATATTGATAGAGCTGGAACGCAAAAGCTACGGCGATCACGTAACCGTTTTGCCGTTTGTCGTGGCCCTTAGCAGGGACGGCGTCAGTTGCTTG
This sequence comes from Hofmannophila pseudospretella, assembly GCA_947369225.1. Classification (NCBI taxonomy): domain Eukaryota; kingdom Metazoa; phylum Arthropoda; class Insecta; order Lepidoptera; family Oecophoridae; genus Hofmannophila; species Hofmannophila pseudospretella. The sequence goes on along the minus strand of OX376311.1, from coordinate 27,585,261 downwards.
CTTATCGTATGGTTAGTGGCCTATTATCTCAGTAATCAGTAAATCAGTATGGAATCAGAATAGATTTTGGGTGTTACGTCCAATTCCCCAATGTCCAGTGCATTGCGATTTTACATTAGTGATTATGTTGAAATTCTTAACAAATATGTTGAATTTTCTTCAATCACGTCAATAATTATTAAAGCTACACATTATTATTCATAATTGTTTAATAATTTATACAAAGTTAATTATCTAGAGGTTTTTGGGGTGCGAGAAGGAATTTTCGATCCAAGCTTTCTTTTACAGCTTTTGATAGAAACCATTGATATGATTTTACTATTTACTAATTTAATGTAATTTTGTGCCGGGTTCCGAGTGATCCGTTTAGCAAGATTATACTAGTAAGCTAACAAACCGAAATTCAAATTATAACGACCACATTATTGAAATGTAAGGGATAATTAAATCTGAATCAACCTAAGGTTCTGCGTCTGAATCCGCCCCTGGTCCTTAGGGACAGTTTTCTGAACTAGGCTGGAATATGATACCTATAAGACAATTGTCTATATATAATCCGCTTACATGAGTTTCAATTTAAACAATGAAGACTTGTCGGAGTATACCATAATTTTTGTTTGTGTCCCGTCTGATTGCCACGACATAGTTTGTGCCAGTTATTCAAACTAATTGCCTACGTTGCTCTTCAGGACCTTTTTTCCTTAGCCATTGTCCACTACTGAGCAAAGGCCTCCCAGGTGCCTTGGCCTGACCACCCTCACTAATACCGAGTGTTACTAATACCCCCTATAAAACCAAAAATGGGGGAAAAGGATATTTTGGATTAGTCATTTTGTAAAGTTGGACATTTTGATAATTTGGACGTTATGGACCTGAAGGGGTTTAGTATCAAAAACTTAACCACTTTTGTAATACAAACGGGTCATAATACACTTTGTACCGATCAGCTGATTGATTTGTATGAAGACATATTTTTTATAAAAATCAAAAAGTTTAAAACAAAAGATGTTCAGTTATAGATTCCTGAATATCTTTCTTTCAAGTTTATAGGTATGGGGTTTTTGTTACACCCGGCACATTTAGGATAAAGTATAAGGTGCGATAACTTTTGGGACTAGATTGCAACCTAACTTTGGCGCCTCCACTATTAGGATGAATTCAAAAAATGTGTTTTTTTAATGTACCTATGTTTATGATCATAGAACCAAGCGTAGCTAGGGTTGTACACATAACTTATAATGACAAAGTACTATATATACAGACGTATAGAGCTTATATGAACTAAATCTGAGTTTAGTGAGAAAACATTTGATAAAAAATCAGACCTTTCCAGTATTAGTTCCCTATAGACAAAAAGATCCACGGGGTAACCGATTTTTCATCCATCTCAGCTTGAGAATATTTACTGTTATATTCCTCCATTAATTCAAAAACCAATGTATAACACACTTAACTTAAGACTCTACCCATAAAATCCGAAATCCTATATTTCGGATTTTATGCCTATATTTTTTTTACCTATTTTATTATTTTATATTTATAAATGGTATAAAGAACAAATACAATCGTGAAAAGATTTAAACATTAGCAAGACGCTGATACCTGCATGAGTTGTTGCGACCCTTAAAGATTGTTTTGAGACGTCAGCAGCGCGCGCAGACTGCACAGCGCGCATGCGCCGTTATTGTGGCGCGAAGCCGCCACAATCTTCTTACAAGTATTTAAATATGTAAACTTTGAGCAGTTACATTTTTAGCAATTTAAACATTTAATAAAACGAGGTATGTCCATCTTTTCTTTAATGCTACTAGAGATACAAAGTTGTGTCACTAGTAAAATGGGGGATAACTTGACTTTTCTTTAATGGTACTAAAGATACAAAGTTGTGTCACTTGTACCATCAATGGTACTAGTCAATGGTACTACTGATCTAACGGCAATTTTTTTTATTGCATGTTAGAGCTATAGCTGCAAGGAAAGAAGCGTCACAAAAACAATCAGCAGCATATTTGTATCGACTTTACAAAATCTATGTAAAAATAAATCAGTCCTTCGCAGTGTCGGCGGAGGAAGATATCAGGGAATTTCGTGGCCTTAGTGTGACAATACTCATATAATCCGTGGCTAACCCATTCACCCTGTCGTCCCATTCCCTTGATCCAATTTATTGAGTGTATTCTGAGGGACTATTGAGGGAGTACTCGATGGTTTGCCCGACTTTGGGCGAGCTTCCGCCAGAGGACACCTTTATGCGATATCGGAATTCCATTTGGCGTTGATGAGCCTCTATTGTGTACATTTTCCCTAAAAAGTGACATTGGCTTTGTTACAATTAACAATTTAAAAAATTGTAGATAAACTGTTACATTATTATTTAGAAGTACTACTTATTACTTATTTCGTTACTTTTATTTAATACATGAAATTGAGTAAATATATCCTATTAAAAACGAATCGATAGGCACAAAGTATGTTTACTCGTATTATCAAAGACTTGCATCCTCGAAGTTTTGTATGATCGTCTTTTTAACCCCCGATCGATCGAGGGAGGGTTATAAGTTTGACACGTTTGTCAGTTTGTGTGTCTGTGGCATGATGACAGACAAACTTGACAACGGATGATCCGATTTGGACCCGGTTTTTGCGAGAGCGTTCTTAACTAGGTCTGATAAAAATAGGACTAGTGGTTTCCAAGATCAAGGTCTTGGAAACCACTGGTCCTATTTTATTGATACTCCAAGGAGTATCTTTGATGTCAGATGGGATCTCAATCAATCAATCATTTATTCATATATTTTTTTATGAAATGTTGTATGGAATCCTGAGACAATACAAGAGTAAATAAAAATTAAGATGGCGGCCAAAAAATAAATGAAAATGATGTGGAGCTGGGAATTTTAAGATAGCCATGGCGAGGCCGAAGGCCGAGCTCCGCGTAGGACGAAGCCCGGAGCGTCCTCCCGCCTTCAGGCGCCGCAGATCTAACCTGCTGAATGTTCTTAGCCAAGTCAGATGAAAAATTGATAAGTGGTTCTAAGATATTGGAGTATCTTGGGATGTTGGAGTATGATGGGATCTCTGGGACGGTAACAGTTAGGTGGTTCGAGTTTGAGCTCAAATGTTTATGACCATGGTGACCTTCCTACATCTGGAATCTTAAGGACCTGATGATGACCAGAAAATAGTAAGGGGATCTCCACAACGATACGTCGGGGGTTTCTTAAATTTTTAATTTAGAGTTATTGTATATAAGGTCGCATAAACATGCTAATAAGATGTTTCCTTATTATTTTGAATAAAACTGTTTGGGCGAGGTCTGTAGAAAAGATAAAAAGGCGAATTTTGATGAAACAAGTTCAAGAGGACGTAAAAACTTCTTAAAGGGCTCGGGACTAAGTGCCTCGGGGTATTAGTCGTCCTGACGCGACATCTTCGGCGCTACAGGCGACACTTTCAGTGTTCTGTGTAAAAATATCCACCGCTTTTGCTAATTTCGGCTCCTAACTCCAAAACGTGCCAGGCGTTTGTGTCTTGATGACCAAATTTAAAGGAAAACGAGTTAAACCTAATTTAGACAAAACATAACTTTAATTAGAATCTAACTTTCCATTTATTATCTAAAATGTTGCCCAACATCAAATGCTTATTTTGTATTTTTAAAGGAGGCTGTAATTGTCTGTTTATTAAATTGTTTTTAATGATAATCTAACCAAGTCGTTAACACCGAAACAGAGATTGCGTCTGAAATTTTGTTAAAGAAAATGAAGGAGGGAAACGCTTACGAAAATTCATTTAAGAGAGAGCGCTAGGAGATGTGTTGTGTTACGGAACGGGACTTCCCGATGGAAATTACTATAACAATTTGCAACAGCCGAAAAAAAGATGTTTAGAGAAAAGGTTTTGCTGATAGTCTGCTGGGACAGAGTGAAATAAAAATCTTTTTGGACACAAGTGTGACGAAAGTGAATTGAAATATGTACATCTCAAGGCCAATTGTCCTAGCATATAGCCCTAGACTGAGAGTATTACAACAGTCTCCAGTCATAGGGGTCGATAAAAAAATATGTTTGTACCCTATCGTTATTTAGAGCTAATTAAATAGAGTACGAGTATATTTTTATCTTTATATTCGTAAAGAAATACCAAAAAAAAATATGGCGTAATATCCCGACAAAATTAAATTTTAGATCAATTTAAATATTAAACAGTATTATCTAGTCTTGAAAATTGGCTACAGTAGCGGTCATAATATTACTAAAACTTGTTACATCTTTATAGTTTTTTTCTTCTTTAATTATGGCATCTGCTAGTATACACACTGCAATTTGACCAATGAACGTGATAGAATCTTGAAAATCACTCAAACGTTTTGGCGTATGTTTTGAAAAAAAAAACAGTTTACTAACGTCGAGATTATGGGAGAGTCGTATGCATCAGGAATGCCTAGTGCCTTGCATTCACACCATCTGTAGTTTTTCACTCCCATTTCACTGTCTTTTATAATCTTTATAGTTTGTAAGTTGTGAACAAAACAGCAATAGATTTTTTGCTCAAAGCAAATAGATCTTGTTTGTGCGGATACCTTGTTTTATTTATAAAAGTTGTTCAGTTGTCGACACTGAGTTACTCTGCAAGTGATACAACATCTAATTTTGTAACACCCCAACTTTGTTGACTGAAAACAATTTCAACAGTAGCTTTGATTTATAAAAATACCTAATTGGGTTTTACGGACAATTTAATAATAACTCTCAAACGGTCTAAAACATTAATTGAGGTATAAATAAAATGCGCACGCCCTTCATAAACTCGACACATTTGTCACAAGGTGGGTTGCCATGCCATTAGGTTTTGTCATGAAGGTAAAAAGTGCCCTCCGTCGGGATGGTGACAGTATATAGTACATTTTAGTGTTCGGTACAATCATGTGCGCGAACGAGTTAGTTAGTGGCTTTGCCAAACGCAAAGCAAATGAAGCGGCGGCGGCAAGCGCCGGCGGCGCGGCAGCCAAGTGCGCTTGCGAGAGCGCTCGCGCGCCCATACACATGCACACACACTATTATAATTATCTGGTCTCTTTACTAGACATAGACATAGACACATAATTACTTCAATTATTTGAGTTTCAAACCCGTCACTGAAATCCCTCACAATAAAAGAGGTGATATCTCTATGACGTACTCATATAAGTTAAAACGTTACTCATATAATAGACGTTTTTCCCGCTTTTCCCCTAAATCAAAAACGTATCCCCTAAACTTATGATACTTTGTCCTTCTCCGGCGGAACGGGCGCCTTAATTCCTTCAAGCATTTTATAGAGTCGTTTGTTATTCCCGTGCAGGAAGACTTGAAATTATTTTATGTTTACCTACTTGAGAGCTACGCGGAGCGGTATTGTTTTTACGAACACGAAACTGTGATTTATTTACTATTTAAAAAAATTCATTTATTACGTGATTTTTCATAACTCTGTCAACATGCCTCCAACCACATTCGGTGTAGAAAAATCTTCTGGATATAAATAAATTTTACATAAGTATTATTATAGGTATGTATAAAGATGATAGTTTGTTACATCCCGAATAAGTTTTCACATCCGTTACTGTGGAAGCCATAAAAATATTAAGGGCTGCGCTCGACCTATGTAGGTCAAATACCTACTAATCGTACTACTATAGCCAAGGGACCTCCACTTCTAGCTAACGACCCTGATAAGTGTTATGTACTAGTAAAAGTCCACTTACGAAACTTTTATCATAAAGTGGATTAATTTGATATATTGTACGTTGTCTCAGACACTTAGTTAAACTATGCCTGCGTACACTTTGCGTCGAAGTTTTCAGCAAACACGTACATAAATCTTCGGAGTCATTCTTCCCATACGCGAGGGAGAACTTGCTTTATATAGTGTTTAAATTATAGTTCGTTTAGATAGAGTATCGGTTATGGAGAATATTTATATTCTATTCCGTATATAATGGGTAACACTTCTCTTTAAAAACTTCTCTTTCTTTACTATAGTGTATGTTTTTACATGCACATCCTGTTGAAAGTTGAAAATTAAAACTAAACTGGCTAACTAAACTTTCAGCTCTAAATATTTCTTAGAATTATCAAAATGAAACTAAATCATTGTTACAATGACATTAAATACTTATTAATATTTATGTACTAGCATTTCGTGCTTGTCTACTTAGTGCGGGAAGAACCAAATGTTTAAGGGCTCAAATGAATGAACTGTTTTGTCGACGCGTGCCATTACCTACTAATAACTAGAAGTAATTACAACGTATTTTAACGGTTGAAACTGTATTTTTAATTACATGGAGATATTCTTTTATAAATTATATAATGTCCTTGTATAAATTGTGAATTGATTGTTGAGTACTACCGATCCTGATCTTGGTTTATGAGTTATTATTCCCACCTTCCCTCGAATATGGCACTTTCCGCACAATTTTCAGTCTTCAAATAGAATCATTTTTGAGCAGGTGTAACAGGAAGTTTTTATTTCAATACGACTCTAAAACGTGATCATTAAAAATACCTATTTATGGAAGTAAGTAAGTAAGTACCCACTTAACTTGCTCTCGGGAGCTTTTAGCTAAACAATGATGTTGCGAAAATTGATGGCATGCTGTACTTAATATAAAAAGATTATAAAAAAAGTGTAAAGTATGAACTTAACGATCTCACACGTCCTCGCTGTCGCTCGCGAAAAACATTCAATTTAGTACTTTCCGAGAGAGTATGGATCTTGGTGTAAGTATATATAGAAAAGTAGTAAGTAGATACTTAATACTTTTCAAATTGAACATTGTCTATGTTAAAGAAGATAAAGTAAATTAATAAGGAAGTAATATTGATGCGGAAATCCAAATCTAGAAAAGTGTAAACATTTTGACGCAAAAGGGATTAGAACCAACGACTAGCCTTCCCGGAGCCTGCTCTATTTTCACTGAGCTATCGAGGTCCGATGACTCTCAAAAGATGCATTCTATCTAACTGCAATGTTAGACATGTTGATCAGTATAGTTACATAATTATCTGCTAAATATCGCTAAGACGATTAAAGTGTTTTTTTTGTCGGAACGTGAGTAACAAATTCTTATTTTACTTTTCTTGGTTTGTAAACTAATTAGTATATATCTAGGTATGCGAAACAAACGTTTGTAGGGACACAGTGTATGGACACAATGCACACTGTGTTTCAGAATGTTTTTTAATGTCAGCAGTTTTATTACGTATTAAGCACGCGGCTGCGTTTGATATTTAGTCGTTCCTAAGCCGCCTATGTACACTTTAGTTTAAATATTTATTTCTGTTGAACCTATTTTGTACCGTAGACGAGTACCTTGAACATATTCCTACACGTTCCTATAGTACTGATATCCAAAAGGTTGAAAAGACAAAAGTTTCTATTCTTTCCTAGTCATCATCATCATCAGCCTATTAATGTCCCCACTGATGGGGACAGGACTCCCCTTGTACAAGGATGTACGGGCCATGATCCACCGAGCGGGCCCAGTACCGTACGGTGGATTTCAAACACCTTTGAAAACTTTTAATTTCCTAAGACATGCAGGTTTCCTCATGATGTTTTCCTTCACCGTTAGAGCAGTCGGTAAATGTACGTAAGTCTTCGAAAAAATCGGAATAACTCATTTGGTACATGGCATTGCATGGGAGTCCGGCGTCCTAGCCACTACGCCACCGACGCTCTCCTATTCTACCTAGTACCTTCTGGGTACTATAAGTACTTTATTATTATAGATCAGTGCTCTTGGCAAGTTTTTGCGGCAGTTATAACTTATAAGTGTATATTTTACGTAAATATATCCACTATTAGCTTCGTTCCTTATCTCCGTGGCTTAATGGAACTTTTTTTGTGAGACATTAACCTTGATAAAAGCTCGGGTAAGTCGTCTGCCACCCCGAGAACACGTGAGCCGAGTATAGACGCCCCCAGGGGCGCGAATCTACTAATACTCGTACAACGTAATCTCAATATAAACGTATAGGCGTAACGTATAGGCGTATGGTGCACGGAGGCCAAGGTTTTTGTCCGCGGTTTGGGCCGAAGACTGAGAAAGCGCTCAGGTGACCCCCGCGCCGAGTCGTACCTGGTGCAGCGCATCTCGCTGGCTATTCAGTGTGGAAACGCTGCCAGCGTGATGGGCACGTTCCCCCTGGTTGCGACTCGGGGCGGTTTATTGGAGTAAGGATGTTGACATTCATGATTTTTTTTTACAATGGAATAAATTAAAATAAATAATGGGAATATTATATAAACTAAATTGTAGCGACTTGGCGTTTTTCGTATGCGATTAGTCACGAACCGTTGTTCGATTAACATTATTCGGTCAAGCCAACGATAGACGGTTCGCTATTATGTATTAGCAGAATACGATTTGTAGTTAAAGTTAGATGGATACGAAAACGTATTCGCTACTAAATTGGTAAAACAACAAACGACAAACGTTGTAAAACATTGGAATTGAGCTCCTGGCTTAGCCAGACCCGCCGTTAATGCAATTATGTATCTTTATTCAGTTCAAAATTGTAATAATTTGTTACATCTAAACCCGCGTTTGACTTCAATCTCACCTGGTGGTAAATGACGATGGAGCACACAGGCTTAAACTCCCCCCTGAAGTCTTACCACCAGCAAGTTACCCAATTTAGTCGCGTCATACGACACGCTTGCCCAGTGGTAGGGATATTCAAATCCATCCCATACAAGAAAAATGTCATTTTAAGATCTATGAAGTATTGTAATTTATTTGCTTCATTTGTCTATAAATAAATGTTCAATTCCTCCACTTAGGTGGATCTAAATACGGCCCTGTGAAGGCAAGCAGCAAAACTCTCGCTTCGCAGTAATTGGATCATTGTACTGCACCGAATGATCTAAGGCGGATATATAGATAGCTACTTGCGGGTTGTACCCTGTATTGTTATCGTAAAGCTCTTCATCTTCAGCCATATTGTACGAAGATAGACGGGATTGTCTGTGTCAGCACAATATGTTCTTTATTCAATAATACTAGCGCTTTTAGGTTGTGTAGAGAATGAAGACTACTGTCAATAGTACTAGTTGTAGGTACCTACTATAGATGTTGATAAGTATCTTACTGGAATTATAAAATAAATATGTTTCTTTATTTTTATTTAGCCATTCTGAGCGAGACGCGTCCTTAAGAGGTAGCTTAATTTGAAGCCTCGATAGCTCAGTTGGGTAGACGGCATCACGGAACGGCAAATTCGTAGGTTCAATTCCTGCTCGCAGATAAGTTTTCAACAACTTGTTCTGATTTATTTTATGTTTCTTTTAGCTAAAACAATATGCGGTGAAATTACATAAATTCGAAACGTTACAGAAACACGTCTAAGTGTAATTGCCTCCCGATAACCTATACCGATAGCCTATCTCCAAAATTCTTATTTTATGCGTGGTTTGGATCTTACATCAAAATGTTTTATTTTATTACCTCTCGTAAATATTTGATAAAACAGTGATGATAAGTAATATGTTATGCAAGTACCTACATAAGTAAATATTTCTTTTCTATTTTTGGCTCGGACTTCACGAGTCCGGTCCAGCCACGGTACGATTCGCTGCTACCAATCACATGCGCTCCGCACACTTGAAATCAGCGCTTTGTGATTGGATGCAGTCAACTAAACTGGGGGGACCAGCCTCGTGAAGTCCTAACACACCTTCCAGGAGCTTAGTTTAAAAATTTATACAAATGTTAAGCATTCTTTATACCTATTGTACGTATATGATATTGTAAGGCACACGCGACGACGCAAGCCGAGGTAAGGCGTGTCGTATAAGAGATTGTCGCGGCGAAGGCGTTTAACAAAACAAATGAATGTTCATTAAGGGGAAGTGCGCCATGTAAGGTTTATAAGAAAACATTTCTTGAACTTAAAATACATATACGTACGAGTACTAAACCGAGCGGTATATACAATTTTATTTTGGGTCTATATAAATATATAAATACCTACTGAAAAAGGGGAACAGTTAGAAGACATAATGTGAGACCAGATTATGTATAGGAGAGGAGACAGAGAGAGAGTGAGAACTTTATGGTGCGAGCAGTGGCCATGTTCAGAAAGGACTGGCGATGTCGATAGAACAGAATAACATTTATTTGCTTTGATCAGTGATGTTGACTTTTCTTTCTTGTTTTTAATGTGAAAACATCTTATAACTCGTAAAGTATGGGAGCCGGTTCCGGCGACCAGTGTCACACTTTTATGTCTTCTGTCAAAATCTAATAACATCGTCAATTTTAAAGATAGGTATGTAATAACAAGTAGTATCGTTGAAAACATCGATTAGAGAGCTCATTTTGGAATCAAACCTATTTGGCTAAAATAATCAGGAGAGATGAGGAAGGAGGTCAAAGTTAGTCAAAATATTTTCAAACATAAAGTTTTCGGCACAGCGTCTCTATGCCTCTTCAATTTTTTAGAATTAATAACGGTAGTAGTCAACATCGAAAAGAGTAATTTCTCTATTATTTCTGCTCGTTATTATGTGTAGTTATATATGTGTTTTAAGGGATCTCGCCCTGTGATACTTACTCGTATAGGTTATCGAATCAACCAGACCCGTTAGCTGGTGTCTACAGTACAGCTTATTACTGTGGGGACCCCCCCCCCCCCCCCCCCCCACTTCGCCTTAACGAGTCAGACCCTGTCATAAACGATTCTCATGAGTGCGATTGCCGCGAGCTGCGTTGGCAGTATTACATTTGTATCATTTTTTAGCTTAACTAAGTTAACAATTACTTGAGCGTTACGAGTATGTGATAAAAGAAGAAGTTTGATTGGATAACTTAGGGGTAGTGTCGTAGCGAGAAAAGGATAGGAGGCCAGCCTCAGAAAAGTTGGGTAGGTTAGGTGTAGGTAGATACTATAAGCACGTGACTTAACATTTAAAAAGACTCCGGGAGTTTCCGAAAAATGATCTTTTTACGAGTTACCGATAGAGTTTCTTTCGTCTAGATAGCGTTTTCAGGGTATATAATTTCGTGGGATTGCAAATAAACAAACCTCCGCGGAACTCCTAAAACCACAGACCAAAAAGTTATTCAGTATCCGATACCGAATCAAAATGCTCTGGAAACGTATTTCTGGCGATTAAATCGACAATCCCGTATAACCGTGGCGGCAGGCTACGTTTAGCGCTATCTCATGCGTGCGATTGCCGGAAACTTCACCGAGAGGAGTCGTTTCGAAGTTTTAACCGTTACTCATTGAGCCCGACATGTTTGTTATTTGATTTGCCGGCGGAACGATACCGCCAAATGGGTTATTGAGGATTGTTCCCATAGCGGTACACTGATTTTGTCAAGGAATATTTCCTTTTGACATGGAATCTATTTCACGTCTTACACACTCGTTTTGTAACATAACTGGAAAAAAAACCCCGCTTCGCTACAGCTTGCCGAAGCTAACTAAACGCACAAAAAAAAATTTTGGTCATTAAATTTACCGACTTATATTAAATTCACTATTATAGATATCGAAACACTAGGAATTGCGTTGTGATGTGCTTGAACTACGCTACTTAAAACCAGGCTCACTTTGCATATGGTTTCAACAGTTGAAAATAATTGACAAGTTTCATCAGTTGTGACCTCATGCCTCGCATAACATGCCGTGATATAAAAAGGAAGCGCGGCCGAATTCGACAATTACCCATGGCTAAAGCAGAGCAACAGCGCATCTATCTTTTTTCGAATAAAATCGCAACAATCTGACAACTACGAGCAAACTGGCAGCGCATCGCTTGTTTGTCCAAAAATGTTGGAGTTGCAGAATAGATTCCATGTTTCGGCAGATCCCTTCTGCCTGGCTGGTTTTTGTTTTTCATAGACAGTAATTAACCGCCGTAACTTTATTTTCTGTTTAGTTTTTTGCTTGCAATATTTTTTTAAAAGCCCTTTTTGATTATAGGATGGAGTAATAACTATAGGATGAAAGGGCCAATACAGTCTCGAGCTAATCCCATTTTTAGCCGTATTCAGTTATTTATTCGGTGCTGCTCAGGCTATGCCATTATTTTATGCATATTGTATACGTTTCTGGATAAGGAAATCATGCGGAGAAATATAAATTTTGTGATTTATTCTCATATTAATTAAGAGGATAAACTATAATAAAAACAATAAGGTCAAAATTAAAAAATCTATACTTCTTTAACTTGGTTTCACTTCAGATATTGTTTTATCTTTTACATTTATTAGATGTCAATGTTAGACGATTTTGTCCTTCCTCTTCTAAAACTATATTCCGTAGTCAGCAAATGCCGTCGGGCACGTATCTATCTCCAAATACATGTAACCCAACTTTGCCCAACTGAAACTGTATGTAAATAGGAATGCGCCAAACGGGACCAAGCAAGTCAAACATTCCCACGCGAAATGCGCCGAACGAGTTTCCTCTCCGAGTTACCTGTACTATTTGACAAAGTTCCTTAGTGACTCGGAGACTCCAGTGAGTCGTAAGTACCATTAACTACGAAATTCAGAACCACTCAATGGAAACTAGAGAGTTATTCAAATATAATACTTAAAGTTGAAAAGCGGTCAGATACTTTTATAACTTTTTTTAACTTTCGTGTTTGTTTACGATACTGACAAAGAAGGAATGAGAAAAAAAAATTTGCAAGAATCCCTTTACTAACTTTTACCTTCAGATACTTTTTGTCGACTGTACTATGGAGAAGGCAATGGCAAAACCACCCCATTAAATTTACCAAGAGAGTCGTTCTATGTGGTTAATTCCATAGAATGATTATGACCCTCATCAGGGAGGAATACGACTGCGAAGACATATATACTGTTCCATTTGAAACAATTACTAATTTGTTCGAGTATGTTTGTTTATCGAGTATGTTTGTAGTGGTATATCCTAATGTGAAGGATCGCCTGGGGCGGTACCATCCTCTTATCTATTTCTGCCGTGAAGCAGAAATGCTTGCATTTCTGTGTTTCGGTTTGAAGGGTAAGAGAACCAGCATAATTTCCGGTACATGAGGCATTCCATCTTAGTCCTCAAGGTTAGTAGCGTATCATAAACCCTCTAATATTAATACAGTGAGGTGAGATGTCTATGGGCGTTGGTGACCACTTAGAATCAGGTGGTCTGTATGCTCGTATGCTCTACTTATTTAAATTTTTTTAAATATCTTTTTTTTTTCTTCCACATCTTACCACTTATTCAATACAAGTAGCTGCGGTCAGTTACCACTTATGGTAGTAGTGCAATACAACTTAATTGTTAATATAAAACGTTCTATAAACCTAAGACTCGACCCCGTTGCTTGACAAAGTCGCTGCTTTATTTTCCTTTTTATGCATTTTACATTTCAGAGAGAACGGTGTAGTTAAGATAAATAATTACTTACAGCTTTCTGCAATAATTCATGCCATGATCCCACGTACCGTTTAATCATAGCTCATTTTATTACAAAGGACGTTACAAATATTTATAAACTACTCTGAAAAAGGTAGCAAAAATTATTATTTTTTAAATCGAAAGATAAACAACCTTGATGGTAGGTAATATACCTTACCTACCTTTTAGTTCGTTCGCGAATTATCCTACGCTTTTCATACAAAATTTACCAAAAATCTCGGGTTAAAGATTACCCGAGAGTTAACGATTCGCGCAAGACGACCTAAGAGTGACGATTAAAAAATTCCAAAAGACAATTATTATTTTTGCAAGTAAGTACCTTAAAGTACATTTTTATAAAGACACTTTTTTAATCTACCACCGCTTCGTTAGGTGCTATGACTGAGAGAAAAGTAGCGGCGCAAGACACAATCAGCAGCACATATTTTGAAATAAATATAAATACTCGACTCACAAAAACATTATAGACTGCGCTAAAATACAAACAATTTTTCATTGAAGCTCTGTGCGTGAGAGAAAACTTTTCTATTTTACCTACAAAAAGCAAATTAAAGCCATGCATTCACTAGGCAACATTTGATGCGCCACACGTAACCCTCAACATGTCCGGCAATGTTGCACAACAGCGCGCGTTGTTGTGCAACAATGCTAGCTGGCGCGCAATAACAACAAAGCGTACCTACTGTTTGGAATTGGACAGACAACGTTGCTTAAAGAAAAAGGATCACGGTCCATACAAAATTACCCCACGTCCTACAGCAAAGAGAAGTCTCTCAAAAAATGAGTATAATTATAAAGATGGCATACTTCCGAACGCCATCCTTACAGTCTAACATATTAAAATTGCTATGAAAATTCGTTCAGGGACAGTAATATGTAAAATGAATTTACTACAATATTGAGAAATACTTAGCTATCCTGACTTGTGATTAAGCTCATTTGACAGTAGAAAGTATTTCTAAGAGGAACCTATTATATTATGATTTTCAGATATTTAAAAGAATAATATACTAGGATTTATGTATTTTACATTATGATTGTTTTTCGCTCTCATGTACAGTTGCTAATTTTGACTTAGGTGGTGTTAGAACTTAGCGAGGATATGCATAGTGACGCAAGGCAGCGGTCGACACAGGTTTGTTGTTTCACTCACAAGTACAAGTGAGAGAGAATGCATAAAAATTTGCGTTAAATAAAGTTGCGCGACGTCGCTCAACATGTCGGGCCACTTTTTGAGCAGCATGTTGTGCATCCAATGTTGTCTAGTGAAAGAATGCTTTAAAGTAATTTGACCACTTTTGACATTTCAGATGTGCACGCCGTGAACTAGGCAAACATAGAAGTCTCTCTATGTTTATCCTTACTCAAAGTAAATTACCAACAACTGACTGACGGTAACTATAATAGAATGTCAGGTTTGTATGCAGTGGAACCCTGTGCAAACACTTCTAGGTTGGCGAAGTCGAACATAGCCCAAATATGTCGTGCCCTATTGCCAGGAAATTTAGCATGTACAAATGTCGAGAGATCTCTTCCAGGGTACTCCTGAAGTTAAATACCCATGAAAGAGATTACCGACAATGTAGTGTGAAAGAGGGGGGGGGGGGGGGGTCTCATAATTGTAGTTGTAAGCAATACAAGCCAAATTTTGTTCCGGTGATCTAATAAAATAACCACAAAATCAACTTACAAATTACAGACTTTAGAATACAGAACCCTATATCATACCTGAAGCCAGACTCGCACTTCATGGTTTTTTTCCGTTTTAGTTATCGAGAGTCGAGACCAAAGCTAAACTGTACTTATTAACATAATCCCTCTGGACGTCACTGTTTAAACTCAGGTTGTAACAAAAATAGTCTGTAGGATATATAGTTAATTTTGCTGGTGGGCGTCGTCGTGGCGTGGAGCAGGGAACAAAGGTGCGGATTACACGCGGAGTGCGGTAATTAATGTGCTCTTTGAACACCCCTGTTTAATTTAAGTACCTAAATTAGCATCTCCATAATTATCTTCTCTAAAAACGTCCACTGTAACAACGTCAAACTCGAAGAACCCTTAAATAATTAATCTCTAAAATTCTGAAAGAAGAGTTCTAACTCCCTGGAATAAATATAAATCACGATGGACTTTGTACGTATGTATTGGATTAAAATAATTGATGTAGGTAGCATAAAATACTCTAATTAAGTAAGTCGCATGTCGTTGAATTATAGGCTTCAAAAAATATTGTTGTTTCTAGATTAGTCTCACCGTCAGCAGTGGCGATGCCGCCAGACTTGTGATGAGCTTCGCTGGCCTGATGTCTGGGCTGGGCTTGGGCGGTACGGGAGACGTCGCGAGCGGCTTGTCGTGTCGTTTACTTTTTTATGTATTATTAGTTGTGTAGGTACGTGATTGCATAATTATTAATTCATTATCCTTGGATACATCGCGGAAAGCTGTATTGATGACTTGCAAGGTGTGTGTCCACTGAACTTCACATTTGCGAAGCGGTATTCCTAAATACGCAATAAAATGTATGTTATCTACGATACGATCCTATGATCTACGATGTACGATATCTCTTGTTCTTTTGTACTTTCTGGTTATCGAAATGGTAAGCCAAACATATTTTTTACTTAGAAATTAATTGCATCTATTTACACATTAACAAGTTGCATAAAAAAAGCTCCGAACTGCCTCTAATTAGTGGAAAACTCTGCGCCACCTGAAATTAGTGAAACTATTACGGACGCTCTCCTCTGTCTCTTGCTTGACGGTTTCAATGTAGGTGGGTGAGTAAAGTACGCACTGTAAACACAAACTGAAGTAGCAGTTCGTCTGGGCCTCATTAATTTTCCGGGCAAATTATAAAATGAATACCTTACCAAAGTTGAAAAACAAAAGGTAGTTCATAAAATAAAATAATCTATATATTTACTGTAGGAAATTAATCTATCATCGTCAAATAGGCCGATTAACATTCTATCAATATTTACCAACATTTGAGCGAAATCATAAAAGAATATATTTTACGAAGAGGGTTGCCATGGGGTTTAGTATTTTTTCCACTCAAATTCGGCCGGAGTTCGAGTTATTACTGTCCATAAATTGCACACCACACCGCTGCGAATGACTTTGGGATTTTAATTTTGAGGAATAATAGACAGTGAGTGCTGGGTTTCTAAATAAATGGCTTATTTTATTCTTTGCTTCGATTTTTGTACTTACATCACTTTTTTCCCGATTGGAAATAAATAAATGTACCTAATAATAATCTTAGTTTACGTTCCAGAATCTAGAAGATTGACTTGTTTGTGAATATAAGGTATGAAACTAGGTTCTATCGCTCTTCCTAACCTTTTAATATTGTGTAACCTTTTCCATTAGTTACATACTCGTAAATAAGCTATCTAATTAATAGTGAATCTATTCCAATCCATTCATTAGAAAAAAATACGTAAAATGTTAAATATATTTTAGCTTCCTTCAAATTCTGGTTACCCTAAGTTGTGTCGTCTCTTTCTAGACGTAGAAAAGAAAAAGCATGTTATAAGCGAGGTAGA
This sequence comes from Hofmannophila pseudospretella, assembly GCA_947369225.1. Lineage (NCBI taxonomy): Eukaryota > Metazoa > Arthropoda > Insecta > Lepidoptera > Oecophoridae > Hofmannophila > Hofmannophila pseudospretella. The sequence goes on along the minus strand of OX376311.1, from coordinate 27,568,271 downwards.
ATCTTAGGACGTTTCTTGCAACTGAAGGTTAATTTCACATATATTTTTTCCCTTAGCCATGCTTGTCAGTTTCACAATTAATGTTAACAAGGCTTTTAAGTTTACTACTTGAGTACCTACTTTATTATTATTTGTAGGTAATAATATATAAGTAAAAAATCCGCGTGCAAATCGGATCAGTTGTTGAGTTATAATACCACAGACCAACGGACAGACAAACAGACCTAAATAAGCGTCATACTTAAAATTAATCGCTTCATTAATAATATAGTTGCAGGCTTTAGCTATACTGCGCTGGAGATAGGATATTCGTTATAAAGTTCACTTAAAGTGCATTTCATCATGTAAGAGAACTCATTAGGCAGCAGCTTGAGTTTCTGATCTTTGCTCTCTAGCGTTTTAATTTGCATGTGTTCTAACGAACTTCTACGCTCGCTCAACTTTATTATCTCCGCTTCAATTTATGCCACACCATCATCTTATAAAGGTTTAGATAGTTTCACATGTGTTTCATCAAACTACACGAATGAAAGGCATAAATACTTAAAAGGGAGAGCCGTTGGCGTCGTGGCTAGGACGTCGAACTTCCATGCGGGAGGTCCGGGTTCGAAAGCAGGCTATGCTATGTGCCAATGAGTGTTTCGGGTTTTTCGAAAGATTTACGTACTTTTACCGACTGCTCCGACGGTGAAGGAAAACATCGTGAGGAAACCTACACAGTGAGATAACCAGTGTGTGAAATGGGGAAGGCAATGGCAAACCACCCAATTAATTCTGCCAAGAGAGTCGTTCTATCTGATTAATTCCTTAGAATGATTACGACCCTCAGCAACGAGGATAACGACTATACTACTACTACCTAAAAGGGAGAAAAATCGTTCATACATAGGTAATCATCATGTTCATTTATCCCCGCGGGGGTAGACAGAGGAACCAACTTAAATCACAGGTCATTCCCACTTTTCGCCGTAAGATTTGGTGGGCAAATGACATAAGTGGCAAGCCTACTAGGTGGTAAAATAGTATCCAATAAGATCCTTAGTCGTCTCGAACGACGCCCACGGGAAGAGTTGGGGTGGTGCTATTCTTTAGGGCCAGCACCTACAGTATTTAATTTTAGTACTTGTTGAGAATTGGACTTACGATTAAGCTCCACTTGGCTGGTAGATACAACACAGAAACAGTAGCTGCCAAAAAAAACAGGGTGGGTAGAAGTCGGGGCTACTACCGTAGGTTTTATTATTTCGTGAATTCGATTTTCGTCGTCGGTGCTCGCCATCTTGGTCAACCTGGTTTGAGTTGGTGTTACATTTCTGGGCTTCTTTCTTTCTTAAAAGATGGAGTCGTACCCTCTCCGTTCCCGAGAGTGGTATTGGTCGGTCGCAAACGTATAACTATTACTATTCTACTTTAGTTACACGACGCTCTCAATGTAAGACTTTCATTCGAATTCAAGTCAAACTCGAAACAAAATGAAAGTTATTGGAAATTCCTCGATTATATCACAAGCTGGCTTAACAAAAGTAGCGGAAAGCGATTCGCAGAATTTCCATTAGTATTGCAGGCGCCTGTGCCGCATTCGATTTTTTAATTTGTTTTTGAATATCAGTTTCAATATTAACTACCTGCCATTTTTCCATGTAATTTGAATTTCGAGGGTAGGAAAAAATTTCATTAATACCGCTCCTTTGATTTCAGGTACGTATTTTTTTGTTTATATTTTTATGTCAGTATTTTTTTCGGTAAATATTCATATTACCTTTTACTTAACTTATTTTTAATAAAAATATGTCCTTCTTATAACAGTTTATCTGAAATTCCTACTACTTTTTTGACACAAAGAGAAGTCGAGGACGCCCTAGACACAAATGCTTAGATCAGACCCTCCTGACCTTCAAAGTTCATTTTGAAGATGGCACGTGATGATGATAATGAACGTAGCATTTGATCTGAAAAAGTATCTTTCCTAAACTGCGATGCCGCTCTCATATGCAAATTTAATGGTGTTAACACGACTTTCGCAGTTAATACGCTACTAAATCAATATTGTAGCGAATGGATGACCCCTCGACCGACTGCAGAGGGGTTTCGAACTTGGGCCCTGGCCAAACCTACAACAACTTTATTAACGCGTTAACATATGATGCTAATATATCATAGCGCTATAACTCAACCAGAAGACGGGAGACCTCAGAATGTCATACTTTAAATAAGTCGTTGTATCAAACAGGTCGGTCGATAAAACAAAAGTCTTGTTTTGGGAGTGTAAAATACTGAATTTATCACTTGCAGAATTAGTCGATCATCATCAGTAGCAGCCTTGCACAAGGGGGTTAGGGCCATGATCCACCGAGCGGGCCCAATGCTGATTGGTGGATTTCACATACCTTCGGAAACTTTTCATTTCCTCAGACATGCAGGTTTTCTCACGATGTTTTCCTTCACCTTTAGAGCAGTTGGTAAATGTACGTAAATCTTCGAAAAAGTCCGAAAAACTCATTGGTACATGGCATTCAGCGTTGCATGGTTTTGAACCCGGACCTCCCGCATGGGAGCCCGGCGTCCTAGCTACTAGACCACCGTCGCTGTAATTAGTCGATACCACATAAAATTCGTTCTTAGTCTTGTTACAAATTATTATGGGATGTTAAAAAAAATGTTCATGTCTGACTGAGTCTACCCTTTTTACTTTATATATAGGATTCTGTTACATCGTGAGTCCGTAATCATAGAGCTGAAATTGTTGGGTCAATGCACAATAGGGCAGTGTGCATTTTAAATACCAATATTATATATGAACTCTGCTGATAATTATATACCTAATAACCTTTTCGCAGATTGAACTTTATTTAATGTTGCTTCCACTCACGTGCCATATTAAAAATATCACCTACATGTTTGCAGTTTTATTTCGAGCAATGGACGCCTGGACTTTAAGCCTTTGTTTGTTGTTTATATGTTTATATGTTTGAAGAATAAAGTCCAGTAGCGCGGTGTGTTACTCCTATAATTATTAGCGTTTTTTGGTTTGGGTATTAAATGTAAGCCGTCGTAGCGAATTATACCTGCTATAGGTTAAAACCATAAACTCATTATTTTACACTCATACTCGTACATGTCGCATAACTTACTTACGAGTATGTATTATAATATTATTACATGTCTAAGAAAACGTTTCAATAAAGTAGGTAAACCACCACAATAATGCAATATAAAAAAAAACAATTTCTAATTTTCAATTTCAATATACAACGATAAATGATAAATGTGTGCAACTGCTCATTCAGAAAGTACCTACCAAATGTTTAGGTAAGTATGTACTTTGGCTTCTTTGACGAATTCATAAAAAAATAGGTTTCCTGCGACGTAAGAGGATCTATTTACCTTCTAATTACTTGTTAGATAGAATAATTTGAGTGTGTAGTTCTAGAAACATCTCGTACCTACCTACCTACAAGTAAATAACTGAAAAAAATTACTCCGTCACAAACTCGAATCTAATAGAAGATTGAAACGAATATTCTCTTTAGTCATGAGAAATTCAGGCTTTCGCACCATTTCAACTTTTTGTCTGTAACCAATTTCAGTCGAAGTTTTTGTCATCTGTGAAACATTTCGTCACCAAACAGTTGAACATATTGGAGTAGACCCCCTAAAACATACATTTGGAGTCCGGTATTACGTATGTGCATATTATTTTTATGTCTCCCCTTGCTTTATCAAATTTTGAGTAAAATTACGTGTAAAAAAACTTTTTGTTTTACGTGAACATAATTATTTATAAATATTTCGCATTTGCAATCATATTCGCTGTGCTAATATTTAATTCTCGCAATTATTACAACCCTATTAGTCTTCCTTTGTTTCTTCTGAGATTCGAACAGTTTTCTCTAGGAAATTGTATAACGTTTACTTAAAATTTAAATAAATTTTAATACCAAAATTTAAAATTGTTTCATGCACAGTACAGTTTACAGTAAGTAAGGTTGTATTTAGTGCCACATTGACGGTCAGACTGAATCACCGTCCTCAAAACTATGAACTGATATCATCCTCAAGTAATAACCTTGTTCTGTGCGAATGAATGTTCTTTATCTAATAAATCGGCGGTGCACTGTAGTACTGAATACAGCCTTAGTATATTAATGAGAGCTTTTCTTTACCTTTCAGCGCCCCTAGCGCCAGGCGGGCCGCCCGCGGCGGCGCGAACGTTTCTAGACTAGTGGCTCCCCGCTGTTCTTTGTTCTACCTGAAGAAAGATAACAACCTGAACTACCAACATTAATAAAAACTTAATTCTAAGAAAAAATATGTATAACTTATTAATAGTAAGTAATACGACTCTGTTTGTCATCTGCAACTGCAGTTACATTTGTAAGTATTATAAAAAATAGCAAAGCACTTTTTCGCTAATTCACTTATTTCTAACTCCTTACATTCCCCTATTTCCTGCCTGATGTTTCCCAAACACCTAGTCATGAAATTAAAAAATTGCATAGCGGAGGAAACTTTTAACAAGTTCACAGTCCCTGTACAAAATTGTTGAACAACTTCACATGTCCACCAAGTTTAAAACTCTATTGTTATGTGACCCAACAATGGAGACATGGACTACTTGGAATACTTGAGTGCCCCTAACATGGGGGCACTGGACTGTGAACGTGTTTATTTGCATGCCTTTTCTATGAGATTTTAAATAAATTGCCTTTTCTATATTTAATGAACCAATAAATAAGCCCATTTAAAAAATCGTACTATATATCGTATATCGTACTACGGGCTACTTAAGAACTTGAAAAGCTTTCACAGAGCTAAACTGCAAAAACGGACACGAAAAAAATTAAATGCTATGTAAATTTGAACTTTCATACCTCGCCTTGTAGCTTTGAAAGTTAAAATTGCTAGGCTTATGGCGGTTTGCCTCCTACAGTTATAATTTCAACGAATGTAAGCCTAAAGTTATATGCAGTTTGCGTTCTATACGACAAGTACTTTTGTATGAAGCTGCTTTAATTTTTTCCCGAGGGGCACATCGAAAAAGCGAGCAAAAAACACTGTGCCCCTCCAAGTGATCATAGCTTCCACCTTCGATTTTTTTATTGTATAAGGAGAGCAGCAAAAGGGCCACTATAATGTCATTAGAGTATTTTCGATGCACAGCTAACGTTGAGGACTTAGATGGACTGCCTCATGAGGCGGTATTAACGCTGGCTCTCTTAGCCTTCAAACCGAAACAAGCTACGCAAGTATTGCTGTTTTGCGGCAGAAATAGGAAAAACGGTGGTATCACCCCAGGCTAACTCTGCACCTCTGTGCGGAGTCAGCCTGGGGTGATACCACCGTTTTTCCTATTAAAAACGACCGTTTTTCCTATTAATTACTAGTGGCGGGAAGGCGAAACGCATGTGATTATTTATAGGTAGTACGACTCGTACTACCTATAAATAATCACATGGCTAAAGTGAGGTACGTATGTACAAGCGGTATTGGACTTGTGAAAAACTCTCTCAGATAGGTTGGCCACTAACCATACGATAAACAAACAAACTTGTGATCGCAAAAACTATACACTGTTACCAACCCTTCTAACTTAAGCCAAACAATCTAAATCTAAGTGAAACCATGCTAAAGGTAGCAATAGTTTATACATTGAATGCAAAACGAAGTAAATAATCATTGATATACAAATAAAGGGCTGGCCTTCGACTGGATTTATTTAGCAGTGCGATTTGGCAAAAAAATATTTTGGCCGGGAGCCAGCGCGGAGGCTCACGCACGCTTATATCGGAGCCTGTATAAATCTATAGTGACGTCGTCGGTGCGTTCGGCCGACAATGCCGGCGGTAGCAGGGACCGGCGATTCTGGCTCGGTCGACATGCAAATGTCGAATTCGACATATCTCTGTCATATAAGTTTACATATCATTAACATTATCAGAAAGTTAAGTATAGCGTCACGCCGTCAGAATTGCATACTTACCTACTGGTGGGTCACCCTTTTTTCTGGCAATAAGTACTAAAAAAAATCTATCATAAAGAAACCCACGACTTATCCCAACCCCCGACCAACAGTAGACGTACATACGGGTTATAAAGATAAAAAAATCTGGATTCCCAAGTCTTCTATAGGGCATCCGGGGTTTCGGGTGGAGCTTCCAAGTGTTCACAACCTTGCCAGCAGAGGCGTAACGTTTACAAAGCGTAAACCTTAGAAAATATAGTTACAAATAGTTACAAATTCTCGTGACGTAGCGGATCTACGCGTGTCCTGTACAATTAATAGGTTTTTTCCACAATTTACAGTTAAATAGAATAAATAGGTTAAAAAAAATCTAGTGACGTAGCGGTTCTACGCCGCCATGTCCTCTATAATTAACAGATTTTTTTTCATACTTAATAGTTAAAAAGAGTAAGTAGGTTACAAAATCTCGCGACGTAGCCGGTCTACGCCATGTCCTCTACAATTAATAGTTTTTCCTTTTTTTAATTCGGAAAGTAAGTTCTTTAAGTCCTAGCGCTTTGGGAATTTAAAAATATTTGTATCTGCGTTATAAGAGTTATTAACATGAAGATATTAACGGCCTTTTTTGAGAGACTTTGACGTCATAATTCTTGTTGCCGTTTCTTTCTACCGTCTGATTTTTTTAATTGACTGCAGCTATTTTATTTTTCAACGAATTTTAATTCTATTTTCACATTTGACCATCAATTTATGACTATTTCTTAATTTTTAAGAAATGCATTTAATATTTGATACTTGGAAACTACCCTATTAAGTACAAAAAATGGCACAACTGTTACATATTACTATCCTCAAGGTTAGCAGCGCATCAAAAACCTCTAATATTAATACAGTGAGGTGAGATGTCCCGATAGAGGTCTATGGTGTACGATGCCTGATCTCCTTATTTAATAAAAAAATAATATTAAACCTTTTTAAAAATTGTAATTTTTCGACTTATATTTTCTTTCGTAGCGTAGCGATATTCAGAATAGTGTGAAATATGGCGGCGACATCCACGACTCTCTCCTTTCATTTGTAGGATTTGGAAGATATCGTTATTACGTCTGTGAATTATTTCCCATTTATTTGTTTTATATCACAACTTTGCATGTTATATTGCAGGCTGTCCATTGCCTACAGATTTATATGTAAGTACATATAAGTATAGTTATAATCAGTATTTTCATTCGGTTTGTGATATTCCATAGAGTCGTTTTAGTTATCATGTCATTTGCATTATTTCTTCTTTATTAACCCCCGACCGATTGACGGAGGGCGTGTTATAAGTTTGACATGTTTGTCTGTCAGTCTGTTTGTCTGTGGCATAATAACTTAACAACGAATGGTCCGATTTGAACCCGGTTTTAATAATTTATTAGAGAATTATGTCGAGAGTGTTCTAAGCTAGGTCAGATAAAAAATCGGACCAGCGTTTCCGACGTCTGAAACCTTAAGGATCTGGTGTTGACCAGGAAAGTAAGCGAACTTCAGGACAAAACAGGACGAATTTGTAGATTATCAGCCTGTCGAAACCATAATAGTTAGACGGGGTCTTCTCGAACTAAGGCCAGGCAGGCCCTCTTGCCTAACAACTGCTGTTAGATAACAGCAGTCGGGACCGACAGCTTAACGTGCTTTCCGAGGCACGGAGGGGCTCAGATGAAAATGTGCCACTAGCGGTCACTCGTCGTGGTTCTAGCCGCTATTTTTCATAGCTTACTCCATAAACGAACCAATGACGCCTCTTGACAGGATTTATATTCCTGATCAGGGTTATAAAAGGCAGTTAGGATATTTACTATAATATTAAATTACAGTAACAACTTCGTTCTAAAAACGCTTCGGTTACCTTTTACAAGCGTACCTTACAACGTTTGAACGGATTATGATATAATCTATAAAACAAAATGCATAAATTTAAAAAAAACTTACAATTCAATGTGAAGAACTACCCCCCTTCGCATAATTGGTCTTGAGACAATGAAATTTTCTATTACGCCTCAATCTATTAATGAGTGTAAACTACAGTAATATCTCTCGCTGTCCACCTAGCTAATAGCACATCAATCAATGAGATATAGGTCATGTTTGGGAATCCCATTAGCCTAGTTTCAACACCGAGGAAGGTATCGCGTCAGTCTTGGTGGGATTACGTACAAAGTTCTGAGGAAATGACTCTAGATAATATGGAAGGAGCTCCTTAGTTCCTTTGAGCAACCACGAAACATTAGATTCCCGCTCATGTTACGTTTTGGCGAAATACGACACCATTCAATAACCCGTGCGCAAATTGCGCATCATTTGCTGGGGGAAAAAAATCTACTTACGTATAAAATGTTGATTTTTATAAACACAATGCATGAGTACACCGTATTCACTTTTTTATAAAGTACCTTCAGTTTAGTTTTAAACAGTGAAATTTAAATAATGGCAACCTTTAAGTACCGAAATTTAAACAGAAATCATATGGAAATTATACTGCGATCAGACATTGCCATAATTTGAATGCTATTTTTTAACCTTCAGGGCGACTTGGGCCACTTCCTAATCTGTTTATTTATGATTTTTGACCAAGTAAATTTTAGTACTAGTGCCCTCTACCTTTATGTTTTCAGCATAAACACAAAGTAAAGCTCTAGCTCTAAAAAGTCCCATCCCCGTTTACATTTTGTTTTCATTTTATTTCATTCGGCCAGCAGCTTACAAACAAATAGAAAAAAATACCTTCATGACATTTGGAAGCCTTTTACCAGAGTTACCTAACCGCGGCCCGCGTTGTCGTTGCTTTTGGCCTGCGATTTAATTCTGAACTCTCAATACTTCTTGATTAACGTACCTTACTCGTACTACGAGTAAGGACGTTCTAAACTTACCACACTTAAACGTACAGTTACCAATACCTATAACCTTACCCATTCCCTTACACATTTTTTTTTCGTGGGGAAACGCTCATTATTACCTCTTCGCCGCAAGGGGGAGACGAAGAGGTTATGCCGGACTTTTACCGGTCAAAAACCCCTCCGGTGTTCCTGCGCACCGCCTGACGGCGAAGCCACGGGAACGATGCGCATAACTTCCGCGACATTCCCTTACACTTACCCTAACCTATATCCATACCCATAGGTCCCACTCATCCCTTTTCTATACTTTGAGCCTATACCCATTTATAGAATATAAAATAAATAATAAATAAAATAAATTTAGAAAATAAATAAATATATATTTCTTATTTGTAACCGACTTCAAAAAGGAGAGGTTCTCAATTCGATTGAATTTTTTAAATGTTAGCTACTTGATATCTTTAGCATTTGAGAACCGATTTTGATTATTATAAGTATATATCTACAGGGTGGTCTCATAAAAATCTGGTCTAGATCTCATGATGCACTTCGGAGATGGACAACGGAACTCCTTAACAAACAACAGCACGTCACTTCTAATTAGACAATTTTAACCTTTTCGTTGAGCATGTGATGGTGTCGATGCAAACGGGTAATTTGTCGTGCACTTTTGTTTCAAGGCCAGAGTGAATAGGCATTTACTGGACCCGCATGCTCCATCGTCGACCTCATCGTCGCTTACCATCAGGCGAGATCGAGGTCAAATGCGGGTTTAGTTATACATAAAATAAAAAACTTTTGTTTCAAAATCGCTGCAGTGTGCTACAAAATCATCATCAGTATAGCCATCTATACTTATGCCTTTAGCATACGCTTGTATGAAAGAAAAAATTGTCTCCCAGAAATTCGAGATTGCGCGTTCGTTCTGCAGCGAGTTGAAACGCAATCGGTCCGAACCTATAGAAATCTAGAAAACCGAAAAATAGATTTAGAATCGCTGCAGTGTGCCAAACAGACTACGGCGCGCCGTAGCGCACCACTTGGCCGATAGCCGTACGTTAGGGCTGATCGCATACATTTCTGCCCGGTCGATCACGATTACATGTCGTCCGTCGTATGTAATTTCCTAAACTTCGGCCAAAGCATCTGCCAATATCTGCATACCAACTTTGATCTCGCTATATTTGAAATTGTTAGGCTGTGAACGTTCGCTCTAGTATTTTTTATAGGGTTCCGTACCTAAACGGCAAAAAATTAACCCACGGGAACCGGACTCTAGCCTTAAACTTATTGCCAAAAATGTGCGTAAAATGTGAAATAATAATTCAGACTCATAGATAATCTTTTATATTTTACAGGAAAACAAAACATAGTTGCATTCAGCACTGGTTGCAAAACTTAACAGTTTTTGAGAAATAATACTAATAGAAAGTATCGTATGTATTCCAGGAAAAGTAAAACGACAGTCTTTGAGAAAAAAGTTTAAACTGATATGTTTTTCTGTGCTCAAGAACGACTCTGTGACCAAAACGTGGATACTTCTGGATACTGTGATGGATGATGATTATTAGTGCGCATCACATAAAGTTCTGCGCGATTCAGATTCGCGCTTGGCCAGGTTTTTTTTGCCGATCTGGGTGAAAAATGGACTTGCAAAATTTGAAGAATTTCTGTTGAGGATTTTTTTAATCTATTTAATTTAGGGATTGTAATCATAATTGATTATGTTAATCCCATCGTGCATATACTAAACTAATTACAATTACGTTATAAATTACTTTTCCTAAACATATAATAGAGCATTCTAGCTGCACCAGAAATTGGATCAGCTAAAATGCTCTGAAATATACCTATAACATCCAATAAATTTAAACCATAATGTCTAATCAGTTGTTCTCTTTATCTTGCGTAACTGACACAGTACATCAGAATATGATAAACGTCGTTTCTGACTCCACACACCTCTGAATTTGGTGAGCTAGCTTTCTGCATTAAAAAGGCAAAAGATTGTGTTGGAAAATGTCCTGAACGCAGTCTATGAGCAATAACAATTTCTTGTCTATTCAAATTAGATACAGAAAACCAAGGTATATGAGGAGGCACAGATTGGATATACTGTTGAGTTTGGAGTTAGAAATAAAAAAAAAGAAAAACCACACAGACAGAGACGACCCCATTATATTCCTGATATTTTTTTAAAGACGTGTAATATTAAAATAGATTAAATATAAAAGGTTTTTCATTAAATGATCGTTGCTTATAAGTGTTTATGTTTTCAGTAGATTTTTTGGAAATTTCTGAAAGTTGTTGATCCCCTGGGGTTGTAAAGGATATACGGGTATACAATTTGTAAACGTGACGGAAACAGCGGCGGGCGGTCGAATACTACAGAACAATAATGTAAAAAGGTCTCCGATTTTTCCCATTGGGAAATCCGGCACCGACGCCTACGACAGTTTGAAAGGCAAGGCCCATTTCCAAGCAACAAACAAACAACAATGAACAACTTCGTTGTAATACTTTGTTGTTTTAAATAAAATTAACAGTTTAATTAATATTAATTTAGGAACGGAATTAATATGATAATATCGGGTGCTCGATGTAAATGATTGTTTCTAAAGTGCAGGATAATATCCCGTTAAGCCGGTGCTAATTTCCAACTTCGGCCATTAGAACTTCAAGTTTAAGTGACTTTTGTTTCGCCTGATGGCCCTACAATCAAACACAGTGCCTGCATCTTATTGAATAAATTGCCTATAAATAATTAGAATTATCGATATTATACATAATTATTATTGTAGAACAGTGATACCCAGGATAGTAAAATTGTTTGTGATAATCAGAAATTTTTCCTGGCTTTTCAACGGTAAATAAATCTAAATTAAAAAAAATAGAACCCCAGACGTACCACTGAGGAGACCTCCTTACTTTTTCCTGGTCATCGTCAGATCCTCAAGGTTCCAGATGTGGGAAAGTCACCATGGTCATAAACATTTGAGCTCAAACTCGAACCACCTAGCTGTTACCGTTCCAGAGATCCCATCATACTCAAACATGTCAAGATACTCCAAGATCTTAGAACCACTGATCCAATTTTCATCTGACATGGCTAAGGACATTCAAAAAGTTAGACCTGCAGTGCCTTACGGCGGGGGGACGCTCCGGGCTACGCCCTACGCGAATCTCGGCATTCGGCCTCGCCATGGCAATCCTAAAATTCCTAGCTCCACATCATTTACATTTATTTATTGACCGCCATCTTTAAATATTTTTTCTATTCATCTCGTAAACATTGTCTCAGGATTCCCTACAACTTTAGTTCGAGAAGACCCTATCTAACTATTATGGTTTCAGCGGACTGTAAATCTTCAAATTCTTCCTGTTTCATACTGTAAAATTGAAATTCGCTTTCTTTTCCCTGGTCATCATCAGATCCTCATCCTTGTCGGAAACGCACCATGAACCTGAATATTTGAGCTCAAATTCGAACCATCTAGCTATCACCGATCCAGAGATTCCATCTGACATCAAAGATACTCCAAGATCTTGGAAATCAGTGCTCCAATATTTATCAGACCTAGCTAAGAACACTCTCGACAAAATTCTCTATAAAATTTTAAAAACCAGGTCTAAATCGGATCATCCGTTCTCATGTTATGATGCCACAGATAAACAGACCAACAAACATACGTGTCAAACGTGCCTCCCTCGATCGTTCGGGGGTTAAAAATGCATAAATTGATCATTGGATTAATTAAAAAATTCGCAGTACTTTTTGAGTTATCCAACTTCAAAAAATTCATGGAACTCCGTTAATTATATTTAATTATTATTTTTTTATATTAAAGTTTAGCATCTTTTATATCTAAATGTGTTTTTTACGCCTTGTTTAAGATTTTTTATTTATTCATGTCTAAAATGCAAAAAATGTGATTATTTCAACTTTAATTTTAACTTTCAAAACGACGACCTTCGTGAAAAAAACGTATACCTCTAGAACTTTGTTTCTGGGAAAAATGGATATATAAGTGAAATTCGAATTTAATGCATAATATACGGAGAAGAAAATAAAAGTCTCGCCATTCAAACAAAGTAAATATAAACATAACTCACAAAAATATGGAAATTGTTAATTGGATAAACCTAAAAACACAGTACTTTTTGAGTTACTCGTATTTTACTCTAAAATCTTGTCGTAATAATCGGTATATTTCATCTGTTATCTAGAATACAATAAGATTTAGCATCTGTTATCCCTACACTGATTTACGCCGTGATCGCCATTTTTTTTAGATTATGTCTAAAGTTCAGAAAACGTTCTAATATCTACTTTTAATAAATATCAAATGTTCTAAAAGCAATATATATTTTATGTACTTTAGTATCATCTCTACTTCAAGAAAAAAGTGTACCTTTAGAATCCCGTTTATGAGTAACATGGATTTATGTGAATTTAATTTTTTTACAAACAATGAGAAAATAAAGTCTCAGATTTCACAATTTAAACCACTTCTAGAGGGCCAAAAATTCAGTTCCCAAGAGGCAGTACAAAGTACACTTGATAATTTCTTTTATTTCCCGCTATGCGGACTTTAACAGTAGAGACATGGATCAGTAATTATGATTGACCAAAATAAATTTTCATATATTTTTTTTACTTTTAATTCTGCCATATAAAACGTAAAAATACCTATTATTCGTGGGCAGACATTTATTGACTGAATTACAGTAAAAAAGACAATTTACGTTTCAGATAGCCAGTACATATATCAAAGTGCGTTTTAGTTAAATTATATTGTATTTTGATGTTTAGACCACATAATTTATTTTTTCCACACAGGGTAGGAAAAATTACGACGTAATATTAGTGAACCTATTATATCAGATAAAGAACTTGTAGGGGCCCATTTTAATTACTAATTTACGCTAAGCCAGTTATACGAATACGAATTAAGAAATATTTCGCAGTTTAATAAAAAACTAAATTAAACAAGAAAACCTTCTATTAATTAATTATTATTCCTATTACAACTATAGGTATATAAAAACATAATTTCAATGACAATTTAGCCTTAAATATAGAGTAATAAATAAAATAATTGCATTCGCTTACTGCATTAAAAGTTAAGTATATAAATATAAATAATAATCAAAATGAAATACATAAGTGCATACTATATTTATAATGTATAAATAATAATAATTAGCACCTAATAACTAACACAGTATAATAACTCACCTTTCCAATGGAACACGAAATAATTTTTTATTAGGATCTAAGATTTATCGGAAGAGTTTATAAAGTTTTTATTCACAAAACTCTCACGTATCTAATAATTGTCTAAAATGTCATGGTGTATTTTTCATTACAGTTCATTCAAAATTTTCATTGTTTTTCTTAAACTTCGAAACCAGGGTATGGTGTTTAACCCATTGCGGCTAAACTTTTCAATTTAACTTTAGTGAACTCGTACAACCCGATTTTTCACACACTAGTGAATTTGCGGATTGGTTGGTTATATCCGATGGGATGTTGGAGTTCGAATTTGGAATCTTTGTGAGAAGTTTTGCGCGTGAAAGCTGAGCTGGTCCGGTGGAGAGTGCTCTCAGACGCGCTACCGCTTCGCTTCGCCCTACCACACTGGAGCTGGAGCGGCCCGCTTCGCACTCCCAACCAAGTCCGCTCGCTCGCTACACTTGCGCACCATGATGCGCAACTCCACCTTCCCGCTACTTTATAATACAGAGTGTTAACGAAAACATTCGCCATTTTATCAGGAGTTCCAATCGTTAATATAAACTATTTTCTAAATTTATAATATTTTAAAATTAGTGAAAAGAAAAATCTAGTGTCCTCGTACTAATTGATTATTTATTGTCACTAATTCTGTACGAGAAGTGTCGAAAATGTGCTATTTTAATTTTGGTTGAATAAAGTTATTCTTAATGAGTAGAAGTTACGAGTAGAACTAAAAGATATAAGTACCTATGTATTGATAAGGTGACTGTTTTAGTCAACACCAAGTATATTAGCTCAGCTCTAGTTCAATACTCTACCTACGTTGCAATACGGCTAACTGCATAATTTTAATAAAATTGCAATAATTTTACAATAAGTTTTTTTTTAATTTAGGTATTAACGTTTGCGTATTTATATACGTATTTAATTCTTTCCACACATAATTATAATAATAGTTTCTTAATTTTTTGTCAGTTTAACATATTTTTTATTAAAGTTGATAATAGATACTAAAACCTAGCTAAAGCACACGACTGAATATCTAGGGTTGCCACATTTACAATCGGGTCGGCACGTTCGGACTGTGATCAGAACTGTGACTGTCAATCAACATATTTCTCTCCTCGTCGTGTGGTTAGTGGCCAACCATCGACATACTGATTAGATAATTAACGACCGCACTATGGTTGGCACGGTTGGCATGGTTGGCACGTTCGGCCAACCGTGCCAAGAAGATTATATGTATACCAACCCTAAGTTCTCCATCCACTTGGTCCAGGGGCAGTCTACTATAACCATATATCTTGTAGGGCGTCATTTATGACCTCTCTTATTTTTCTTTTAATGTTGAGACCGGTGCCACTGTCTCGACTGCCGACTAATCTCTTATCAGCGTTAATTCCGAATAATTTTAATAGGGCCCTAAATTTTCCTAAGTGCGAAGCTTGTGCGAAGCCATACAAGTCACGAAGTAGTGCACTGGGCAAGTATGAACTATTTATATTCATACTTGCCCAGTGCACGGCATGGCGGCACGTTCTGGCCGTCATTTGTGTCTAATCAAGAGAAATATGTCGATAAATCACTGCCCTAGAATTGGTTTTTTTTGACATCGTATTAGCAACAGTGCAGTGCTTAAAGGTACTTTTTACCGAGTGCAAGACAAACAATGATGAACGAAACTCTAACTCTTTAGTTTAGTGTTGCTTAGGAGGTAACCGTAAGTTGCACGAAACGTTCTTAAGTTTAAGTCTTCATTAAAATACATTCACTTTACGAGATTTATGGAAGCCTTAACATTATGGACGTTTGTTGCAACTCACAGTAAGTCATTTGTTTAAAACTCATAACTTCTATTCTTCAGTTTATTTAATTAAATTATTGTTATTTATTTAACTCAATTGTAAGTAAAAATATCACTACCCTTTAACGATAAAGTACACATGGGGCCCGCAATAAAATTTATTTACCATTAATCCTATGTACGAGTAGATATATCCGGTCCTAAATGACAATAAACGACATACATAAAGATTAAGTTACGTATTTAAAACTTAAGCCATCGTACAGGCGGCAGTGAGACAAGGAGCTAAATAATTACGTATACACGTCAAAAATAAGAACTTTGCAACATTTCAAAACGCTTGTGTTGTATATTTAATTTACTCCTTCCAAAATGCCCTAGGGCAACGGGATAAAAGCCAAAATTAAATGTCGCTTACCATGATAACGTGGCTGGAACAAACGAGTTTCCCAAAAGCAAAGGTTACAACAACATTTGGGTAATCTCTCGAAAGTACGAAACCCCCACGCGTCTCAGAATATTTGTGCTCATTGAATTTATAATGTTCATGATTAGATTGAGAAGTAAATCTGTCTACTGATAAGGAGACCAGACGAGCAAATGTCACCGTCGCCCATAGACTTCTCATCTCACTATGAAATTGAAGGGTTTTCGATACGCTGTTATTAACATATCCTCATGTGCTGGTAATTACGCTGGCTCTCTTACCCTTCAAATCGAAACACAGAAATGCAGTCATGCAATTTATGGGTCACTGCCTACGATTTTATAATAAGATACCTGATACTGTAATAAACAGATAAAAAATTTAAGACCCATATAAGACGGACCGTTATGTAAAAAAGGGTTATTATAAAATAAATGACTACTTAAATGACAAAGGGACTTGGTCCTAAATTCAGTTCCAGCTCTGCACATTATGTACATATATGATTGTATTCATAATTATTATAAGATATATTTATTTCAAAAGATGTGCTGCTCAAAGCTTCTTGCGCCGCTTCTTTCCTTTCAGCTATAGCACCTTACGAAGCGGAGGAAAAAAATGAGATTCTAAAAATGTACTATAAGGTAGTAGGTACTTACTTACAATAAAAACATTTTGATTTGATATGATTTGCTGCTCTGCGGCAGAAATAGGTAGGTAATAAATAAAGGTAGTATGACTCTCATGATTACTCGAAATGTACATATTACTAAATAGGCGTTCACGTTAGTTTGACACTACTTTTATGTATTCCCCATTCAAAAGCAATAAGTTGATCTTTATCTTTAACCCTGTAGAGTTAGCCTGGGTACCACCCCAAAACCGCGTCCAAATTGCCTAGCCTAGCCTTTGAGATTGACTTTTAGTCCACTTTCGTAACTGTTTTTCCCAACTCCCACTTAAAAAGATCCGAATTAGATCTTAGTTACCTAAATATGAAAAAAATGCATAGTTATCTAGTACGCCCTTTTAAAAGTACTTTGCAATTAGATATTTATAAATGTTACAATAACTGTTTACCTTGAGTGAATAAGTAAATAATATTACTAGGTATTTAGTAGCTGAATTATAATTTAACGGTTTCAAAATAGATGTGCCTGGGGTAAAAATATATGGTGTGTAGGTAGATATAATTAATTATTTTATAACATATTTGCTCGTAAAGTGGCTGTAATTACACCAATTTCAATATCGTAATGTATCTCATTACGTAATGTGAAACGCACGAGTTTTTTTAAATAAAGTAACATGTACGGTTTTTTAAGATGCTCCGTCTAAAAATGAACGATACTTTTTAAAATCTTAGCAAAGAGTTTTTATGTTAAAAAAGTGGTCAATATTTTATGAATAAAATTAACTTTGGGAGATAAAATATAATAAATAAAGATTTAATTCTTTAATTTAATTAATTTTGACAATAAATTACAACCATTTATCTGTAACAAAAACACAAAAATATTAATTTGCTTTATTAGTAATACTGGCTGTTTTTGTACCTTTACCTAAAAAAAGTTGATGCGCGCGCATCGCTAATTTGTGGACAAGTAAAATTATTCCGCGCGCTTTTTCTTTTCGCTGTATTGTTTTTATTTGAAAATGTCGTCAAGTAGTGATGAATTTATTAATTTGACACCGCCACAAGTCTTAAACGCAGCGAAAAAGGCTACTCTAAGCCTCTTGCCTGAAAAATCGACCGATAGATACTTACAAGCGTATCAAAATTTCATCATATGGAAAACAAGCAAAGATGCAAATTCATTTTCAGAAAATGTGTTTTTAGCATATTTCATGGAACTTTCTCAAAAATATAAGTCAAGCTCATTGTGGTGCTACTATTCAATGCTAAAAAGCAACTGGCAACGTAACAATCACTTTTAAAAATTGTTCAAATTTCTATAACTGCTTTAACAAGTAATTAAAGATTTATTCGTTTAAGAAAGTCAAAGTTTTATTTATTTCCTCGTAAATATGTTATAAAACGTCGTATGACATACGTGCGCTTTGAAAATTACAGCCTCTGCTTCCTTATAGCCCTCGCCTACGGCTCGGGCTAGCAATATCGCCTCGGCTGTAATTTTCAACTTACCGCACTTATATCATAATGTACTATAAGAGCACTGTATTTAACATGGGCACCTTAATTGACTCTACTATATTTATTTTTAACGTTAACATCGTAAATGCGTGCTTTATTAAAATTATTATTCTTCTCGTATAGGGAGAGAAATTCTTAAAGGAGCGCGTTGAAATCTTTTATATGAAAGACATAAACGACTTCCTTAGATTTAATTTTAATTTTTCTTGAATAGAATAGAATCACATTTTTCTTGAATAGAATAAAATAGAATAGAAAAGAATAGAATAGAATGGAATAAAATAGAATTCACATTTGATATTTTTTTCCAAAAAAAACCATTAAAATTTAATGTAGATGCAGATACTTATCATGCAATCTATTCATATTTAGCAAAAGGGGATAAAATCAGCAAATAGAACTAAACAAGACGAAATTAATAGAATTAGAATAGAATTATGTTAGTGTTAGGTAGTTAGTGTTAGGATTATCGTAAACATAGATCAAATGGAAAGCTGCAGAATGCACTTTATTGACCAAAAAATCTTAACCTTAACATCAATATACATTTTGGAGATTTGCAAATTTGTTAGGAAACATACACACTTGTATAGAAAAGCAGAGGACCTACACAGTACGCCATTTAACACTCGATACCAGAAAAGGCTTGCTCTGCCAAAATCAAAATTAAATCTACACAGTTCTGGACCGTTCGTTATGTCAATAAAAATATGTAACAATATTTCAAAATGTATCGACATCGAATTAAAAGACTCGATATTCAATAAAAGATTAAAGATGTATCTTCTTAACAAATGTTTCTATTCACTGCAGGAGTTTTTTGATGATAAAACCAATACTTAACTATAAAATCAATTATGTATAACTTATAATGACATTTAATTCAATTTATCTCGTTAGCATTTATTACTATTATAAAATATTATAATCTCTTATTTAATATTGCGGTGCCCTACTCAGGGTTTCATGTATGACCAGATAATATACATTTTTAAAACCAATTGTAACACATGAAAAGCAATAAATGGTATGAATAAAATGAATTAATTTCCAATTAGTCATAGGTGTGAGGCGTGTATATGATAATTTGGAATAAAAATTATATATTACAGAAGTCCATATAGGCTATATAGACCTAGATGGAAATATTTTTCCAAGTAGTCATAGAGTGTTTGACTACATGGAACAAGTGCTTCGAAACATCTACCCTGAGCAGGAATTATAATACCCTCGCCATATTACGTAATTAAATTGTACTATTCTTTTCTACCTAACTCCGTAACACAGATTATAATACTACCAATGGCGCCCTCTTGCTAGTGTTTTTATATTTCAGGTCAGGGTATACATTCATATTCAAATTTATTGATAAATAGTCAAAGGTTTGTAATAAAATAAATCACAAATAATTATAATAATACATAATATTTTTCATATGTATACAAAACGATAGTTAAAAATATTTTTTTTTAATTATTCTCTCTTAAATAGTTTTGAAAACTTCTGATACCTAATAAAATTCGGCCCTGTAATTTTAAAAAGATAGGTATCATATAATTTACATACATTCAAACGCGTTACTAATATAACCACAGAATCAAATATTTTGTATCGGTATCTATTATTTGTATAAACCTACAGACTACAGCAGTAACAAAAAACTAGAATTAGTGTCGTACCCTTTTTAGAGAACGACGTAAAAAGTAACAAATGGACTAAGTTTTTACGCGGGGCCTCTGAAAAGAGCATTATTCGTGACATGCCTGAAACTAAGCAATGAATGCTCCATTTTCCATAAGAGTTTCAGCGAAATAGGAACTATAAATAGAACTCCTACTAAATGAAGAAAAAAAAACACATTTGTGTTTTTGTGGGCTACGTTTTAAATATTTTTGTAAATCTTGTGACTTAACCTAGTGTTCTGAAAGTTCAATAGGCGCACGACCAGTCGCGGCGCTTCAGCCGCATCGGCCGCGATGATCGACAGTCAACCAGGTTGAATAAATGAATGAATTCAAATGAGTGTGAGTTGAGTATGATATTTTTATATGGGGGATTATGGACGTGACAGTTATATATTATATGTATGTATATAAAAACGCGATACAAACGCAGAAGCGCATTAAAGGTGTATCGCGTTTTCATAGATACAAACGCAAACAATCTGCTTTTTTGAGTTCAACGGTATGCATGGCTTATGCATACGGCACCGTTCGACGCGCGTTCTCGAAACGCGCGTCGTCTGCGCGTATAAAATACGCGGTGTGCTTAGCCCCTTAATCTTTATTTTAGTAAAATCGTTTTTACAATTCTTTGATTTTGAATAAAAGACGGTAAATGATTTTAAAACGTTTTTATTTTCTTAAATATCAAAAATAAATTAAACATACAAAGAATCTAAATAATACATCGACGAACACTATTACAATTCTCTTGTCACATAACACATTCATTTCCATAATCTTGTACGTACGTACCTATGTTACAAAAGGTAATTTTTTTCTAAAGTTTTAAATTATTGTCTGCCTAGATTAGTACTAAGATATCTACGACTTTCTATGCAAACATAGTACGTCATCCCATGCGAATAATTCGATACCTTTTCCTAATCATAGACGATAAAGCTCATCTATCGTATTGTGGTCACAGTTCGAACATATAATTTTAATTATTTTTAATCATAAGTTTTTCTTTAAATCTCAGATTAGAGGTTTTGGTACACGATAAGGTGACCATGTCAGCCTCGTTAGGGTCACTAAGAAAAGGGAAGGGCAGGCCAAGTATTATTAGAGTGAGTCAACCCTCACTTTGAGAGCCAACTTAGCAAATAACAGTAAGTATTTCTTAAGTTATTTTCAAGTTTACTATCAAATTTTCGTTTCACTTCATGTCTGGCACGGACAAAGGCTTTCCAAAAACTCGGTCACACAGCGCGGACCCGGACGGTTGCCGAGAAAACTACTCTCAAAATATTATGAAGTACGAGTATGAGCGAGTTCTTCGGAAAGCTTTCGTCGAACTTATTATTATAGACAAGAGTAGAGATGGTAAACAATAGTTTGGAATTAACGGCATAGGATGAAGAACTAACAACACAACTCTATTTTTTAACCTCGTTGACTATGACTTTCAAGTGAGTGACGTTTATGCTTATTTCAAAAATTCAAGAATTTCTATTTATTATGTTTTTTATGCTCATCAAGCCGTCGAAATGTTATTTTACCCATAGACATTTACTGAATCGCTACTATTGTAAGGAATGTATGATATGAATGTTTTCCCATTTAAAAAGAAAAATGGCGATTTGCCATCTATTTAAGCACCGATGGTGTTATCTTATGTTAATCTTTTCCTCAGATCGTATCTAATTTTTTAGATAGAAACCTAGACGGGTAAGTGAGCTAGTTTAAGAAATTACATCTTTTAATAGCCTCCTTTGGAAGAAAAGCGTAATACAGCCATGGCTATGAATATCATTATTTTCTGCAATGTAATCTACTCGTAGTTTATTACTTTTCTGACTGCATTACTTTCTTGCAAGTTAAATGAGTTTTGCATTTATAATGATTATGATAATGCTTACAAGCATAAAAAACGGACATAGTGGGGTGAATTTCAAAATCTTTGCTTACAAGCAATTCAGATGAACAATTATTAATTAGATAGGTACCTATACATTACAGTCTTGTAAACAAACACTTAAGTATATAAGCTTTCTTTTTTTTTTCAATTTGCAATATGCAATTATGTTTGGTACTATCACGAATATTTACATCTTTAATAATATCTAACATACAATTTAGTCTACATAAAATACTAGCGTTATTAAGTTGCAAATGCATTTCTTAAAAATTAAGAAATAGACATAATATGATGGTTAAATGTGAAAATAGAATTAAAATTCGTTGAAAAATAAATAACATGCAATCAAAAATCAGACGACAGAAAGAAACGGTATTAGAGAATTATATCGTCACTGTGATTAAGCGCCATAGAAGCAGGTCCTGGACGGCGATTCTCGTAGTGGAATGGCGAATTCGACATTAGTCCTATCTCATTCGCTTACATTACATGTGTGAGCGTGACAAGATGTTCGTAGCGCTCGCCTTTTGTATGTCGAACGTTGCGAGAATCGCCTTCCTGGCTACATATTATAAAGAACTGTTTTGGTAAAAAGGGACGGAGCATCTCTCCAGTACTAACTTTAACCATCAATATCTCTGATGTTAGTTGAGATATCGAAAAACGAATTTTAGATCCTTCTTCAGGATGTCCATGTAAATTCATTGATGGAATAAATGGAGAAAAAAATCAGTCAAATACCATTTTGTACCGTTCAAGTGACTGTCATTCAAAACTAAACGCTTTTGAGAACGACGTTCCAAATTGAGTATCTATTTAAACTTATTTCAGGTAGTGTCGTGAATGAGGGTTCCATAAACGTGCGACTGCGACGTGCGACTTCACAGCTGGCAGTCGTTGCGATTGGCACTGTCGGGCCAGTCGCAAACGTTTAGTTTCACGTTGAACACAGTGCCGGGCTGACAAGAGAACTGCAAACCTTCGCCGTTGACACACCTCCAGTACTGCGTGGAAATATTTCTTGTTAAACAAAGGGTTTATCCAGAAGAGGAACTCCCACCACAACATATTTTTATTATACTACGACTAACTTATCTAAAAAATTATGAACGTATCAAGCTATCCCGCCGTCGTCGTGGGCTTGTCTTCTTTCCACCAAGAAGAAAATAAGTAGACACAACGAATAGAAAGTAACTTGAATATATTAAAAACACTAACCTTATCGCATTTCTTCTTGTCGGGCACGTAGTCATCTTCAGAAGTGCAAACATTAGGGTTGTCGACTTCGTTTTCCTGTAAAAGACAGTCATTATAAAAATACAAACATGATAATAAAGTACTCTCATTTTCTAATCAAAAATGTTAACAAAATAAGACTGTGTTTAAAAAATTAAAAATAAAAACAAATACAATAACTTAAAGCTCTGTTGCTCATTTGCACTGGTCACAGAAGAGATCTGTCCTCCGAGATGCAGGAACTTCCTAGTTCGGAGGTCAGCGTTTATTGTAATTTTTTGCTCACTAATTTTATTTAGTTTAATATAACCTATGCTTAAGTTCCTACTGGTGTATGGACTATGATTACTTTGTCATCTTACCGCACACATAAACTTATTCTAATTCTCTCATACCGTAGGTTCCTCAATATCAGGTTTCTCCGGCTTCTGTTCTTCAGCAGGCCCTTTTTCGGCTTCAGTCGTCGGCGCATTCGATGTCGTCGTCGTAGGGGCTTGCGTAGTAGGAGCGTTTGTGGTCGGCTTTGTTGTCGTAGGTTTGGCAGTGGTGGTCGCGACGGGCTCCCCTTCCGCCGGGTCGGCCGGCGTGGACGGCGGCCGCGCCCACTCCGGCTGCGGAACAAAATAACAGCGCTCCCAGTAACGAGGCAGACATTTATTTTACTGAAGATTTATTGCCTCTCTGTCCTATCTACCGTTTTGATGGTAAATCAGACGGCGTGTTTGGGTGACTTCGGAATTGTGAGCTTATTTATTAGGAATATCAATGTCGTATATGTTTATCAGTAGGTACTTTTCTAGTAATACGAGTACCTATGAAATTTAATAACGACAGGTTACTGATGTGGAAACTGCTAGGTTGGTTTACTTTAGTTATTTCCACAGCGTGATGTCCTACGGGATACTACTGTGGGGTAATGCTGCCGACGTACACAGCATATTTGTTATCCAGAAGCGAGCAATTAGAGGTATATACCGTTTGGGATCCAGAGTATCTTTGAGAGAACACTTCAAAGAAGTCAATATTTTGACGGTTCCATGCCAATACATACTAGCGACTACAATGTACGCACGTAAACATGTCAGTAGTTTCACTAAACATAGCGACATCCATAATTATAATACGAGAAGCAAAGAAAAATATGTATTGCCAGGAACGAGATTAACAAAGATTATGACGTCATTCATAGTGAATTCCATAAAATTTTATAATCTTGTCCCAGAGGAAATCAAAATGTTGACTGAAAGAAAATTTAAAATAACTGTTAAAACATTTCTCATCACAAAATCGTATTACAGTGTTGAACAGTACTTAAACGATAACAATGCTTGGCGTGGTCATGACGTAATCTAAAAATTAGTATTATTAATTAATATATTTTTGTTTTGTTTTCAATTTCATTATGATTCGTTATTTTGTTTATTATTTTAATTGTTAATTTTAGTTTTATTTTCAATGTATATTATTGACGAACAAAAGTGTACAATTTGTACCAAATTGAAATAAACGAATTGAATTGAATTGAATTTAAATATATTTGCGAAGGATTAATCCACTAAAACTGCTGACAGGTACGTATAGTTATACGCTTTAATAACAGTTTCGTGAAGTCAAGTCAAGCTATACGCCTTCAGCATACTGCAGCGATTTTGAAATGGAGGCACAACTATAGCCATAGAAATCTAAAAGACAAAAAAATAAGTTTCTACGTGGAACGTCCGATTTTTGTCGTTTCAAAATACATGTTTAAGTTATGTGTTCATTTCTATGTGGTGGTGGCATAGGCATAGGCAAGGCTGCTTAGGGCGGCGGGAAGTGATTCTGTTTCAATTCTATATCATAGTTACTTTCGTACGCACGCAACGTACTGGGGTCCTATAGAACTATAGGTACTATAAAGACTTGACACTTTTCGTATGCCACAAGTCATAAACTGTTCGATTAACGTTACGTTTCGGTCGAGCTAACGATCGATCTGTCCATTCATATATGTGTTAACATGGTGTAGCAGAATACGGTTTGTACGCAGTTAAAGTTGAAGCGATACCAAAACGTAATCGCTACTGAATTGGAAAAGAACGACAAAGGTTTAAAAACAGTGGAATTGGGCTCCTGGACCTTGGGCTCCTGGAATTGGGCTCATAGGTTTCGTGCAGATGGATGACTTGGGGAGAGGATCAATCGATTTCATGAGAGGTGTTGCACCTGCTATGTTCCCCCCACCAACACTATTATCTATAAATCTATATCTACTATGTTTGTACATCACTTACTGTGGGAGTAGTGTTTCCAGTTCGCGGCGGTGGCACAGTATACGAGCTCATGTGCTTGTGAAGCAGCTTCATCAGAGGGTTCTCCGGCCCGCACAGACCCTTGAAATCATCCATGTCGATGGCCCAGGTCATAGCTCCGAGGTAACCCTTCTCCTTGATCCAGTTCATCTTGATCTCCACACTCTTCGGGTCCTCGTACCCGACCCACTGGGTGCCCTTGTATGCGTAGGGGCACTTACCATGCTCGTCCCACTTCTTGGTCCAACCTGACTCTTCCTTGTCTACTTCAGTGCAGATCTAGATAAATTAAAGGTTAATTATCGATTATACTCGTATATTGCTGCGTAATGTAGAATATAAAAAAAACTTTTCAATACGTTCATATAATAATCTATCTAATTCTATATAATCTAACGTATCTAAACCCTGACCTGGAAATATAAAACCCTCGCCAAATTACGCAATTAAATGGTACAATTCTTTTCATAGCGAACTCCTTAAAACTACCAATGGCGCGCCCTCTTGACAGGGTTTTTAGTATTTGGTAGCCAAATAGCGTAATGGCGCATTTCAGGAAGTGCGTAGTCATTTCACGAAGTGCCAATAAAATTAGACAGATACTGTAATAGTCGAGTTTTACACTATCTCTCTAAGATTTTTAGCCACTTCGTGAAATGCGATCTGCACATAGCATAATTGCGACTTGCCCCAGAAAATTAGGTTTATGTTTTGAATTTATATCAGCGCCTGTCTTATTACCCCAAAACATTAATTTGAATTGCTTTATGAGTCATTATTATGAGTGATTTAGTAAATAACCGGTCGCGGTGAATTTAATTGAAAATAAAATAAATTTTAAAGAATAAAGTTTAATGATTTTTTACCAAGTATCGACACGAAGTATCAATAACATACATGTATAGCATTTAAAATAAAACAGGACAAACTACCAGATGGCACTAGTTTCACTAGTAGACGAGTGATTAAGATCCGCATGAGATTCAATACCTGTCAGTATCTGTCTAAGATTATTAGCAGTTCGTGAAATGCCTACGCACTTCGTGAAACGCGCCATTACGCTATGGGTCTACGAAATATATAAGTATTGGTTCAGCCAGAGCCAGATAATGTTATGTGAGACGACATTCTTCACAACGTTCTCAGTTTTTCCAATCTCTCAAGTCTCATTTTCGTATTAATCCGAGTCTGTGTAGGTAATTCGCACTACCCTCGAGAGCTTCGGGTTTGATCCCAGGCCCAAATTGTTAATCCAATAATCTATACCCTCAGGGGCGTTAGGTTCTATTACTAGAACCTCCAGTCGGTCTATTAGGGGAAATATACCTAACAGACCAACTAACGTCCCTGAGGGAATCTGCACTAGCTTAGTGCAATATTTACCAAAACAAGCCCTCTCAAGAGTGTCGATGACCGTCGCGTCGATGGCTAGACTCCCATGCGGGGAGGTACGGGTTCGAAACCATGCAATGCCAAATCATGTACCAATGAGTTTTCCGGTTTTTTTCGAAAGACATACGTGCATTTCCGACTGCTCTAACGGTGAAGGAAAACATCGTGAAGAAACCTAAATGTCTGAGGAAATTAAAAGTTTCCGAAGACGTTTGATATCCACCGCACAGCACGGGCCCGCTCGGTGGATCATCGCCCGTACCCCCTTGTGCAAGGGAAGCCTGTGCTTCAACAGTAGGAACATTAATAGGCTCATGATGATGATGATGAAGCCCTCCAGTAGAAATTAAGGCAACCATTGGAGGAGACAAAAGATGACAGGTGATGAAGATAAAGTAATGATGGGAAAAGACTCGTCAGATTCGCCTTTCCCAACGATTATTTTATTGTACTCGTAGCAAAACGGGCCACCTGGTAGTAAGTGATCACCGTCGCCCGTAGACATCACTATAATGGTTACCATTACATCTCATTATAATTATTAGAGGGATTTCGGTGCCCTGATAACCATGAGTATATGACGTCATATGCTGACAGAGGGCTACATATGCTAGTAATTACGCTGGCTCTCTTAGCTTCCAAACCGGAACATAGCAATGCAAGCATGCTGTTTTGTGGAGGAAATAGGTACCTAATAGTACTACCGTCGGAAATAACGTAGGATATGCAAAATGCTGCAACAGGATGTGTTGTTATGCTCACACATATGTTCGTGTCTATCTGAGTAAACAAGATGGACTAAAATGTCGATCTAGACTTTTGCATGTCGAACGTGCCATTATCACTACCCTAAGTCAGGTAATGATGATGATGATGAAGTCAGGTAGTAAAAGGGTAGTATATCTGGGGACGTAACTAACTATATAATATAAACGAAGACCTGTTCATAAAGGATATATGTGCCATTTTAAATATATTTTTTGCTAAGTTAGTACATACAAATCGTACATTTGTAGAAGTCGGGAATGAAGAATTTGTAGAACATGATTTTTGGAATAAATGCACTGGGCTTCAAAATGTATGGAACGTCGCCATTGTTCTTTAAGGTTTTCACTTCATTTCGTATTTATGATTAAATCCGACCTTTTTAAAGGTATAATGATTCTCTAAAAGGTATGATGATAGATTACGTACCTCATAATAGGCCCAGAAGCCGGTGGCATTGGTATAAGGGGCCGGGTCTCCGCCACCAGCCTCCTTGTTGATGTAGGTACCGAGGCCGTAGTTGTTGTTGCCGGCGGATAGGGTGAATGACCGTCCGTAGAAGGGTATGCCCACAACCAGCTTATTGCTCGGACACCCCTTCTCCTCCCATAGGTTAAGACCGTCATTCTGAAAAATAAATTAGTTCAAATTGAAACATTAAATTCAGTGCTTTATGCAGGATCGCCTGGTTTGGTACCACCCTCTTACCTATATCTGCCGCGAAGCATAAATACTTGCATTTCTGTATTTCGGTTTGAAAGGTAAAAGATGATACTATTACCGACACACGAGGCACTCCATTTTAGTGCTCAAGGTTAGCAGCGCATTGAAAACCCTCTAATATTAATACAATGAGGTGAGATGTCTATGGGCGACGGTGACCACTTACCATCATGTACCCGTTTGCTCGTCTGCTCTTCTTATTTAATATTAAAAAAAAATATTTACATCCCTAATTTTGTTGAATGGTACAAAATGTCATCGTCAATCATCCTAAAAGTGGATAATAGAATAGAACTTCTCATAATCAGAAAGCCTAAAATGCAAAACATCTTTCTTTACAATGCCTAAGAGGCACAATGTCTCGCAGGCAAAATTATATGGGTTGATCAGAATATTTAAAACAAAAAATTTCTATAGTACCTAATAAATTGCTTTTTAAACAACCTGAATTTTAGACGTCTTACGGCCTTAAAGTTTTGTATATTGGACGTAATGCTCTTTAGACAAACTGCGGTGCGTCTTAGACTTTTGCGTTTTATACCTTCTGATCATATCGCAATTATATACCTATATAGGTATACTAACATTGAACCTAACAAGCAAAAAAATAAAAATAAAATTTTATATGTATTAAATAGTTAAGAGTCTACTCCGTATTACGAGTAGCTTACAAAGCCTATACATCTCTATAACGACTGGAAAAATCCTGATCTCAGCAGTGCTATCAAAAGTTTTTGCGACCGAACCTGGATTGTTTGAGATCCAAGGTCAGGCTATTAATACAGTTTGGTTCATAAATATGAGGTTTATTGGTTTACTAACCACATTGAGTTTCTCGTACGCCCATTGGTCGTGAGGCCGTTTGTATAGGGGCGAGTGCACATCGGCGAACCCGGCCCAGTTGCCGCGCAGATCGTATGACATTACATGGATGGCATCCAGCTCCCTGTGATTCAAGTATCATTATAGACACCATTGTAATTGTAAAACGTTTATTTAGCACTGTAAACACCAGAATACAGCAGGTACACAATACAAAAGAATACAAGGATATTATATAACATTCAGCACAAAAGATCCGGTGCGGTACAGTGCCAAAAAGGGTACACCAGCTCAGCATAATGCTGAGGCAAGCCACAGCGCTGATTTTCAGCTGGCCCCTCAGTGACTGCACGGACGAAGAAAGCAACAGT
Source organism: Hofmannophila pseudospretella (assembly GCA_947369225.1). Lineage (NCBI taxonomy): Eukaryota > Metazoa > Arthropoda > Insecta > Lepidoptera > Oecophoridae > Hofmannophila > Hofmannophila pseudospretella. The sequence goes on along the minus strand of OX376311.1, from coordinate 27,538,620 downwards.
GTGTGCGTGTTGTGTTGTATGAATGTGTTTGTTTGTATGAATGAGGATATTAGTGTGCATGTGAGGTATTAGGAGTATGTGATAAAAAAATGATTTAAATTATTTTATTTATTTATTTTATTTTGATTGATTTAAATGGATAATTAAGATTCATTAGCCGAGGTACGGGTAGTTTCCTGATTTATCTGACCACTTTCGATACTGATACGGCAGCTAAGGGTAGATAATTCAGGGAACTGTACCTAGATAATTATTCCTGCACAAAAAATATTAAATATTTTATTTAGGTTTAGTCATACTAAATCAAATTTACATATGTGCATCAGTGTGAAGGGTTTTAGAATGCCGCTCGCTAGCAGGATTTTATTTTCCGGGATGATTCAATTTCTATTCTAGAAAGCTCTTGCGGTGCAGAAAGGCTGAAAACCAGCTTCAAAGGCTTCAAGAGCCCAATACTATATACGATAGAAGTGACAAAGACTCTGACTGATCGAGTTTGACTGCCGCAGCAACGCAGTGTCTTTCCAAAGAACGGCTAAGGAATGGAACAAGGAAGGTTGTATCTTCCCGAAAGATACAACCTTGGGATCATCAAGGCGCGTCCGCATGCTCCATCCTCGACCTCATCCTCACTTACCATCAGGTGATATTGTGGTCAAACGCGGAGCTAGTCCGAATAAAACAATCAAAAGCGTTCACTTACTGACAAAGGTCAGGCACGTGGTATCCTTCCATTAGCCTGAAGTTGGCTAACGGTACCGCAGCGGTCAACTCCCATCCCTTGCCTTGCCTGATGAAGGCTCTCCTCAGCTCCTGCACCAAGTATAGGAACCGATCCTTGTCGGAGAACGAGCCACCTCGGTCGGCTGCCCCCGGGTACTCCCAATCCAGGTCGAGGCCGTCGAAGTTGTATTTGTTGAGAAAATCTGGAATTAAAAGTTGTAATTGTTGGTGTATACTTATACTTGCCTACGTGTAAACACACTTTATTTATATTAATAAAGCAAAGTAGATACAAATAGGATTTCATTCCATTCCATTTAATATAAAAATGTCAAATGTCTTTTATTCATGTTACATGAAAATGTTACATAAAGACATTTAATCATGTTACTGAATGAAAATGAGCGGAATTGTGATCAAATAAAGTTAACTTCAGTTAAATGTTAATAATAGGTAATATATTATGGTACTAGTGCGGAAAGTTAGCAACTGGAAATGAGATGACGAGTTTGAATCGCGAGTCGTTAGTTACAATAATTTTCATCACAATTGGCGAGTACACACTTATATATATACCAACTAACTAATTATGAAAGTTAAAAATGTATATTTAAAAAAATAACGAAACATCTTCGCCTGGTTTCTATCGACCACCTTGTTGATTTCTAAAGTCACTTTGTAAAAGAAGTAAAAAGAACTACTAATAAGTAGTGTTATTTATAAGATGTTCTTTATGAGCAGGTGTGATAAAAACAATTTCCAATTCACCGTAACAATTTTTTTGTGATTGTGTCTCTATTTCGAGTCCCGTGTGTTATAGCGAATCCCATTTAGGAGTGTCAGAAACCAATTAGGGAACACATAATCTGTTGTTTTGTAGACAAGGATTTATTTCCAGGACAAGTAATATATTCTGTTAGAAATATGACATTTATCTGCAGACTCAAAGCAAGAAAAGGACGAGTGCAGGAATATAAAAATTCTTTCAGGGTGGGAACGGCAGTCACGTCGTCGTGATGCAAATGCTGAGTATCATTTTAATCGCATAGCTCATTGCTTTTATGTTCCAGGAGGAAATGTAGAATAAATACTAAGCACGTACGTATCTTCGACCTGAGTTATTGTATTCAGTATTTTTCATCAAACAAAGTATGAGTTAGAGTTTGATAAACACCATGAAGGTACGAAGGCCCGCCCAAGAGGCGGGCCTTCGTACCTAATTGGGAGAGAGGGTAATTTTTCTTTCATCCATGATATATACATATTATTTACTGACGTAAGAACATGACAATAGTACGTACACTTTTTGGTCAGCACAATTGTCAAAATTCATGTTATGGATTCAACATCAGTCACGATTCAACTTTTCAAAAATAAGGTACGGAACGATATATCCATTGTGTTTGATATGATTTTCATGTGACTAAATTTTTTACGCCCTTGTACCTACTTCCACCAACGTACATTGTTTGACAACCTTAGGTCCGATAATGTTTTCTTTCAAATTAATTTCCATAATTGAGTTAACAATTTTGTGCGACAAGGGTCCAAAAATGCGGCGCAAGCGTCGCTGATCGAATCACCCTTTAGACCATTAAAGTGTATTTTACTTTACTTTACTCTACCATTGTGATAACCATTTTAGCCTCATTAGAGTGGTTAAAAAATATTATTAATATTAATATAAATACACCCATGAACCGTAATGAGTCCCGTACAGTGAATTCAATTCCCTTAATCAGAATCTAAGCCAGAACACCCAACACTGCACAAAAAACACTAAATACAAACATTGTGAAAGGGGTAAAAACTATTATGAATTTCTGAAAATATCTCATATAGAAATGAGTGTATATTTTTAGTTAATAAGGACATATTCGATATAAGAATATGCCCACCGCCCACGCCTTGAAAATGTAAAAAGGTTGAATGTAAAGGTTAAGAGTTCTACAGATCTCTACGTAATAGATTCATACAATTTGTACGCCGACACCCGTCCTTTCCATGAAGAGACATCACAAGCTCTAAGGTACGAGTATAAAAATATTATCATATAAAATTATCTCGACGGACAAACTTGATTCGTCTCTGCTTTTACAAAAAATAAGTATTCATGGCCTAATGATGATGTACTTTAAGACTGTTTTTTCAACGTTCTTTCAAAATGGTGTTGAATTAAATTAATTGGTACGTAACAAAATAATATTTTACAAATTTATTATTTCGAGAAAAATCTGACGTAGACTACGTGATTATTCGTTTTTTTGGATGCACGTTTAAAACACCTCCTTCATCACAATCTTCTTTTCCAGGGCTAATGGGATAGTTTGCCATTGCTTTTCACTTTTCACACATCTCGGTACGCACTACGCAGGTATCTTCAATACCACATACACATTTTATCTCAGTTGTATCGTTACAGTTGTTTCTTCCGCAAGTATGTAGTAGATACTATCCAACATGCGGAAAAGTTGTTAACATTTCCACTCAGTGACGCCCAAGTGGCGTAACTCGACATTTCCGCCAAGGGTCATTTTCTTTTGTAGCGCATCTACCATAACTATAGCACAACTGAATTTTTACCTAATACAATACAAATGTGTTCCTGTAAAATAACTTCGAGAATTTATGATAAAACATCGCTGTTTTAACACCTAATTATAGTATATGGTGATACTAGTGCGGCAAGAGAGCAATTGTAAACGAGGCGACGAGTTTTAATCCCGAGCTGAGGGAGCGAGGGATTCTATCGCCCGAGTCTATATTTGCTTTTCCGCACGTTTTTCATCACACCTAGTGCCTTTGCACTAGTATTCTATGAGCAATTTTCGATCAGCTACGCATGCACGAAACAATACTCTTTGTGAGCAGGTGTGATGAAAAAATATGAAATGGGTAGTTTATTAGTGATCATCCCCAGTGTTATACAATTGCAATTTTCTATAAAACTATTGATTCGATTTTTATTTGGTTTTACTAATTATCCTCTAATCAAATTCTAGAAATTAGAGTTTTAAAGAAAACCTTACCTATTTATAAATAATACCAAAATTGGAATATGTACCTAAATCCTGATTGTGGGTGGACAATGTGTAATATCTTAGCATTCCAAGTGTACCCTTTGTTAAGTAAAAATACAGTATTACGATTCTATGATTTCTTACCTAACAAAGGGTACACTTGTATAATTCATAGAATTGTGGCTTATACCAAGAAACAGAACTCAACAGCACTCACGGAACAGTCAGTCGAAGAACTTTATTGTTCAATTAAATTGCTTGCAATACAGCTTGATTTTACGGTGGAGAAAATAGTTACCTAATAGTCTAACAATTATGAGAAGTTAGAACAATTCCAAGGAACAGTGCATTTTACATTGTATTTCAGGAGTGGCTGTTCAAAATGGGGCATTTTTATTTCGGATCTTTTTGCTGTTAGCGATAGAAATGACTTCTTTGTCATAATGTTTATATTTACTTACAAGGACTATGTCTATTTCAGTCCAATTTTAAACAAACACTCCTCTTTTGGCGACGTCACTCACCGACAACGCTCCTCACGAATGACATGCGGGAAGACTTCTGAGCCACCATGTGAGAATATTTGGAGCCACCCTCGGCCCAACCACCAACAGCGACCATAAACTTTACATTAGGGTGCGTCGAGCGCAAACCCGTAAAGTTTCTGAAACCGCTCTTATCCACGTCCAGCTGAAAAATACATTTATTTACAAGTATTTACTTAATTAGTAAAAGTAATTAGCTCCCTTAGCCTAAACACCTAACGACGGGACTTCCAAAGAACAATAATGAATGGTAGCTGATATTTTAAGGGTACATCCTTTTGGAAAATTGTTTTCTTTTAATTTATTTGACCGCAATTAATGACGTTGTTTTTTGTATCGGTATTAAAACTTACTATACTAATATACTATACTTATATACCTATGTACTAAATAATCCTTCTTCCCTTTCGGCTCATCTCGATTATATGTTCATAGAAAATATCAACAGCGAAGTATAAGGTTGAAAGACTTATTTTGGTTAGTTTTACGTACTTACTGTTATTATTTCGTAATTTATAAAGTCATCCCCAAAATTCTGTCAGAAAAATCTCTACTCAATACTTTAGTATAAATATATTTATGTTTATATTAATATATATAATAGGTATTTACCTATGAAGTTGTCGTTTCGTACGAATTGTAAGCAAAAGTTTTATATTATATTTTTATTTCGGTAAATTATTATTGGCCCATGTGGTCAATGCACTGTTAGGTTTTAACGGTAGTTGATTCAAGTCTCTGCCGTTAAAGTCAGCTGAGCAGGAAATCAATGAAATCCTTAAGGGTACATTTTACTGCCTCTTGGGAAATGAGTTACTTTCCTCCTAGGTGGTTCAAATTCGGGAAGATGTGGAAGCCTGTTAGTGGAAGATCATCCAACGCGGTGAATGGTTTCCAGCTGTAACGCCTGCCAGTTTTAGAGGGTGAAACTTTTCGAGTATGGTCGCGCGTTGTTGTTTTACCACGTTAAACTTGCAGGAGTTACAGCTGAAACCTTCCAACCTTGCTCCAACTGGTTTCCAGTTTTTGAAAATCGTACTACTTTTTAAGGAAAAAAAATGTCTTCCCAGAAAGTGCCGTAAGAGGTAAGAACTTTAATGATTTCCTGGTCAACAAACTTTAACAGGACATGTCCCGTTAAAGTCTGACCCACATGGGTCAATAACTTAATTGACCAAAATAATAAAAAATCTATGAAATTTTATACTTTGTATTCAGTGGCAACATCATTGGTAAAGACCTATATTTCAGTTGCTTGCTTATCGTATGGTTAGTGGCCAACCTATTTGTCAGAGTTATTCAGGCCGCCCGTAGGCATCTGACATGGCTTAACGACTGCTGTCGAACGACACCGGGACCGACTGCTTAACGTGCTTTCCGAGGCACGGAGGAGCTCAGATGAATATGCCACTAGCGGTCACCCATCCAGGTACCGACCGCGCCAACATCGCTTAACCTGCACGATCACTTCGGATCGTGCTCGCAACTAGGCTACGAGCTCCTCTTAATTAAGTAGAATTTAGTTTACCTCAGGATCGATGACGAGGACCTCGTGGCTGCTCTCAGTGACCCCGATGAAGGAGTAAATGATATGTGTGCAGAGGTCCACAGGGATGTCCTCAATGCCATAGCTGCCGACGCCCGGCCGGTACACCGCCCAGTTGCTGAAGTAGCACACTATGCGCGCTCTGCCGTCCCCTGAGACAGAAGAGTTGGAACATTTAGTATCTGAGAATCAGGGCACAAAATATAATGATACAGAAGGCACACTCCGGGCGTTGGTAATTGTAGTTAAAATACTCGCCCGCTAGGGTAACTATAGTTCCCATTTTAAAAGAAAGAGCGACGTGAAAAATATTTCTTGCAACGTATTTGGTTTATTTAAAGCACAAAAAAATTAATTTCTCTTTTAATCCGCTTAATAATCCGCGTCCAAATCGGATCTACGGTTATTGAGTTATGATGCCACAGGCAAACAGATATATACGTCAAAATTATAACACCACTTGTTAAGTTGCACCTTAAATGCTGGAAGATAATCGACGTCTAGAATTAATGCCCGTACCAATGCGGGCTGATGAGATTTTCCTCTTGGCCTCAGAGATAGGAATTATTATTCTCTTTATTTTTTTTCGCCTTGAATTTTTATCTTTAATCTCTCCGCAATAAGCAAAGGGGATTCTTTATCGATAACGGGGGCTGAATTTTACTTTAGAGTACCTAACAAAGAGATAGTGCTATAAGTGGTTTTGATACATTCGCTTTCTACTTCTTTTTGTTTCACTAGAGAACAATCCCATTTTTTTTTAAAACTCTTTTTCATCCGTTGAAAAATTCTACGGTTCACTTTTTTGATAAATGCTTTTATTCAGGAGAAATGATTTTTTTCGGGAGTAGCGCCAGTTTCGCTAGAGTAGCCTCTTAATGCATCGAACTATATTACAACTATTTACAACCGTGAAGAAGTTTTACAGCTAGTTTTTCAAATTTGTAAAAAAAATGAGAAAAATAAAAAAAACATCACCTTGAACAGCGGTCAGGGCGCCTGCCAGGACGGCCAACGTCGCTAATATGGCTCGCATGGTGTACCTGAAACGATGAAATAAAAAGATTGGATGCTGTATGATGATGCACCAAAAAAACACCCGACAAGGGGGGACTACGGGTACAGCTGTACCGGGTCCTGGATGATAGGGTGCCCCATGTGTACTAACTACCAGACGCAAAACTAGGGACCAACCTAACCTGCCCTTAAAATATCTGAATCTAATAAAAAAATACTTATAGGTACCTACTATTGAGCCTTTAGAAAGTTTTAATGATTATTTATGGCCCGGTCCAGTGTAACTGAACAAAAAGCTTATAGCTTTATTAACTCTTTTTCTACGCTTTTAGAAATTATAAATTACCAACTTGCCACACAGTTTTCTAGGTGGTATAACTCAATGCTGAGTCAGTGTGGGAGTGGTATCACCCTTTTACTTATTTATGTCGCAAAACAGCAATGTTTCATTTCAGTCTAAGTCCTCAAAGTTAGCGCAGCGCATCGAAAACACTCTAATAACAGTATAGTATTCTGATATGTATATGGGTGATGGTGACCACATTACATCAGATGACCCGTTTGCTCATCTGATCTCGTTCTACAATAAAAATATATATTAAAATGTACCATTACGTAATTAAGAGTATGTATGAATGGGGAGTAAAAAAACATTGTTTGTACGAATACATGTGTACCTATAGGTATAATGTACATGGCATCGACAAATAGTTGCCAAGAGACTTGCACACTGAACGCAAGTACTCCACAAGCTTTAAATAGCTGCAACGGGATCACGACCATTGTTCATCGTGACACGGCCACACGCGACTAGTACAGTCGACCACACATGACCTACACCCATGTTGCTACTGCTTTACGTGTTACAATAGTCATAGTCGACCGTAATGCGAATCGCACACAGCACCGCGCACCGCCGCCGCTGCGGTGGGCTGAAGCGGCGAAGAGAATTTTGTAGCGGTGCACACAGTAAATACCGTGCGGTTCACCGCGCGGTGAGAAGCGGCTCATGCACCGCCCGACCGCGCGGCGATGCGGTTTCAGTGTGTAACGTCATACCAAAGACTTTGAAACTCACCCCTATGTAGATTGCTAGCTACAGAAGTTTTATAAAGAAATCGCGTCCGCCAGTTCGCGCATACGGCGTTCGGGCATTGAAATGTCAAATGTATGAAAGTAGTGACCTATGGGTCAACTTCGTGGATCGCTGTCAATGCTCATGTCACTGTTCTAGAAGAGAGGGCGCTAGTAGACCGATTTCTGTGGTCACAACGGATTACATACAATTCAGTACTACTAGTTCGACCGCTTCACTGCCCACCCCAGCGGTGCGCAGTGCAGTGTGAAATTCGCCTAAAGGTGTATGCCTACGAGCTGTGTGTAGTTGGTTGTACTAACGGTACTGAACCGAGGTATAACGGTACGAGATCTAGTTGTGTCACATCACTCGCCTACTAACCCGGTGGCCGGAAAGACAAGAGTCTGCCACTGTATCTCAGAAGGTCCGATCAATACAAACGCGCGATATTGGCCCACGCACACGCGGGCTCTGCGTATAGGTGATCTCAAATTTAACCAGACGAATTTAGTCGCGAAATTCACGCGCTGTGGCACCATCGAGTGGTAGGCATAGTTTTTGTATATTTAAATAAATTGCCAGAACTATTTTTCACAAGGCTGTTTCTTTAAAACTGCGAATTACCCTAGCGCTACGGACGAGTGTAGGGTGAATAGAATCGCGGACGCTCAAAACGGACCTTCTGTATATTTATATTTTGTGAGTCTGCCATCGTTTCCTGTGCACACAAATCATAGCTAATATTGTTACCCTAGGTTGAACTGCACCTCGAGTAATTGACAATTTGCTGATACTAGCTTTATGTCTATTTTCATTATGCAAATTGTCTGGTCGACGCTTCGAAAGACCCAAAGGCTAATTTAGTCTAACGGATTAGCTGAGCTATCCAACAAGGTAACACAGCCAGTCTTGTGTATATGGGTATAACGCCGGACGTGGGTAGGTGAGTAGGTATTTGTTATTTTTCTGGGGGCATGGCAGTGTCCCTGCCAAATCCAAGCCAAGTAAATCATTCATGTTCCTATCTCTTAGTTAATCAAATGCAAAGTTAGGCTATTTTGAACCCGAGACACTCACACACTGATCATCAAAAATCTATTAAAATTTAAGTGCCAAATTCATAATACGAACGAATACCGCAGACTTGGCTATACATGAGATCTCACTACTTTTTATGGCCAAACGGTCAACACGGGACTTGGCCTCTTTTTACATAAATGTTTTTGATTGGATACTTAGTTTAGTTGTAGTCTTTGTTTTTATTGTTAGTGTAATTACTAAGTAGGTAAACCATCGTATTAAATTTTAATGGGATGGTAATATGCCATTTTATCAGTAGATTTTCTTAATTAAATATAATTTTATTAAATAAATATATTTTAATTTATTTCCAAAACACGGCACTATTTGAGGAAGACACTATCATAAATATCTACTAGCCCGTGACCATTTTGCACTTTTGGTCTAAATATTTGGTTTAAATAATTTTTCTCGTGACCAGATTAGGTTGAAATACTTTGAAATACGTTGAAAACGTTGAAAGATTTGTGGTATTCACCGTGTAACGATGTCGACTTTATCGTCCATATCAACCTCCTTGCCATCAAATTCAACCTCATTGTTAGCGTTTATCTCATCTCATTTCGTATTGGCATCTTCATTTCTTCATTTAAATTCAAATCATGTTCCCATTCCATTTCTAAATTTCATTATTCCATTAATTTCATTGTTTTATTTGTACTTTCACTTTTTCTCTATATTTTGTCTAGAACGGACGTCTCCCGTTCACTTTTATTTCCTACTACTACCTATTTTCTGTGTTACTGTTTCTGTGTTCTTTTCCTTAAAATATATTATTTAACAACCAATTCTTCTATTACTTCATCTGCGCACTGTCCTAGAACCCTGCTATCCGGCTTCTAGAGGACAGACTGTAGCAACCGTATGCTACTAGGCCGATTTCTGTATTTGTTCGTGCTCTACAAAATTTGTAATATTTTGTTGATAGAGAAATTGAGTTAGAAGTACGAGTATTTATGAGAGACGTTATAATGATCTCATATAACTACACTAGATATTAATATTGTATACCTACATAATTATGAGTAGGAACAGGTGGGTAGATACAATACAAGAGTACTTTTATAAAATAAGAGCAACAACTTCGATTCGGTTGAATTTAAAATAAGAGCAAAAACTTCGATTATGCGGACTCGTAAAAGCTAGAGATCAAGAGAAGCACTGAATAAAATTAAATTTCCTTGAAGCTCTGTTGGAGCACGATAATATTTTAAGTGGACAGGCATTGGACTGGAAGCACAAAAATGCTGTGGAATTTAATGGATGGTTTATTTATCAAAACGTAGGTAGGTATCGTAACTACATTTGATGCAAGAACCACGACATGGCAATCCCAAGATAATGGAGGTTTACAATCAAGATATATGGAATATATATAGATTATATTAGTAATTATATTAATTACAATACAATTAATTATGCATAATGTCATATGAAAGTTATAAAATATTTCCGCTATCTCTATGTAAACTTGCAGCAATGCGCAAAATGAATGGAGAAACTCTTCACTTGTTTACGTACTTATTTGCATGGGCTCCGGCATCACTGCTATTAAATTATGTTAAAATGTTTGTTCATTTATTTATAACGTTATTAGTTAATCAAACTAATAATACACCGCGAGATTCCTAGTTCTGTTACATAGGAAAATAATATGTTGTTTTAAGCATCAATATTTGAATCTCCGATTTCTCGACGGATTCCAGCATTGATTATTTTTGAGAGTACAGAAAAAATATAACCAGTTGGACATCGGCAGGACGGAAAACACTGTGACAACGAGTGGACAACAATCAGCAATGTTAATACAACGCAAATCTAAATCGGATTCATTCTGTATAGCAGCTTTTATTTGGAATTTAATTTAATTTGCCTTTAATTTTATTTACAAAGCAGTTTTCTTTAATAAAGCAGTTATTTAGATGTTACCTGCATGATAATAGGCCAAAGAAACTTGCAAATTAATATGGCAGCCCTTTAGGTATGTAGCTCTTAACACGAACAGCCATCTGTTATACCTTTATTTTCCAAAGACCTTTTATATTATATACCTGTTTGCCTATTAGTATATAAAACAGTGTACAAACAAAGCATTAAATAACACACGTTCCCTAATGTAAACTTCTACAGAACATGGACCCATATTTTAATGAAACACCATGTAAAAATGTGAATATATAGCACGCGTCGCCAGTGAGAAGAAAATAACAAGCAAACAAACGCAAACTTTACTTTGGTATGTTTGTTCCCAAATCCATTCAAAACGAAACATTTATTTGAAACTAGATAATCGCGACAACCTTAGAATGCCGTTGCTAAGGACTTTATTAATAGTTCCTAGGCACATTAAGAGTACGGCACACAGAGCGCTTATGGCGTTGCCATTCATCGTGTGTGACTAGAAACAAATCTGGACGTTCGCTTTGATATCGAACATGCATGTTTCGTAAACAAAGGTTTATTTGAATATGCGACAGTGGTCAGTTCAGAGAAAAAACTATGGACATAATCTAGATTTGGTTTATTATGACGACAGATAATGACTAAAAAACGCATAGTTTGTTATGGCCCTTAACACGGTGAAGCGCATTACATCGAATATTCGATATCGGTAGATCTAGACACACGCAGTGTGTCCGCCAAGTTCGGATTAGAACAAGGCACGAGAATCTGAAGGGAAGTTCTCACTTCTTCTATTCTATGTTCTATTTGATAGAATCTATGAAGTAGATCAATGTAAACCCAACGTATTTGTCACATCACTAGAAACCGGCATCCCGGGAATGTGTCGCGAACTATTATGCCTATTGATTAAAAAAATTATTTATTGATAGTAGCGTTATTTTGCGGAAATCCATTAGGTATTCATTATTGTTTCCTTTTGCGATTAGAAATCCTTCTGGATCCGCGAGTGGCGGGTCCTTCTTCTCCCAAAAATTTTAATAAATCAAATTTTATTTAAAAACGCTTATTTGAAGCGATTTGCTTCTTCGTTCATTATGCGAACGGCGAAGGAATGGAACAGCCTGCCGGCGCCTGCATTTCGCGAAACCTACAACCTTGGGATCGTCGACCTCATCGTCGCTTACCATCAGGCGAGATCGAGGTCAAATGCGGGTTTAGTAGTAAAAAAAAGAAACAATCGATTCTGCTATCAATTCATGTATGTAGTATACAATTTATTGTGAAGCAATAAATCTTAATTCGATAAATTTCAATAACTTGACGACGTAATTCCGCGTGCCTCGTAGCACGCAACGATTACCAATGAGCACTGCGCCCGCTCAGCAATGGCTAGTGCCGGCGCACTGCGGGAATACTAAGGGTCCCTGATGAGTTCACCACTTATTCATCGTCCAGGTGTCGTTATCCTTTGTCTAAGGTCACCGGCCGAAAGTGAAAACTCTTTGTCTCGATATCACGTCGTCGCTGTAAACCTACGAACCCTGGATGCAAAATATTAGGAATACGCAATATATCGATATGATATTACTAACCAGTCAACTACATAGAACTTTAAAAAAATCTTATACGAAAATTTTGTCACACGAATGAAATCTTTCAAATACAAATATTCTTTATTGCATACAGGACAGAAGAAAAGATACAAAATACAAATGCAATTGGCGACCTTATAGATTTAAGCTATTTCTTCCAGGCAACCTTTACCAATGTAAGTCAGATTCTTCGTCTGTTTAAAAAGAAGTAATTTCAAAACAGTTTCACCTGTTGATTATAATTTAATTGAAAGAAATTAATCGAGTTTTTTTTGTCGCCACATGAAGCTGAAATATTTTAAAAGATGTTTGGGAAAACCTATTACTTGAAAGTAACCATTAAAATTAAAATAAAATAAAATGGGCGATCAAGTTCAGTCCTTAACAATGAAAATAATGATTCATTCTCAATTACAATTAGGTAGTTAATCTTAACTTAAAATATCCGTTAATCTCAAAACTACACCGGCTAACTTAATCTGAAATATAGAAACGAGTCATACCTACTCGTATCTACTAACGTACTCGTAATTATTAGAATTATATCAGTACGAAACTTTTCCGTCGCTGCCGGATGAACTTTCAACTAAATGCTAGAGACGGAAAGTTGGACATTTGTTTGACACCAACGATAAAGTTCATAATTAAGATTTATTCTAGACTCGTCTGAGAAATTCAATCACAAAAAGTCTGTTTCGATTATTATTTTATGTTCGATTAAAAAACATCCTTTGCTAATTATCCATTAAACAGGAAAGAAGTTTGGAGAACTTTTATGTATTCCATCGTGGAACTGGTAGTAGAAGAACGGGTGGAAAATTCCCCCACACCAATTTTTTCTGCCAACGAAACAGTAATTGTATATCTTCATTTTCATTATAATATACATATAATGAGATCGTATGTCTGTATATACGCTTTAATGCTTCTAACTCCCTTTAAACTCAACAAAAAATATTCTAATTCTGAGCTAATCCTAAAATACAGGTCAGTTTCTTATTTCAGATGAAAAATATTCTAGCTAGACCTTTGATCAAAAGAAACGTTAGTCTAACAGCTAAATAGTTCATATTTAAACAGATAACATTTCGATATATCACGACACTCGCTATCAGTTAATTTCAGAACCAATATTCTAACTATTGATCTTTAATAAATTTATTCAAGCTAGACATTCAGTCAGTCATCAGTAGATATTTACTAAATAAAAATAAATATTTAGTAAATATTTAGGAAATGCTTGTCCATAAAATGCAAATTATGCTGGAGCATCCATTGTTTAGTTTGAGAGCACAAACAACAAACGATTACACCCAGGTCAACAAACGATTCTGAAATAACTACTACAAATACTTTTTCCCCGTTGCATTACGAGTCAACGTACTCGTATAGTAAATAAGTCAATATAATTAGTAATCATTGATTATTATTAATTATGACATTTTCATGGCAATCGATCGGTACTAGAGATCAAGATCTCGACTCTCTCAAAACAGCAGACTCCTAATTGTGGTAAGGGTTATAAATAACTAGTTTGGGTATTAGAGACAAATAATTAAAATTCCATTATTTCAATAGAAAATCCGTCAATATTTACTTACTAAAAATGTAGAGTCATAAACAAGACACTTATTTTTTTTTCAGTTTTCTGGCTGTACCCGCTTTGCTCACCAAATTATCTATCCTTCCTATCCCTTTTTCTATTAAAACATTAGTTATTCCTGAGCAGGACCGTAGATAGTGGAGGTTTTGAAGGGTGAGTGGCGAGTTTTACGGGTGCATCCTACCAATTCCAAAATCCATATATCATTTTAAAAAATGGAAATATTTGCATTTGTCTACATAGGAAACAGACGCTATACAACTCTATATAAAAGCTGCGGAGTACTTTCAAAATTTTGAATCAAACGGAGTAAGAAAAGAATTTCTGGGTACGTCTCAGTCCTATAATTGTATTATTAAAATAAAAAGGTAACAGTTACACATACCTACACTAATACTTAGGTAGGTACGAATTAAAAACGAGCTACAAAGGGAAAAGTCGATATAATTGTCACTTGCGTGCAAATTGTGCGTTACGTGTACGTGTCGCATTTCAAATGGCAAAACAATCGAACCACACAATATAAAGATACCCTTACACTTACTTACAACAAAAGAGTAATAAGTACTGTAGAAAAGCAAAAATTCGGGCAGCTTTTTTTCTTCATAAGAAAAGTGGATGTTCAAATCATGTAGGTCGATTTTTTTAATGAGACTCCCAAGAACTACCCTCCCGCTTCCCAACCCTTCCCGACTGTATAGAACGCGAGTAAAACATAAACAGTGTTAATGCAAAATAAATAACCCTCTGTTTTCGCTGTTTATAAGTTTGGGAATGAACAATATCAGCGTTTATATACGCACTCGTAAACTAGGTACTAAATACTTTTAAAGTAAATTTAAAAAAATAGAAATAGAAAAACCAGGTATGCCTATGGTAGTTAAACGTTGCTTTTTCCATGAACGAATTTTAATTGAGCCTCTATCAAATTTCCTAAATCATAGCCTGGAGCTTGATACGTACTTACCTATCAAGTTTCTAAGTCCAATTTCGAAGAAGTTCGGCGTTGAATCCCGTCAATTAACAGAATTTATCACAAATTGAATTACTGACAGCAACTCTAACTATGGGCATAGTACTTATATACCCAACATTTTCTTTCACTACCTATAGAGCAGCATTTAAGTTTCAATAAGAAGAATCTCAAAAATACCTATCTTTTGTACTTACTACATAAACTTGATAGGCAAGAGGCAAACAAACGTATTAACAGAAATTATTTATAGAAATTCGGTTCAAATAACGAAAGCTATAATATTTTATTAAACTTTCACGGAATCGTGAATAGTGAAGTTCAAAGGCAGCAAACAGGTTGACAATCGAAGCAGCCATTTAATTTGCACAAACCAGCCATCTATGCCAGCCATAAAAACAATCACAAAGCAAATCGCCCACTAAAGTGGTGGGATGAAAGTGGCTCGAGCATCAAGCGAAAGTCCTAAATATCAAGTTTTTCGGCAAGCGGAATTATTATGATCCAGTGACCTGCACAATATAAGTGTCGTTCTTACATAGACAGAATTAGAAGCATTCTTTTTCGCATGTGACAGTTGCACACCTGAAATATTTTTAATCGTTTCGCATGGCACACTACATTATTCAATTATTTCTCAAGTTTTAAATAATCAAAAAAATAAGATTCACTAAACATCATTTACCTACACCTGATGTAGGTACGTATTATACAAAGGGGGCGATTTTCCCTTTCGTTTTTTTTTCTGAACAGCCAAGCAATTAACCTACATTATTCTATGCTTGCACGTGTACCTACTCCCTAATCATACTATATTAAAATTCACTGTTTTAAAATTAATAATACAATAAATAGGTAAACAATTCAGATAAATCACAAGTCAATAAAAAACTAGTTTTACTTATTATTCTCTTTTTATATGATTATAATAAATTGTTTGTCAAATACCTACGTATATTAAGGTACCTTGCCGTTTTTAATTGGTATTTGACCTAATCCTTACCTACTATAATTCAATATTCTCACTATCACTTTTAATCACCTCCAAAAAGGAACTTTATTTTAATTTTTTAATAAGTTTTCCGTGATGTGTAATGCGTGAATGTGTGCGGATGGTCGGAAGGTACTCACGGTTGCGCTGCGGCGGCGTGCGTGCGATTGCTTGCCGGTGCGCGATGCAGCGCGGTTATATGCGACGTCGCCGCACGCGCAGCGCATCGCGGCCGCCACAGGGTGCGCCCAAATATTCAACACACATCACAATTTCTGCTTCCTTCCTCAAAACATCCAGTTTTTCTTCACTTCAAGTCTGAATCAAAACACAGGGACAAATATTATTAAATTAGGTTAACATATCACATTAAATATCATATATCATAGTAAATTTAATTTGCGCAGAGGGCGCCTATATCAGTACCTATCATAAGCAAACAAACGAATATCTCATTTAAATATTATTATTGGAAATAATAAACATACCATTTCATATTTGCATACCCCTGGGACATTTAATTTCGCATCAGCATACGTTTTGGTACATAAGATGTAAATATCATAAAGTGTTCAGTGTTCCAATAATACATACCTAGTATATAGGAAACCAACTATCAGTATGGCCTTTGATTAAGGTATCTAGGTATTTACCACATTACACTACGTGGTAAACATATTCATACATGTTAACGTATGATACCTATTGTTCATGGTTTAATTAACGCATTCCATCAACCCTACATATCTGACTTGATACCATACCATGTTTACATTGCGCACGAATTTAATTGTTATTGTCACTGTACGATGGCATCTCCATTTCCTTCCCGTCATTATAAAAATTGTTTATCTTTCGGGAAATATTCGAATTATGTTTGTGCTTAAAAATTTACAGGACGTATAAATTGATTTCGGCCATCGTGTAACCTGTGAAAGGAAATTATATAAAGGTCGATATTAAATAAGTGTCTACAGTTGAAGCATTTTAATATTGCAATAACTATTTACTTTCGATGTTAAAATTCAATATTGAATCAGTCCAGTCCCATGTCAGAGATTTCGATTCATTTTATTAGCTGGTCTTTGATAATACAAAATAAAATATCCAATAATACAGAAGTAAATAATATTAACATCCATAATTAACATAGGGATACTTACGTATGCATATTTCCAAACATTCAATAAACGTGTACTTACTCGTGCGTAGTATTAGTAAGATGTAGTGAGATGTGTGGTGCGGAAATACCCATGAATATGAACCATTTTCACGAAAAAAAAAATGAAATTCGCATAAAAATATTTCGACCTCCCATATTGGCATCACGTGACCAACCGATTTGGATGAAATGTCCCAAATTTTTATGTGAATTACCAATGAATTTATTTTTTCATGTAACTTGTTCTTAGTTATGGGTACTTTCATCCCACAAAATATGTTACTATGCAAACTATAATGAACAATGTTGAAACTTTGACCAGCCTGTAGTTATTGATCGATGACGGCGCGCATACGACAATCCCCAAAAGTGCAATGTATCAAACAATGAGATCAATGTTTGTTGGGTCAACCAACGGTTCGGAAACCAGTATGCGGGGAAAGGCTCTTAATATCATCCTTAAGCGACCGCCTTCATACATTTTAAGATATGCGACGGTAAAAAATAAAATAATAACGTGTGTTCCGAAATTACTATGTGCTCCGGTATGATGCTACTAATACTTATATACCCATTTTTAACCCCCGATCGATCGAGGTAGGGCGTGTTATAAGTTTGACACGTTTCTCTGTTTGTCTGTCTGTGGCATCATAACTTAACAACGGATGCTCCGATTTGGACCCGGGTTTTTTTATATAATAGAGAATTTTGTCGAGAGTGTTCTTAGCTAGGTCTGATAAAAATTGGACCAGTGGTTTCCAAGATCTTGGAGTTTCTTTGATGTCAGATGTGATCTCTTGAACGGCAATAGATAGATGGTTCGAATTTGTTGATTGTGTCATTTATCTCAAATAGAGCTAGGCCAATTTCGCTGTTTTTTAAATCTCCATTTATTTTTATATTAATTTTCGGGATATAAACTTATGTATTAATAAAATATAGTACTTTATACAACAGTCACGTAATGATAGGGATTTTAACATGAGAACTGTTTATAAAACGAAGCGAAGCAGAGTTTCAAAATAGATCGTTCGAGTGTTAACATCGACATTACGTGCGTTGCATACAATACTTTTTCTAAGACCATGAAATATATTAACAGAAATGAAATATACAAACCATTAAGGAGCGTTCAACAGACGCCATGACAGCTCGTCAAAGCTCCGATGACAACAAAACTGCAAGATCCGTTCGATTTCTCGTCTCCATAGTCACCTCAGTTATTACAGATAGTATTAAACTTTCGTCATTTCCAATTTTCGTCGATTATTTTGTTAATTATTAATACTAATTCAGATACAAATAGAAACGGCGCACGTATTCCGCGTCTGCTTGACATGTTATTGGTAACTATGGAAACCGTAGACACTTTTGACGTATTGTCGACATCGCGCAGTGTCGATTTTTTTAAGACTATAGTAGCAATTGATTGGCCAGTGAAATGTGGTGCATTTAATACCAAAGACTTCTTGTATGCAGTGCCATACAACAACAACAAAATTACATATTACAAAAACTGTTATTTAATATTTCATTAAAACATTATTTTCACGCGACCATGACGAATTTATTGATTGTGGTTTCTTATTAAACAAATTACGAAATGGGAGTAGCAAAACATATTTTTATCTCTTGGAATCAACCACGACAAATGATAGCTTTTAAATATTTTTTATAACGGATGTTTGAGTTGAGGAACGATGTTAAGTCTAATAAAACCTTAGAAACTCCTACTAAGGATAGCTTAATAAGGTTTCTAAGGTTTTACGAGCTTCGCTCGGGAGAATTTTAATCTAGGCCTTTTTATTAAGTACCTACTACCTTAAAATGAGGTGATTCCAAACAGTGAGATGTAATTAGAAACAAGTACAAAAATAAGTAATTATAAGTTACAAGTTATTCGTAATTAAAAGTTACATAACTATACTGCTACATATTTTTATAGTAGAATAAAGTTTTATACTTAGTTTGTTATTTATCTCAAAATTTTTACAGTTACTTAAGTATTAGAAAATTCAAAAGAAAAAATAATATTGTGTAATAAATAATAATAAGTCTTATCACTTTATCATCTAGCTTCATTTATGTATTTTTAGGGTTCCCTACCTCAAAAGGGAAAAAAATGGAACCCTGATAGGATCACTTTGTTGTCCGTCTGTCTGTCTATCTATCCGTCTGTCAAGACGCTTTTTCTCAGGAACGGGTAGAGGTATCAAGTTGAAATTAATATTCATATTCATAGAGATGTAAGGGGGGTCACCAACATCTAGACCTCCAAATGTCAAACTCACCTGCACGTGGTGCATCCTGCCGATTAACGAACGAGTCCCTGGCGACCGACTAGTGGCGGTATAACCACTCAAATTCTGGCTGGGTCAAAATACCAGAAGCACGGTGACGGGCAGCAGCGTCAGCGGGGCAAGCGACCCGGCTACTGCGATCGCCAACCCGCAGGCCTAGCGTGGCGATTATGGCATTTCCTCCCATGGATAGCACAGGCGCGCCCTGGGAGAGGCCTATGTCCAGCAGTGGACTAGAGTAGGCTGCTGATGATGATTATTCATATTCATGTTTATTGGTAATATAATTAGACGTCAAATGTTCATAATAACATTATTTACAAATAATTGCATACTACCTAATATCAAATACTAAGGTCTATGGTCCGTTGGTGCTGTAAAAAAGATGCGGATTTCTTTATTTGATAGAGTGACTTGTTATTAAGGTTGCTAGCAATGATAAATCAAAATTGATTGAGTGGTTTTCAAAATCTTGAACTATTTTCGATATTACAGAGGGCACCTCAAGCACCGCTGTATCAATGTTGATTTATCATAGCTAGAATCCATAACAAGTCATACTATCAAATAAATAAAACCGCATCAAAATCCGATCACTGGTTAATGAGATATGAGACTAAATTCAATCACTCAGAAAATAGTTCATTTTGTAATGTATTTATTTTTTCAATTCAATACCTAACTTTGATTTATTTATTATATTATATTATATATAACTTGTGACGTCCCGGAATCGGTAGTACGTATTATCATCAAACATAGAACAGGCATTATTGGTATAATAATGAGGAAATTTCTGGAATAAATTCATGGAAAATCGGACTCGAGAACCCTGACTTTGGGAGACAGATATAGGTGGATCAGCGTGTTCGTTCACAACTGAACTACTACGGTCCTCTCCTCATGTTGTAAGCAGAGAGAGACTAAATTGATTAAAATGTTTACCTACTACCTTTCTTTGTCCTCTTGGACAGGTTTTGGCCAGCCATCGGTCACGGTCCAACAGAATACCAGCGCTGGAGGCATTCTTGTCTGCAGCAATAAGCTGAGTTGAGGCCCTTTTCACAACAACAGCAGACCATCAGACATGATTTAGATATGTTTACCGTTGACTACATAATTATTTTAATATAATTATAACTGTTTCGGTCATTGCTGTGTGTGAAATAAACGTATTACTTACTTACTTACTTTTTTTACTACAGGGAAATTCATCCGTTGTTTTAAATATCCCATTTTGTTGTACCAAAGCTTATCTCCTCTGACACCCCTCTTAGTCCCCTGCCGCTGGCGAACCACAAAATTAGGACGTAAATTATAACAATTTACTTGTGCTAAACCAGTTAATTACATAACAGCCCTTGTAAAATTGTTTCAGAAAGCATAAAACTGGAATATCTCAGACTTTATTGATATTAAATTCTGGCAATTATATCATTAATAAAATATGCCCCATGTTATTTCTAAGTTCTTGAATTTATATTATACCGTTTGAGATGAGAGGCATTCTAATAGGTCAAACGAGGCTACGTTTAGTTTAACCTTTTGCGGTAGAAAACAAAAGCAAAACAATGTTGTTATTTTAACCTAATTTTATTGTTAAATATATTAGGCGATTACATTACATCATTTTAACACATTTAATTTAAAATTTTGTTTGTCACATTCGTTTCAAAGTAGATGCGCAATTAAACGTCTTTGGCTGTCCGACGTAAATCTGATCTTTATGATACGTGTGTTCTATTTTTAATGTAATATTTTTTCCTTTTTATAATACGTAAATCATTTACATTTAGGCATTATCAATCAAAGATTTTTCCGTTAACTTTGTTGTATGGAGCTGTAGTAAAATTCTTAATTACATGTATATATACTCGAATAAGTGACACAATAACACAGTCCTTGTTAATCTACTATATGTACTTACAAGCATCAATTAACCCACATTATATTGGAGTTAATTTATTTTTTAAAGAATGCCTACCTAATGCTATTCGATTTAATTATATGAAACTTTAATACTAAAGATCTCCCGATTCGTTAAAAATCTGCTTGAATCCAAAAAGTATATTAACCATAGCACTACTGGTAGTACCAAGCAGGTTGGTAGACTACCACACCCTAGTGTGGAAGATATCCTTTACTTCTCGTGTCTCTAGGAAGGGAAGTTTTGGGATCAAAATCAGAGGGAGTTAGGTCTAATATTCTCATTTTAAACCTAACTCCCTCTGACCTGGGGGACTATTTCCACTACCTACCTACATCATCACGCATCAAACCTGTAGGTATAATAAAAATGGACTATGGTAAGCCTCGTGAACTCAAATTCCATTGATCCGGATACAATGACATTTAGAAGCGTCCAAATGGCATAGGTAGATGGTTTGCAGTGGGCGTATGCGGCTCACCTCCTACTCATTTCTGTGAAGGTATTTATTATTTATTACACTATACTTACATTTACCTTACTTACACTTTCAGAAAGGCAGCACAAATCACGGATAATTTACAAAGAATTTCTAAACAAAGCTTCAGTTCCATAAAAAGTATTTTAAAAGTATAGTATAGTCGCTGAAAAAATAATGGTTCAATACGTATGTAGTTGGTTACGTATAAATATGTAGGTTGTATAACCTTATCAAATTCACGTCATGCGTCACGACATACACAAAATTAACAGCTTTGCAACAAATGACAAGTTTGAGTTTAATTTGACAATTATGGCTATGTACCCATTATTTCTTGCCCACCGTACAGTGAAAGAGACATCAAGTCAAACTATATTTTACGAAACCTTGTCGCAGTAAAATTTTGTTATTAGTTGTTAAAAACGTGTCAAAAAAGTTAAAGCGACAATCAATAGTGTTGGCCAAACCAAATGTGTTAGCCACTGTAACTTACCTCATATTATTATTATGGTTCGAGGAGTAGTGACCTATTTTTTTATATTTACGAAGACGTTTATATAGTAAGTATACTTACAACCAAAGTATTTTCACTAATTGCCCACTTGCAATGTAACTAGGGCATCAATATATAATATAAGTAATTAATATAATAGTGCCACAACCTGCCCTCTAGGTGCCGGCTAGCAGGGTTCTAGGACAGTGTGTAGATGAAGTAATAGAGGAAATTTGGTAATAGTAGATATTGTATTTATCAGGAACTGAACAACACAATAGTAGAAAATAGGTAGTAGTAGGAGACAATTTTATAAAACGGAGAAACGTCCGTTCAGGACAAAATACAGAGAGAAAGTAAAAACAATGAAATTAATGGAATTTAGAAATAGAATGGGAATATGATTTGAATTTTGAAAATATAGATGAAGAAATGAAGATACCAACACGAAGTGAGGTGACAAACGCTAACAATGAGGTTGAAATTGATGGCAAGGAGGTTAATATGGACGACGAAGTCGACATCGTTACAATAGCACCCAGAAACTGCCAAATAATCCCAAAAATAATCGACTCTCCAACTGGAGAGCAAAAGGTTATGTTCGAATTACTACTAAATAAATAGGTTAATACAAGTGACTCATTATAGTAACGTAGAAACTAGTGGAAACAACAACTTAAAGTAACGCAAAAACATGGGACACACGTCGCTATAAGCATTTGTTGTCTTTGTCACAGACATATAACGGAAGGAAGAGCGATCGGCATTGAGCAGAGCGCACGCACGTGCACGGCATTCCAACATCTCGGTACAATGGCGTTAGTGCAGGCGAGTTCAACATATACCCTGACCAGTAATCTTAAAATATGTATTGCCAAGAATATAACAACCCCCGCCATATAGCAAAATTATAAATACAAAAATTCAAAATTCAAATTTTTTATTCAAAAGCTTATATAAATACATAATACTACAATACAATACAATAGAATATAATTTGAAACAAGTAAGTAGGTATCGATATATAAAAATCAAATCCTGGCACCTGCACTAGCCAACGGCTCTCTTGCAGCATGCCAGTCCTCACTAAGATAGGCAGCGGGATATGATACTGTGGGTGTACAGGGGAGAGGGTGTATGAAGTTGTGTGAGGTGATGTGTGTGTGTGTGTGTGTGTGTGTGTGTGTGTGTGTGTGATGTGAGAGGTAAAAAATTTTTCATAGCAAGCTCCATAACTCTACTAATGGAGCCGTCTTGACAGGGTTTTTATATTCCTGGTCAGAGTATACCTATGACACAGGTTCTTGGTATAGGTACAAGTCTTTCAAATGGTTTATATGGGGAACACAACACATTTTTTCTTGCTTTTTTTTAAGTTGTTGGTTACGTAAGTAGAAGAATATCAATCACTTTCAGATGTTAAACTAATTTCGTTAGACCCTAGAACCCTAGATGTAATATAGAATAGAAGTTGAAATTCTGATAAAACATTTTCAACATGAAATCGTAACTAATGCGGAAAGTTAGCAATTGGAAACGAGATGACGAGTTTGAAATTCCGAGCCTATCAAGCTACTTTCAAACTGATCCTCGGCCAGCAATGGCTAATTTCCTAGCCTCGGCAATAATGTGCTATTGCGAGACCAATTTATTTTTCAGTAAATTATTTAGATTCAGTATACTTTCAACCCTAACGTCTTTAGCACACAGCAGCGATTTTGAAACGGAATCGGACCGAACCCATAGAAATCTAGAAAACCGAAAAATAGTGTAGGTATACCTATTTTCTTCACACTCTGTATAACAAATCTACTTCGACTAAAAATCTTAGACGAAAATACCAAATCGAGTTTGTCCGACCGACTCAAAGATTGAGTTTAATACACAGCTTCAAAATTATGCATCAACGGTATCATTGAAAGTAAATGACTCGTCTATCGTGTTTCTCGAAAATTAACTGCATTCTAATGGGACCGTTGGTATTGTATTGTCACATTGCATCAACAACACGTCACACTGTGTACCCTTTTTGTTCATTGACTCATCGCCCACGATGGGGTTACCCAAAGGTGCAAACATATAGGTACATTCGGCCTCTAGCAAAAGTATACCATCTGTAAAAATTCTACAACTCTGAATTATATGGCGAATTTATTAAGTTTCCTTTCAGATTGCAGAAATTGTACAGATGGTATTGGTATTATATTATGTAGTGCCAACGGTGTTCCAGGTGTGCGGAAATCCATTGTGAGTTATGAAGTTAAACCGTCAGTGAAAAATCGGCTTATTCCAGAAATCCCCTTTCACAATCCCCTGCAAAGGGAATTTTAGTACGTTTTGTCCAGAAATCCCCTTAACCATTATGCCAATTTATTTAAACTGGTATTTTTTTTAAATCAAATACATGCAACTAATTAGGTAGGTAATCACAAAGTTACACTACCGAAGTAAAGGTGCAGCTACTTACTTAGACAACCATGTAAACTAAACCTTAACGTCTTTATAATACGCTTCAGATGACGTGCCGATATCAATTAAGTGACTCGAGCGGCGGCAAGCGGC
Source organism: Hofmannophila pseudospretella (assembly GCA_947369225.1). Lineage (NCBI taxonomy): Eukaryota > Metazoa > Arthropoda > Insecta > Lepidoptera > Oecophoridae > Hofmannophila > Hofmannophila pseudospretella. Next base: position 27,513,622 of record OX376311.1, on the reverse strand, counting down.
ACAAGGCGGCATAATCCCAGACATAACCTTATTTTTGTTCGACTTTTAGGTTTAGTCGAAAAAATTCGCTGCGTCTTTTGAATGAACCTTACCTTACTACGAGTATGTCGCAGAAATGTAGTTTCATTGTGTCTCAACCCTTCTAAATGAACGCTACTAAGCTTTATGTCGCAGAAATGTATCTCTACGTGAACAAGCTTTCGTCATTGATTTTATCGTTACGATATTTGCTGCTTTTGAAAGCATACTTATCCGCATCTTACCTATAGTATTGTTTTAGTATCGTTATCCTAATGGCGAGGTGAGTTCAAAAATAAAATTCCCAAAAGTGCCAAAAGTCACGAGCTGGAAGGTATGTTATTTTCTATATTTTTTCTTTTCCCTTTATGGCTCATGTTTGTAGCTAGTACTAGCTATAGGTATAGGGTTTCATGTATGACCAGATAATATACATTTTTAAGACCAATTGTAACACATGAAAAGCAATAAATGGTATGAGTATAGTGAAACCGCGTAACAGGCGTATCCTACAAGCTTGGGAACTTCAAGGCCAGAGTGAATAGGCATTTACTGGACCCGCGTGCGCCATCGTCGACCTCATCGTCGCTTACCATCAGGCGAGATCGAGGCCAAATGCGGGTATAGTTATACATAAAAAAAAAAAAAAACAGGCGGATCGCCCGCGACGTTAGAGGGGCGCGGGGCGGGACGACAGAGAGGGAGCGGGCGGGGAGCGGGCGGCAGGCCCAACCTCCCGCACGCCACATGTCGCCTTCACATCTCTCCCCGATACGCGGTTTTACTATGGTGCCCCCACTAAAAAACCACATTTTACTTTTTCATTTCATAAGACGACCATCGATTATTTTCTACGAGTTGTAAGCAAGCAAGCAAGCAAGCTATGGCGAGGCCATTTCAACTCTCTTTAACGGCCATTAAAAATTAAAAAGTTCGCCCATCCAACTGGATGGGCAACTGCCCTCCCTTTTACCAGAAACACGTTACACTTATGCTTAATGGAATAGCCACACGGTGAAATATTCCATTTGAACATTGCAATCACATATGGAACTAATAAGTTAGCTCATCTCTGCCCTACTTATTATAACTTAATGTAGGTACCTACTACATGCCTACCCGTAGGCACAGATAGACCTATCGCGATCAGGTAACTCTACATCCAATATAAAATAGAGAATAAGGTTGCATGCCTTTACGATTCAACTCGTGACGAAGACGCGCCGAGAGCAATGTACTAGATATACAGGATGTAACAAAATATCTATATTGACCTCCTGCAGGGCTCCTCGATGTCTTGATTTTTCATCTTCTCCAGGAGGAAATCGAAGAGTGTCTGCTCTTTGATTTTCGGGAAAGGAGATTGCGGTGACCTGAGATAACAGACAGAACGTCGTCCAGTATGTCATCCCAGATATCGGTGAAAAGACATGGTGAAAAGTAAACTGCGTCAGCAAACTCTGATAATGGCAGGGATTTTTACAAACTCAAAGCAGGTAGCACTTGTATAGTTGGAGGTCTGCCATAATTAGTTGAAATTATGTTTTATTTGGCTGGTGGCTATGAAAAACCTGAACTATGGCTATGAATACCAGCCAACAGCAATGCTTAGATATTTCCATGCAAATAACTAAAAGCCCATTTGACCTCTAACTAAGAAATTGGTGAATTGGCGCCATTGGATACCTATGGTTCGAGATCGACAGCAGTGGCGTTTCTTGATTGCAGGAGCCAAGATCCACTCCAGGTCGCAGAGCTATCAGCAGAGTAAATTAAGTTAAGTTAGTGCCACTTCAGGGCGAATCAGTTGAACTACTTTTCGGAATATTGAAAAAACATTATTTCATATACTACCCCTGATCGTTCCTTAGCTGCTCTGCTGTTCGTTATTCTCGATGTAAATTTTAAGGAAAGTAGAAGTTATATTTTGAGTTTTTCCATAGGTCGAATGGCAAAAGTTAATCGATTTTGACTGTTGACTGTGCCTACAAAAGGCCAAGCAGATATTTCGTTACACTCTGTATACTCCGTTACAATAATGTAATTACGAAATACTTACCTTTAACAAGATAAGTAGGTAATAGTCTAATACCTATCATACACATATATATTTGTGATAGGAATAGGAACAAGACGCGTAGTTAATTTCTATTACTAAGGGCCTGTATTACGTATACAATACATACTCTTCCCTAAAATTTTGGCTTCTAATCTCGTGACTATTCTTCTAATCTCGATATTTTTCTGGAGTTTTAAAAAAAAAATATTGTATATTAAACCTGCATTTGACCCCGATCTCGACTGATGGTAAGCGACGATGAGGTCGACGATGGAGTATGCGGGTTCAGTAAATGCCTATTCACTCAAGTTTACTGCAATTATTTTTTTACTTAGAATTTTCACACAAAAACCACCAAGACCACACCACGCAGACCAATTAAAATAATAGAAAGAAATTAATAAGTATAAAAAATGAACAAGGTTCTTTGATTAAAGCATCAATTTAATTAATGTCTTTGACTTAAAGTAAATGGAAAAAAAGCGATCGTAAATTCGCAATCAATCAGAAAGCTTAACTTTGAAAAGGGGTGAGTCGGTCATTAGTGGTTCGTTCGAAGGCGAAGCGGAGGCGTTGCGGCGGAGTCCATAACGCTCTGATCACGCAGATTTAACGCTCCAGCGATGTAATCGAACCCCATTTGGGCCCGTCTAAGTACAATCAGCATCGAAAAGGAAGAAGTCAGTGTAAGTTTAGAAAGAACAAGGGACTAGACTGGGTTTTGTAATCATGAAGGTAGGGACGCCCGCCCCTAGGGGGAGACTTAAATTTTTTTCATCCATGCATATACCTAATGGACACATAGGTAACGAAATAATAGTAAGGTGGTGTTAAGGCCCAGCCAAGCTCCGGTTGGCCTAAGTACAAGTTAGGTAAAGAATTTGGTACGCAAAGGGAAATTAAGATAGATAGAGAGAAAATAAAAATAACTAAAATTTAACTGAAACTTAGTGAATTAATTAAAGATAGTGGAACTTAATAATGAGTTCCGAAAGTAACACACTCTTAATATTCAGTTCATTACTAACTTGTGCGACTGACAGTGGATCAGGGTGATTACCATTTCCATCCGAGCGTATCTGTAATGGGTACCTTTGCGAGTTATCGATGTGACACCGATCTGAGAATACCAGAGCACCTAACGACCCAGATATATATTAAGAAATTATTCCATTTCCATCCACAGAATTAGGGTAATAGACGTTTGCTGCGATAAGAGACCATACGACATTATATATCGAAGTACATAATATAACAGGTAATTAGGTATCGAGAAATGGTATTAGTACAGATAATCAATACAGGTAATTAAACATCTGTATTAACCACATACCGAGTGGTACAGTACGATAACTGAAGATAGAAATTAAAGAATGGAAGTGTCATTGCGATTTGGCACAGAAATTACCATTATTTTCTTTTAGAATTTATAAGAACTTAACGAATTCTTGATAAACTAAGTCACTATACAAGTGGATAAATAAGAGGTAATTTACTTGTTTACTGGGTATAAGAATAAAGTAAGGTGGTGTAAGATTGCGCGGGAGATAAGAGTGCACATACGGCATTACTCAAAACTGGAATGAGTTTTGTTGCTAACTTCGGATGTTATGATCGCTTATGGTGCCAGTATGCACTCCCCAAATTTAATTGTGATTGAGTGAAAACTGTGAGTTCAATCATTTCTACTACTTATGATCTAATTTAGTAGCTTTATTAATATAGTACTGCAAAAAAAATCTAAATGGAGCAGATACAAGTATTTAAATTCTCGTTATAAACAAACGAACCTTTCGTTTTGATTATTATCTTTAAATTAGAATATTATCTTTCTGTTTATTTACTTCCAGCGTGTCTAGAAGAGAAAGAAAGACTGAGCGAAAGAATCGCCCCGTCTTCTCTGATAGATGAATCCCGTAAGCGCATCAATGTAGGTGAAGGATCGGTTGCTGGATTAGGCAGATATGACGTTACATTTTATCCGGAAAAAAAACTGGAAATGTGGAGGATGATGCCACGAAGTCTACAGAGAACCAATTAAGAAATCATTGGATTGAATGCTCTCAGCATATACAGGTCTCGGAGCATTTATATTACGAATGATTTCTGCGTCAATAATTAATCTGCGCAATCTTATCGATTTAAGCGCGCACTCTTGCACCCATGCATGTAAGATTCCGCATTTCTCATTTTGTGATTTTACTTAGTTAAGTCCAAAGATAATTGTCTTAATTAAAAAAGTATGCAGTAAGTTATTCACTAATAGTTATCGTTTAATAATTAATAAAGTTGATCTTGATTAAAGCCAGTTTTTTTTATATCGACTTAAATTATAAATGCGCACACTTACACCACCTTACCCCACAAAGTGAATAAAACAAGCATATAAAGGAGCATATTTATTGATTCTCTGATGTGAACAACATACGTGCTACAAAGTACGAGGTAAAAGGATAGAATAATAATTAATATCAAACAATATGCACAATTCCCTGTAGGTATTTACACAACAACTTAGTTAAGGCATAAAGTTAACTTAGTGTTATCATAATTATTGGCGCTTTAGAGTCAGGTGAAATACAGTCTTAGAGAAAACACCGTGGTGTTACACCTGTAATTTCCATAATTACAATTTTACTGTAGGTTGGCCGACCCGATCTACCATTCGTTAGAATCCCTACTGAATGGCGATTTTGAGGCGAACATATCTCATGTTAAACCCACTCTGATTTTAGCGAGTGAGCGTAAAAGGAGATGGGTATTATTTCGAATTCGCCATCACCCTATAGGCTTTCGTTCACACGAACAGTAATCACAGAAAGTCTATCTCGATTCGACCAACACCTTTCAGCAATCCTTTAGAAATCTGTAGGATTTGGAGTCCCTCAAAGTTTACGGCATCAAGAGTTTTATGGCACAAAGCCTGGAAGCGACCTTTTCAAGATTACCTAAAGAAACGTAATTTAGTTTGTTAGGGCCTGTCCCAGTGGCGGATCGTTGATAGTTTTTATAAGACAACTACCTCCCCCAATACGTATATCCTTCCTCTAGTAGGTAGGTACTGATGGTTATCAACAGTTCCATTAGGGAAAACTTGAAACGGTCGATTAATGTTTCAGTTCTGGTACTTGCGCAATTATAGGAAATCCTACATAAAAGTTTTACGAAATGATTACAACTATAAATAGTATTGGTATATCAGTAAAATACAACATAGTCGATATATTGGGATAGGTATAAAAAGATACATAATTGACTATATAGTGTAAATTGATAGTGGCAAACATTTAAGGCCTAAATTAAGTCTGTGCAGGTACAATATCTAAAATATATGTACAGTCACATCTAGTTTAAAAATTTCTAAGTCCTTAATAGGGCCAACAAACGGAGTTTTGTATATTTTTTCCTAGTAGATAGTAATAAAGTAGCAAAATTGTTTTGTAGGAGCTACGGGCTTAAGCAAACCTATGCGACTACCCAGGTTCTGGCAAGATATCAACATAGAATTATTTTTTTACTGCTGGTCATGATCCTAGAACGTACAGAAAAAAATCGGTTCACGTATTTAGCTTGAAAACTGTAGGCCGTGTCCGTCCAAATCCTCCGATACGGATAATCCAAATAGACAGCCAGTGGATTATCCGTATCGGATATATAGTATCGGACTATATAGTAATACTCATGAAGGAACGAACCGTCGCGTCACATAATGTTTAATACGCAAAATATTCAATTACGCATAATGTTTAATACGTAGAATGTTCACGCACGCCCGCCGTACGCCATTTTTCTTTCATCCATTGCAATACTAGCTTCATGAGATAATCTCTGCCAATGCTGTCATGTCAATTTTACACTTTATTTATAGTATAAAATAAATATACTTTTCGTATTAATGAAATGAATCGTATTACCGGAGAAACATCAGAATAATCTGATATGTCAGTCCAGATCAAGTAGATAATGACTGGTGTTCCCTCAAGGGAACTTAACAACTCCTACAATACCTAAATGTCCATTTGAACATTATAAAGGAATTCGTCCAATATCCTGCCAGAACACAAGCTTCAATAGGAGATTGTATAATACGGTTTTTAAAGCTTTTATAGGCATTACAACGTTAAATTCTACCATAATCATTATATCTTAATATATCAATATTGTGTAAGTTGTGTGCAGGGTCGATTTTATATTCGAAATAAGTTTTAGACAATTTTGAAAGATATTCAGCGTGTATTTATATCACAAAATGGTTACCAATTCGTTGCTTCTTTTAAGTAATACGTGAAGCAGGCAGTGTTTATAATGACATGTTATATGTAAGGCTATAAAATCCACATTAAAACTTAATGTAAGTCAAGAAAATAAAAATAAAAATTGTATGAAATTGCAACATTTGTCTAAACTTAATTTGATATTCATAGTACAATGCACTAACGGATTAATTATTGCATATTTTAATTACATGTTAATGACATATAATTAGTTAAACCCAAATTACTTTTAAAACAGTATCCTTTAAAAATAATTTGTATTGAAACAAAATATATTACAGTAATAAAGAACATAATAAAGAGTTAAAATTAAACGAAATAATACTAAAACGCATTGTCATTCGTATTTAGAAACTAAATTAATGATTTATTTCATATCAATGTGCTTGGTCTAAAAACCATAATTCATTAAACTGATTAACATACATGGCATCATCTTACATCTCGACTAAATACTTTCCACTAAACCTACATTACAAACCTAATTCTAAGATAACAATTCAAGGCCTTTATAAAGAAGACTTTTTTTTTAATTTATGCACGACAAAATGTGTTAAAACATCTAACTGGCCTAAAAACGAAGATGTCGCAGTCGCTTCTCACAAAAAAAATTATTAAACAGAGGCTATATGCTATATTGATATTAATACGCCTTTCCTACACGTTACGACTATTGAGGGAATGATGACAAAATTGAGCAAATGCTAAAATACTTATACTCTATAGATATTTCTCAGACATACAACATGTAAGCTAGCAGGGGTAAATCTACATAATAAGGATTCAGCAACAAAGTATAGCGGCTAGTTCCGGCTAGTGCGGGATGTCAGAGGGCGAACATGCGGCGTGCGGGCGGCAGGCCCCACCTCCCGCCCGCCCTCTGACATCCCACCCCGCGCCCCTCTTGCCTCGCAGGCGCGACCCCACAGTTAAGCGGTTTGCGGCTGCCGCAGTTACACAGAGAAAACAGAGTTGTCAGCTAATACGTTTGAAGAAGAAATTCTTCAGGAATTGTTGTTTCCTGAGAAATTTCCCATCCCGTTACGCTCATTTTCTGTTCCTCACGAATAAAGTATGATATTTGCACAGATCCTTGATCTATTCCTTACTCTTACTCTCTAAATATCATTTACTTTATTCATGAGGAACAAAAAAGAGCGTAACGATTATGGCAATTCCTCAGGAAAATGCTGTTTCCTCAGCTATATCCAGTTGACGGTAATCAAGTCGGGATATCATACTCTGCCACTAGAAGACAGTGACCCTCGAAAGAAAAACCTGATATTTTAAGTTAAACCTGTTACTTTACACGTTATATGTAGGTATAAGGTTGGTTCACTACACAGATATGATACATCAGATATGTGCCAAAGCAATTACATACGCTTACCGCAAATCCGGACTCTGGGACAAATACGAGGGTATATCAAAACAGTTAAGGCTACATTACGCTGGCGAATTGCGAACGCGTTTCTAGCTAGGCGATCCGTCAACGTGCTTGTGCTCTCGCACAAACATGTTCGCAAATCGCCAGTATGATGAGACCCTTAACGTGTTTATTGACCTGTTAACTCAGGATGTTTGAGCGGTGGTAACTTCTCCAAGTGATTTGAATCCATAAGAAAACTAACAAAGTATTTTTTGAATCCATAAGAAAATCACCATCGCTCAAAATACCTACTGAGAGGATATTGGATGGATTTTCAGTTCGGCGTCGCGGCAAACAATTCACATACCAGGAAGGCGATTCTCGCAGCGTTCGACATACAAGAGTCGAGCGCTACGAACGTCTTGTCACGCTCACACATGTAATGTGAGCGAATGAGATAGGACTAATGTCGAATTCGATATTCCACTACGAGAATCGACGTCCTGTAAGTACAAAATCGGAGGCATTGCTATGATTATACGACTGTACTAGAAATGATTACTTGTCATAATTTAGATAAATATATAAATTATTGATAAAATCCATATATAATTTATATGAATGTAACAATGGGTATAAGAATTTCGTCACTCAGTATGGAGCACTGCTGGTGTAGTGGTATCATGCAAGATTCCCATTCTTGCGACCCGGGTTCGATTCCCGGGCAGTGCATTCAGTTTTGCTCTTTAATTAGCTTTTTTTTATTTATTAGGCTTAAAATAAATAATTCTATTAATTGAACTTTCTACTTACAGTTAATTTAAAGCCCAGAAAATTTGATTACATGTTTTTCTATTCAGTAGATAATTAACCATCTCCAATTGATACTAGTAACTATACTCTCGAAAAATTAACACGTATAAGTCAAACGGTGATGAAGTAATAAATCTAGTCATAACGAAATTAGGTATAATTTACAGGCAATCTGGTAAATATAGATGTTATATCTAAAAATCATTAAAATGCCCGACCCAATGTCTTCGTATATAGATTGTTCAGGTAAATGTTCATAATACCTATATCCATATTAGGCCAAAGTTAAAATAGGAAAGCTCAACAATCATGACATTAAGATGGTTTATAGTTCATTCTTATTATTTTCTAACAAATGTTATGCTGCTAGTATTCATCATTCCCAACTACAGTTAATTTTGTAATTTCTTCGCAAACAGCATTCTATTTCAGATCATGATGTAATAAAAGCAGCAGAACCTGATGTAGAAAAGCGCTGTTTTGAAAAGGACATTTGACCTAAATTATCCATATAATTATGTTTTTGTCACATTATCAAGTTTGCTTCTTTGTTTTAAAAATGTTTATACCCCGACCAGGAAATATAAAACCCTGTGAAGACGGCGATATTGTTAGATTTGAAGTCTGTTTTCGCTATGAAAAAATTAGTACCAGTCAATTCCGCAATATGGCGAGGGTTTATTAGTTCCAGGTCAGAGTACAGTTGTCTTCGATTTAGTTTTTAAAGATCATGAAAATGATCTTCGTTTGAACTCAAGAAGTGAGGTGGTCCAGGTCGTCTTATTAAAACTAGGAATATCCGGTGAGAACTTTAAGTGAAGAAGTTGTCTCTTTGCTGGTATATTGGCAGCTCAACGTCGGGCGAGCGGTCGTCGAGGTCGTCGCCCTCATTGTATTGTGGCAGCTCTTCCAACGCTTTCACTGATGAGTAAAAAATATTATTTTACCATTTATCTTTCTTCGAAATAGGTCGAAACTAGTCGGAGGGCTTCAGTAATTCTTTTTCAGTAATTTTAAATGTTTTACAATTTATTTACAACTACCGGGTTACCATTTATATAATCGTAAGTATGTATAATCGATTTAAACTACGGGATAACCCGGTCCATACATTTTTCTCCAAAAAAATCGTTCAAATCAAATTCAATCAATCAAAAAATTCGATTAATATAAATGCAAGGAAATACGCTCAGAGATATTTTTTTAGTAAATACTTAGACCAAAAAAATGACTTTCATACTTTCACATAAGTTTAAGCTTACACGTGGCACAAATTCGTTAATCAATTTAAAACAATTATAATTATAATAAGGTAGTAGGTAAACACCCAGAAATAAAAGTGCCTTTTCACAGAATACGAACAACAAAAAGAAAATGCAACAAAAACTAAAATAAAATAAAACGACTACTCACAATAAAATGCAAAAACGAAACCATGCTGCAACACACTGGAACCTAGTTGTCTTCCAAAGGACCTCCAAATGTCAGCCAATTTACTTACAAAAAGGTAGTAAAATTACAGAAAAGGGTATGCTACGACGTTACTATTTTAGGTAAGTAAGTACTTCATTAAATAAATAGTAAGGTGGGATTTATTATGTGCAAGTGTTTGTGCTAATGCAAATGTTTGTAAGTGAATGGCTAATCAGTTGTTTGCTGAGGACGGCTCTTGCTCAGTGTTGGTTCCTGCAGAAACGGGACAAATGACAACATCAAGCATAGTTACTGTTGTTACATGCGTGAACACACGAGCTAGTTAGTCACACACACCGACTGCTATCAGAATTGACATATAACTTTAATGGTGGGTAAAGGCTGACCGAGTGAAAGCGAACGAAGGTAAGCGAAACTTTGCTGGTTGTAGAAGCCCCCACTTCGGCTCACAAAAGAGTTTTTGTTACACTCTGTATAAAGTGTTTCGCCAAATATCTGAATTTCGGTGTTGATGTGCTCAGGCAGTGTTTAGAAAGACCAATATTTTCTAAGGCCGCGTGATCTATTATTGGCCATATCATCATTTACCATGAGGTGGGATAGTTGTCAAACACTATTTAATCATGGATTTAAAAAAAGTATGCAGTTTATTAACACATAGCCGTCAGCTTGCTTCGATGAATAGAAGTAGAAGACTACTTCTATTGAATAGAAGTAGAAGACTACTTCTATTCAACGAAGCAAGCTGCCGGTTATGTGTTAATAATAAATGAGGTTTCTTTTTTTAGAGGACAGCAGACGAGCACATCTTGATGGTAAGTCAGCTTAATGTTATTAGAGGGTTTACGATGCGCTGTTAATCTTAAAGGCTTAGATGGAGTGCCTATGTGCCGGTAGTTACACTGGCCTCTTACGCTTCCAATCAAACGGTGGTACCTCCCCAGAGTTACCTTCATTCAGTTTTGATAACTTGATGTGCTACCAACATAATCAAGATTAAACAATCGCACCGTAATGAATCATACAAGTTTTCTATGATGTCACAATAAACTTTGCAAATTCTGATAGCAGTACCTATTGTAAATTAAAAAATAAAAATAATGTAAAACGTAGTAAAAAGTGCAAACATCAAACTAATTTATCACATAACAATTACAAAAAGGTAAATACATTCCTCATCTATAGGACCGCAGTGGTGTTAAGATATGTTTAGCTTTCAAATCAATGTGTGATCCAAACATCAAGAGTGAGAACACCAAAGGTTATAGTTATATCGTAACTGAGTGTGGCGAGTCTTACCAGCGATGATTTTGCTCATCTCGGTGACTTGCTTGGCGAGAATCTGGTTCATCTGAAGCAAGTGTTCCCGCTGCCTCTTCTCTTCGCCGTCCGGACTCTAACATCATCATAACAAGCACACATATGTAGGACTGTGCTGTTTACATATTTACAGCCAACATTCGAAGCGGCTATTCAAGCTGCAGTATTTGTAGATACAAATGAGAAATGATTCTTGACCATATTTCAGTCAGTTGTTTAGAATAGTATAACGAAAAGTTCGTACAAGTTGAATTGACAAAAAAGGTAGGCAACCCTTTTATTCTACTAAAATACTTAATTATTTCTTAAAGATAAAGATACGATTTCTTTAATACTACATAAAAATTTGATCAGCATTTTTCTCGTTCTTATTGGAACAGTGTAGTTGACTTGAGTTTTCAGTTGAATACAAGCTACATTAACAACAAACATGTAAGTATCTACAAATACTAGTCAGTTAACTATCCTATCTTAAAGTCTAAAGTAAGATTCGTAATTTTTTTTTTAAATAGTCATGCTAAAGAAAAGATAAGTAAGTATTTCATTCAAAACAACAATTAAAGCAGAACTATGCAAAATGCAGCAAAGTGTAATAAACAGTAGTAATTATACAAAATCATTTTGAAATGATATTACAACGATTTACTGCTCTCTCCTGTATTATGCACTCGTATGTAATACAGATTCGGATGGATGTTTAACATTTACACATGTGATAATGACAAGTACACAGAGTACTAAATGTATATACGATACCAAGAAGAAGAACTGAATATAGTTTTAATAATAAAACATGCCTGATTGATGAATGACGTCATGAACATGAGGATATTTTTCCAGAAACAAACGCATAAAAAAGGTAGACAACGTAGATAGATAAAACACTATTGTACACAGTTATAGGAAAAGTACAAATGCTCGACTTGGCCGAGCACTGCCGTGCCCACAGATTACAGGAATAGTAGCGGCCTTATCGCTTAAAGTGATCTCTTTCGGGTAACTTCTGATGTTAAGTATACATTAAAGATATTAGCGACATGTAATTTAATAAGTTAATTGTTATCTTTTTCCGATTTTTAAATAACAAGTAGAATATTAACTAAATTAGATATGATTAGACATGTACATGATTAGACTTAAATAATATACTGTTTCACAGGTTTTTACTGTATTTTATTAATTACGACCGGTTTCGTTTACACATCTTCTTTATAAATACATGTATAATATATAATCTTCAGGTATTTATAAATACCGGAAGATGTGTACACGAAACCGGTCGTAATTAATAAAATACAGTAAAAACCCGTGAAACAGTATATTATTTAAGTCTAATCATGTACTACAAGTTTCACCAAGTACCAACAACCGCAAGTATTCACCATTTAAATTATATGTTTGAAATATTTTTTTGCGAGCAGGATTACGCCGAGCGTGACTTAATGCTTGATAGAATGATAGATAAATAATATTATTAAGGTTCAGGTTCATAGTGACTAGTGAATTAAAATGTCCAGTGCGTCAGACTAATTCCCGAAATGACTTGTATGTTAAAATGACGGTGACTAGAGTCCGTCAAGCGGATCTCGCCGGCTTCATTTGGTAATGGGAAACAAAAATGGACAGTCTGCTTACCTTGCTCGGATCAGCCGAGGAGCCGCTGAGCATTTTCTTGATGGACTCCACCTTCTCCAGTCGCTTTTGTTGCTCCTCCGGTGTGAGTTCAGGAGGCTGTCGGGGAAAACAGTTTGATGATAATAATGACGATGATACATACTTAGTGCCAATGCTTCTAAGCAATATCTATTGCTAGTTTGACGTTATTATGTCAGCGAAAGAACATGATAAGCAGAGCGCATCTCGTCGGGGAATATTATTGGTCAAGTAGTAATATATCTGGCAACCCTAGTAGAACTCACCTTCTCCGGGATGTACCGCTCCGGTATGAGTATCTTCTGCGGAGCGGCCAGCAGCTGGTCGATGGAGTCAGCGTAGCGAGTGGGTAGTGCCGAGCGCACCACGTCGGGGGCCGGCGCGCCACGCAATGCTCGCTCCATATCCGCGTCGTCCAGGGAACGGCCCAGTTTCTGTAAACATCAGTATCGCAGCTAGAAAAAAAATCAGGTGTGACAGGCGGTACAGAATTTTCAGAAGGCACTTCGACGCATCTCTTATTGATAGGTGTGATGGCGGAAGGTTTCGAAAACGGATTTTTTCCCGAAAACCGGATGACATGATAAGATGAAATCAGTGCAGAAATTATGTTACACTTATTATAAAACACCTTAAACATCCAAACCAAAACCCTTAGACATCTAAGTAGTGGTTTCTCAACTCAACATCGATAACTGAACATTATAAACTTGCGGAAATTTGTATGAAAAAAATCGTGTTTCTTCTCAGCCTAAATAAAATTAAACCGAAAAGAGTGATTAACTATTTAATTTTTCTTTTTTTTTTCAAAATCTTTCTCGATAAAATGTTTAGTTTTCGATACTCAACCGCACCGCCAGAGGTCAATGGCAGACATTTGTTAAATCCTAAATATTGTTTTATTATTCCGATATAAAAAAAAACCAAGCACGATTCTGATCATGCCTACACTTTGGACAGGGAACCTTGTATGTATTTTATGTCAGAATGAGCGAGCAACCTTGCTCTCGCGATAGACATTTACGGCACTGAGCTCAGCTTAATAGTGACTGAGCAAGAGACGCGCAAAAAGTGTTACATTTTGGTGTCGGTCGCGATGTCGCTCGTGATGTCGGTCGGACCTATTAGCGTTCCACCCGTCCTTAATAGGAAGACAGGGTTCCCTGTCAAAAAATCGTCATCAGAAATACTCACATCCTGATTATATCCGTCAGTAGGAATCTCATTCAAAGTCTTCGCGCTGAGGTGGTGCGGTGCGGTGTAATGCCTCCGCTTCTCCTTCGGCACCTGCCGTCGGTGTAGCGAGCCGTTCTGCGGCGCCTCGCCCGCCATCTCCGTTATTATCTGCTTCGCCGCCTCGCTCTTGAATATCGGTGACAACTCCATATGCGACCGCGTCAAACTAACCACGCTACTCGTCTTTGACAACGGATCGTTCGTCAACGTCTTAGCACTGTCCGTTGGACTGTTCAAGTACTGACTCGAAACCGAAATGGTTCGATCGTAGCCAGAGCCAGACTTGTCATAACTCTTGTGGTAACTGCTGCTGAGAGAGGATATGTCTCGGGAATAGTCGTAGTTGGAGAGAGAGGGGCTGGAAGGGTATTTAGGGCTTAGTTCCATGTTCCTGTCGTTTAATTGGAGGTAGGTGGGAGGTTCAGGGACTTGCGGTTTGGAGTAGTATTCCTCGAATTTGCTGAAATCGGTGCGTGGTAGTGACGAGCCTCGAGAGTAGTTGACGGATTGCACTAACTCCTCCTCCAGGAACTGATCTAGGTTCGCGGTGATGTTGTTGGTCGGCCAGTCTGACATCGGCTGCAAAGATCGTTCGCGGTCTCTTTGGCGTCGTTCGCTTTCTCTTTTGACGATGCGAACCGTTTTGATTTCTTGCTTCTCCACGTTGGAGAGGTTCGCTAAAAATAACATAAAATCAGTCAGAAAACATTGTGAATTTCGTCAATTTACTCAACACGCGAATTTATTACTCCAACTATAGTTGCTATAGCAGCGTTAAACATATTTAGTGCAAAACATTGACCGTCTCTTGTTTTATACGTTGTACCTATAGATCATGACATGCTAACCCTTTATTATTTATTTTTTGACAATGTATGATCATTACTGAAATAAATGAATATGAATATGAATATTTTGTCATTTGGGATAATTTATTAATAATCGAAACAATCTAGAAAACAATCTCACAAAAATAGACAGCTGATGCATCCATGCCCGAGTGTTGTAGATGGTATCAGGAGCAATGGTGGTGACTACTATATTATGCAATATTCTAGCGTGAATATCCGTGGTCAAGCTATAGATGCCGATTGTACAGTCGACTACTGGTCAACGCACTCAAAACGTCAAAATTGGACAATCTTAAATGGATCATATTGCGCAGGCATAAGGTCGAGATTCAATCGAAGATTTTTGACAGATGATATACTATAGCTTAAACATCGGGTGGAAATCTGCATGTCTGAGGAAATTAAAAGTTTTCGAAGGCGTGTGAATACACCAATCAGCACTGGGCTCGGTGGATCATGGCCCGTACCCCCCTTGTACAAGGGGAGGCCTGTGCCTCAACAGTGGGGACATTAATAGGCTGATGATGATGATGATGGTACTATAGTTTGTGCTCGACAGTACGGAAACAAAATCTAGAGATCTCACCGAATCCGCCGCGTTGCATTTCTTCACTACTAAGCGGCGAGGTGACATCGCCTCCCGCCGCTCGCGTGTCCACATACAGCGGGGTCTCAACGTTACTGGGCGGATAGTGCCCCGGGGGCAGCACGGGGCCCATCATCTCGTAGTCATAGTCCAAATGACCGTGATCGATGGTATGCCCGGTGTCCAAGTTCGTTTCCTGCCACGAGGATGTTGGTCGACGCTTGCCTGTTAGAAACAATGCGATACTATTTACGGAGGTATTTCAGCAATGGTTTCTTCTCGCGCTTGCACTAAGCATTTATAATAGGGTACGTGCGTACATGACTCGTATTGAGTTGCTGATATTTATTAATTAAATTAAATAGAATCGGTTAATATTTTTTTATATTTACCACTAAACCCACATTTGACTTCTATCTCACCCGATGCTATTACTAAAACAAGGAAAGTACCCCAAGTGTTCGGCTCCGATTTGATTCATTTTAATATATATTGCAGAGCATTGAAAAATAACCGACCC
This sequence comes from Hofmannophila pseudospretella, assembly GCA_947369225.1. Taxonomy (NCBI): domain Eukaryota; kingdom Metazoa; phylum Arthropoda; class Insecta; order Lepidoptera; family Oecophoridae; genus Hofmannophila; species Hofmannophila pseudospretella. The sequence goes on along the minus strand of OX376311.1, from coordinate 27,497,489 downwards.
GTTTTTTTAAAGAGGTGTTTACGAAAAAATATGTAATTTTTAGCGACCTAAATTGAAACTTTTGCATATAATATTTATAACGTGCCAGATACAATGACATGACATGACAGGTCGTCTGAGCCCTATGGGCCAGGAGTGGGTTTTGGGGCGAACCCCTTTCCCGGGCTGAATCTCAGGGGGTAACTACCCCCCGGTCATGGACAGCCTCGTTATGAGGCGAAGGTGGGTCTAGAAGGGATAGATTGGCTTTATTCTCGCCTGCCTTGTGGTTAGCGAGAATAATACTCTAACCTATCTAATTGTATTTACACTTATATCTAATATTTAACCTACTATTTACAACAATATAAAATACCTAACAATTGCTTCTGTCTAATGCTAAAATAACCATAAGGTAGACCTTAAAAGCGGTAATAGAACTGACCAGGCATGGAGTCGTGAGTAGTCTGCAACGCGTGCGACTGCTGCGTAAGATGTCTGACGGCGCGACTCAGCTCCTGGCGCTGCCGTTGTAGCGCAGAAACCAGATGCTGAACTCGCGTTACTTCTGTGCAGGCAATATACTTGCTGTTAATTGCTTTTAATAGGATACCACTGAGGACACTTTAATAAAACATAATCTTTAAGGAACAGGAAGGAGACTAAGGTAAGGGGTGAGCACAAAAGATCCCTGAGGGTCGAAGTGCCGCTGGGGTTATCCCTGGCATAAGATAAGATAAAAGATAAAGCATTTAGCCATGCTTACGCATTCTAAAAAATGGGGTGAAAAAAGTGGTGAAAAATGTCACCCATATCTCTAATTTATTTAAAAAAATATTCATCAAATACAAGGAAATATTGAAAAAATCAGGGATGTGATTTTTTACACATATTGGTATTGCAAGTCGTTTTCGTATAGTTATCTAGGCGGAATAAAGTGGTGACAACTATAGAAAAACGACTTAGAATAAAGCTTCTATGTTGGTGAAAAACCACTTTTCATCTGTAGAATAATGTAAATATGTACATTTTTCAAAATTTACCTGTATTTAAGAGAAATTATTTCTTCAACAGAGTCGCGCTAGTTTTTTCTACTAACATAGGATAAGTCGGTTTACCAATGGTTTCCTGATCAATGTTTAATCAAATGTATCGTAATGCTAAGACTACTGTCTAGCTGTACTCGAGGTACTGATGCGTAAACCTCTAGAGGTGTGGGGAAGGGTAGCGAAGCTGAATTGTGACAAATGTGTCATCGAAAGAAGCCCTTAATCCACACCCTAGAGGATCAGCATCAATGATTATGAAATTCACCCTATGTAGCTCGCTAGATAAGTTTTAAATGGAAACTGTATCTACCAGTTGACGTATGCGATGTGAGCATTTTCCCTTATATTAGTCGAGCCTTGAAATGTCAAATGTATGCAACTTATACGTATAATTGCACTAATACCTGCCCAAACTCTTTGGCTCGCTGTCAGTGCTCACATCATCATTCTAGAAGAGAGGGCGCTACCGGTCCGATTTCTGTGATCAGCACACTTGCGACACTTACCGTCTTCTAGCATAGCAGTGGGGTGTGTGGTATAAGGGGGGTGCGGCGCGGAGGCGCGGCGGGCCTGCAGAGCGCGCCGTAGCTGCTGCAGTTCGCGCTCCAGCCGCGCGTTGTCCGCCACAGTCTGCTCCAGTTTCTGTCCATAGCATACATAAGTATAGTGAGTTTATGACTTATCCACATTAATCCAACGGTCGCTGCTTTGAAGTGAATCTGGTCACCGAATACCTTATTTACATATTGGTTTCCGATTCCGGGATAGCTGCCAAATCTAAAGCTGGAATGCATCTAAATGGAACTGTCACGCTTACTCATATGCTAGATTGTATTCGAGTGAGCGGGACGTTTCGTTTAGCGATCCAGCCAAAGAGTATAGACCATTTGGCCCAACGCACACCGGCGGAGTAGAGTGGAGTAGTGGCACCGCGCGATCCGCGCGTGCCGCACATCGGGCCGCTTCGCCGCGCCGGTTCGCTTGCATTCATTCCATTTTAAACCGTATTTCAGTGTTGTTAAGGTTTGGTTCAATTGTTATCGAAGAAAGACGCCGCGCCGTCACTCCAGCGTTGTGCGTTGGGCATTTTGGTATCAGAATCCTTATTTACACTAGTTCGGCAATCGTATATGGTTGGAACGAATCCGATTACTCAATGACTAAAACAAAACAACGGTGGTAGTTCGGATATTATTTGTATTGCTAGAATTTGGCTTATGTGGCATCTCGCACACTAATTAGAACTTTAAACTTTTGAGAAGGTATTTTTATCATTTCATAAATCCATGGCCCATTTTGAATTATTCTACATCTAAAAATTTCCAAATGTTCCCAAAAGATACACATATCTTCAGAACATTTAAGTGCTGTGCTATACATGCCGCATGCAGTGTCGTATAGTGTTAACGGCTACAAATCGTACGTGCTTATACTTATAAAATAAAAAATATAAGTGCATGGTATAGATGAAAACCTTATAAACCTTAGAATTGTGCGCCAACATGGCGTGCACTCTAGCCAGTTCGGCCTCGAGGCCGCCCGCGCCCGCGCCGGCGCCGCCGCCCGCTCCACCACCCATGGTATTCATAGCTGATAGTGGTAAATCGCTTCTTGGTACGCTATCTAGCTTGCTGCGGACACCTGTAATGGAATGTATAATGAAAACTGTGAAAAGTTCACAATCTTTTTATGAAGACCACGAAAAGTTAAAAGTTTTAAGTATACTTTTTTTTAAGAAAGCAAACGGGCTACCTGATTGTAACTGATCACGGTGATAGCTGGCTCTCATATTCTTCAAACCGACACAAAGTCATACCACCTTCAACTTTTCTACTATATCTTAGAAACATCTTACATTTTAGGGGTGGAGATGGGGTACCCATGCGAAGCTAAAATTAAATCAATAGTCGCCATTCTATCGTTTAGGTTCTAATTATTATAAAGATATATATGGAATAAATAACTATAACTAATTTAAATACAATACAAAAATTCGGGTGTGTCACTCAAGTAGGACATCGCTAAACGAAACTGCACCCTCACTCTTACCCAATCTGGTTTAATAATAACTTCTAATCTTTATTTCCGGCTTCATAGGCCCATCGATAAATACCTTACAGACATAAAATATGTAATACAAAAATACAAAATAAAGGGAAAAATGAAATTTGTACCATTTTTTTAACGGTTTGATTTGTTGATGACTTTATATAATTTTTCTTAGTCGTTTCTCTGTAACGTCTAACAAACCACCCTTCAGGCCAGATGTCCGCATTGAGAAAATGTGGTGGTACTTGACGGGAACGCTAATTTATTTTTACAAATGGATTTGAAATCAGTGGGAACAATGTGAGGGAAGGTAACAGTTTAATTTAGTTTTAGATTTTTTACATTAAATTAAATAATTATTAATTATATTCAATTGTTCGTTTACAAGTATACTAACACATAATAGATTTTAAATCAAAAATGCCACAATCTCACTTCAAACTTGATTATTTACGAGGAAGTCACACACTCGGTCACTATGAATACTGTTCAACCACACGATTCAGGTTGACGAAATTCAGTATGTAATGACCGGCTGTACATCAGCCTCAATGACTAGAAACTGGTAGGATGTGTTATTGCACGAGTGAGTGGTTTAAATAAATAAATTATTTTTCAGAGAATGAAAAAGGTTCGTCAATAGGAGCAGATGGAAGCTGGTATTATCAGGCTACAAGTTACAAATGTTATTAAATTCGCAAACGCAATCATTCGCCAAAACATATCTCTTTATAATATAAATCGTAAGTAATAATCCAGATTTAGGTACCCCATCTCGTAACTAACGATCATTTCATTTCGATACACACATTCGCGCCGCGCGTTTACGGCTTTAACTGTCGATCGAATGACTTACTAATTTGACAGTTAATACCAGCTCGAATGTATAACACGTAGCACGCCTATGGTTACATAGTACGCTAAAATATTTATTTCCTTTTTTATGGACGAAAGATGGAACATAACTTATAATAAAGAAAATAATAGACTGCCTCGTGATTCATAGAATATGAAAGTGAAATTTTTGTCCACCAAATTTTACAGAGAAAATTTGGAACTACCTATGAGATTGGAGGTGGTTCCTCTGTCTACCCCCCTCGGGGATTATGGACGTGATAGATATGTAATGAAAGAAAGTGAAATATGCACCTGTGAGCAGGGACTCGATGGCGTCCTTGTCCGTCTTCAGCCCCTGGAGGATAGCGGCCTCGTCTGCAAGTTCTTGGTCCAGCGCCCATAGCTCCGCCACCCTGGCTCTCGCGGCTTCTGTCTCCAAGGGCTTGCCGGCTGCAGCGCTCTCCAACCACCTGACATACGACGTTAACTCTAATAAATTCTTTACATACAAACAAAATATTTATAACACACATTTAAACTAAAACCTACAACCATATGATACGTATTATACGACAAAAGATCAGAAATGGATGGGACCTTGTTTCTATAAAATTAGAGTTTAGCTGTCTGATCTGTCAAAACCTTGTCATACCTATAAAATCATACCGAATTGTCTTGGTACGACAAGATTCTATTTCTGATTCCTATCGAGTAATAAGTAGCCCTATTACTATAATTACTGGGTATAACCCCTATCATTAACATACTGTATTATTTTTATACTGGTCAGGGATTTTCAATATCAATAAATGAATAATAAATACAATACATACATAAAATAAAATCTATACTATACCTCTGTTGCTCCATAGCGTGCTCCGCAAGAACCTTGTGCCGTAACCTCTGATTCCTCTCCAGGCGCTCCACAGTGGAGCCGGGTCTGTTGTACAAAGACCCAAGCTTCACCATGTTGTCTACTAGTTGCACCAACGGCTTACTCTTCTCGTACTGGTGTTCCAGTTCCATAAGCTGCATTTTCAGCTGCTCCAGGCGTTGGAGGCTTTCTTCACGCTCCATCGCTTTTAAAGAGCTGAGACAGTCCTAAAAATTATATTGAAAATAGTTAGTTATTGCATGTGTGAAAGGATATTTTAAACACCGTTGGTTATGTTTTCGCAAACGCTTTCCCAAATATATGAATATGGTATCATTATGTTACTGAGTGGTGGAGCCTAATCTACTAATCGATTTTAAAGAATAATTCGCAATGGTTTAATTTAAACGACATGTCCGGCGGATATAATATAATAGATATATAGATATAATATGACTCAATTAAACTGTCAGTACGGGCTTGCTGTTGTTGGCAGTCTTTAGTCGTGTTCCTTTAATTGATCATTTTATGAAATAAGTCAAAATGTGATGCACATTAACTAACTTAATTATGGTTATGTTATGATATCATTATAAGCACTGATCGGAGTAGGTAGAGCTCTTTCGGGTCAATGTCCTCAAAGGTTATATTAATATGGATATGATTTCGGGATCCCGTTTTAAGTTATCGAGCAAATGTTGTAAATTACTTTTATAAACCTCGCCCTTACTCGGCGGACTACGATTTTTTTAAAATTGTAAACTTACGAAGAAGTTAAAACACTACCATAGGTACACTAGCGCCATGAATCTTAAAAAAAAATATTTCGCCACCAATCTTAAATGTGTATCAAAACAAATGTAACGTTAAAAATCTACATAATATTCAATCCCGGAAATCCCGGGATTATCGGACATACTTATCCATATTATGACCGTATGTGGCAAGTACCAAAAACAGCCCTACCTACTCCGATCATAGATTATGACAGACTGATGTGAAGATATATTCCACAGAAAACTTTGCATATAATAAACACAACAGACTCAGTGGTCCACACTATTCGCAATTTGGGAAGGTGCAGGCAGACAAATCGGTTGATATGAATGAATGATTGAATTAAAATTTATATTTGCACTATTCACTATTATAACAAACACAAATAACATGGGAAATAAACATAATATAATAGTACAGCAACCTTAATTTCCTTTGTAATGAAATACCCGCATTGAATTACATTGCCATACACAGGAACAGGAAAACAACACAATAAGTAAAAATAAAGCATAAACTAAGCACCTCAATACTATTGATTTGAGCGCAGCACTGTTCGATGGCTCGGTGAGTAGCCGCGTGTCTTCTTCTCAACTGTATGAGAAGCAGCACTAACTCTTCGTGAGTCCGACCCAAAAGCTCCCCAGCTGTAGGAATTTCAACCAACTGGTCGCCTTGACCCGACCGCTCATCCCTTTGCTGATTAAACGAAAACAAAAGCAACATAAAATGATAACGTAAACGTAAACAACAAAATAATAACAAAGACAACGTAAAATATAAACCAAAATGGAATAATCGTGTAAACAGTTCGTGTGATGATTTGTGGGAATTACAAGTAAACTTACCATGTCGTCGTTTTCAGTATTCCGTCGGACTCTAGGGCTGACAGCTCTGATGGGTTGCTGTACTCTTGATGGTGATCTGACTGTCGCCCATGAATCCTCTGTCGCATTCAATGTGTGCAACTGAAATACGTATAATGTTATTACTAATTAAATGTCTGATACCGACATGCCCTAAGAAAACCAATGACACTACGCATGCGCTAATTAAATTTCAGTGCTTTTCGTCGCGAGTGTTTATTTTTATTTTGTAATGTTTAAACAACCATGGAACTAAACGATGTGTACTAATTCATTATTGTTACATATTATTCAGCTCACTCACGTTTTGCTGAGATGTCGACATCTGCTGTGACCCGTAATGATCATTATTTATTTTTTCTTCAACCCATCTGACTCTCGGGCTCACAGCTCGCACTGGTATGTTAGCATCTCTGTTATTCCTTCCAATAGACGTGTTACTTCCTAGAAAAGCTTTCTTTGATAACGCTTGTTGGTTTGATGGGGTAATTGTGCTTAATTCTACATTTGTGCCTGACATAGTCATGGACGCTGAAAATGATAATGTGTCCTTATCAATAATGTAAAATTCAGAGGTAAACACAGAGTTATTGAAGAAGAAGCAATAACAATCTAATTTGTCGAATGGTTAAAGTGTCGGTGGCAAAAACATGATAAAGTGTTTATCGATTACGCGTACAAGTATTAGTAAACTTTGACTGCTATATACAAAACACAATCCATGTTAAAGTTTTGCATGCTTTACCGACTTTTCTGTACACCTTATCGTGTTTAAACCCTGCCAGTAAGCCAATACAATAGTATTGTCATATTTTTTCCTTTTAATCTATAAAAATGCCTATTTACATTTTATGTATACAAATAATGACTTTGCTTTGCTGAAAAGTTATTATAATTTAAATGTGAACTTACATAGTGTACCGGACCATAGAATGTTAGAGGATACCTTCATTGCTTGCACTGTCAGTTCCGGTATCCGTGCTACATAGAGCGTCGCCCGCGCCACTACCCCCGCCCGCGCCCCCCACGCGTCCCATACCACCTTTCATGAGACCACTTGACATTAAATCCCATTGCCGAAGCTTTTCCCTATCTATTTCAAACCTTCTTCTTTTTCTCTCTTGTGTATTGTACTTACTATTTTCTAAACCCTGTGTAGTAAGAGAATTTTCAGACGATTCAACGGTAAGCTGTTCATATACACCTTCGTCCGACTGTTCCACTTCAGTATTTTCAGCAAGGCTTACATAAACGTCATTGTCATCTGTTTTTTCTTCCTCCTCTTCTTCTTCTGGACAACTACTATGAAAGCTGGTGTTATCTCGGCGCCTTAAAACTTGGCTCTGAATATCACAATTCACATAAGTTACATTCCGACTTATTTTATTGATTACGGGTTTCTTGATACGTTTTATGCTATTCATTCCACAGATGTCAACGCTTGTTCGACCAGATAATGAGGGATCCGCAGGCACTGTATCTAAATCGTCCATAGAACGAGCGTGTCTGTGAGACACTCTTCTCAAATTGTCTCTCCACAAAGAATCTTCATCCCAATGTTTTTCCCCTTGACACATTACGTTTTCATAGGCACTTGCTTCTGCTTCGGCGTCATAGTAAACAGTATTTGATGAGTTTCCGCTGCAGTGCGATGACATGCTTGCATTAGACATTTTAATAAACGCACTTGCATTCAAACAACTACGGTGAGCAACATGAGATTCTGGCGAGGAATTCTCAATATTATTTATACTCGAATTTCTTTTACATCCGAACCCAGTCATTAAGTTCATTGATTCCGGTATTTTAGAATTTCGTCCGCCAGTCGACTCGTAAATATTTTTAATATCTATTTCAGGATCTTTATCAGCCGCACTTAAGAATTCAACTGAAACACTTCTAGCGGATGCAGCTAATTCATATGATCGATCCGACATCAAAACCTGATTATTACGAATGGGATTATGTATATGCGAAATTTCATTCTTTTTATGTAATGGCCCTCTTCGTCTTTGATTATTTAATTTACGGTGGAGATTAGTATTCTTCAAATAATGAGAAGTTGGGAGCAGGTTAATGTGCTCTTGCGAAGAGAGATCTGAATAATAATATGGTGCACTGTGCTCTGTAGAACTCTCACGACTGTGAAAGCCAGTGGTAGTGGTAGTAGAAGAAGCATTTGTTTCATTTCCAGTTTTGAGGGCTAATTTCTCGCTTTCAAATTCTTTAATTTTGTCGGCTAATACATCATTATTCAAGTTTTTACTGAGTAATTTTTCTTCGGTATGATTTTTACAGTAATATGATATAGGCGATTTTGGTATTCCTACTGAACTACAAGAACTTTGTGATCCAGTGTATCCAGATATCTGCTCACTAATATTTCGGTACTGCATCTCCATGTCATTTTTATCTTCAGAGCTGTTTAAACGATTATTTGTTTGGCACACGGGTGTGCTCGAGCACCGCATATGAGATGTTTGTAATGCAGCCCGGATCACATTATCTTTATATGTTGAACCCTCTGTGGTAGACATATTTAAATGAGAATTTTCACAATAAGGCTGACTATTACTTGTACTAGGCTGCAAATTATCCAAGTACCTATCTAAATCAACATTAGTGGATAATTCTTGATGTGCTGGAATTACGGAATTAGTTAACTCAAACACTGAATCATCGGAGAGTGGTCTTCTCTTTATCATGTTTTCTAAATCTCTGTACCCACGTGGATATCTAAAATCTATAGCCAATTCGCTATCATTTAAGCTTCCTACATCTGATGATATATTTGATGGTGCTATTTCAAATTTACTACTTATATCTGATTCTAGTGACAATCGAGAAGAACCTCTATCTGCGTTGTAACTTCTTAAGGAGTCCGTTTCTATGCTGTTTGAAACGTATTGCTCAAGAATTGAATTATTGAGTAAATTCGTTGACGTATCACTTATTTTCCTTTCGTTTGTTAAACTTGCTCTGCTATTGCGAATCTTTTCTCCCCGTGATAGAGTGTCATGAATAGAAGTTCGGCTGCCATAAATCATCAAAGATGTTGCTTTTCTTTTGACAGTATTCATTTTCTGATTCTCGCTAGTTAACATTTTCAATATAGAGTTGTCCTGTGACATGTCAGACTTGTCCAGCTTATCTAAAATGTATTTCGACAGTGCTTCACCTGATAATTCATCACATGGAGGTGATGAGTTTGGTATAGGAGGTGGAGGTACTATTTCACTGTCAGAACTATCCTGTACATCCGAAAAATGTCTGCTGCTACTCAAATAATATGATGCTGGTCTAAATGTATCTGAAATACTGAATCTGTTAAAAGGAGTATCCAACGAAATATCTTTAGATGCTTCATCATCAGCATCAGAGCAGTCAGATTTTTCTTTTACCGTCTTATCAGATTTAGAAGCTCTTTTTAAAGTGTGATCTTTAGTATCAGCAAAATTCGATGCGGTGTCCAACGAAAGTGTAGTTTTCATCGATGTATCTCCTGGTGTATTTTCATTGACTATGTTAGTCAGTTCCATGTAAACAGGCTCAATTTTCCCGTTATTAACACACACAATTTCGTACGTTTGCATATCTTCTTCTTCGTTGCCCAAATTCATTTCTACATAAGGGTTATCTTCATACCCTAGAGGCATAGATTGATCGAATACACTAAGGTTTTGTAGTATTGTTTTGTGAGCTGGTTCAATTGTCGATGTTTTCCGAGGACTCATTGGCAAATAATGATCCTCACCTGGAGGCCGTATAGGTGGTGTTTCCGGTTTTTTGACGATTTCATCCAATTTGTTCACGACTTCAAATTCTTTGTTTTGATATTCAGAAGACTTATTACAATTTTCATTTTGAACTTCAGAGTCCGATCCCAATAATACCTCGTCTAAATCGTTATCAGTATACTCTATTTGAGTTTCTGATTCTGCTTCACTTTCATGGGTCTCATAACCGTCTTGTTCTATTTCTGTTGTAGAATTGCCCTTAGACTCCGAATCCTGTCTAAATCTAGAATGTTCGCAATTTTTTTCTTCTTTGTCATTATTTGTTTCTAGGACATTTGAACTACAAATAATGTTTTCGTAAGTATTTTCTATGGTCTCTGATATCTTATGGTCAATTAATGGCAGTTCAGTATTTTCTGTTTGAGGGGTGGAAGACACGTGCGGGGTAGTAGGTCGCATGATGATAGGACTTGTTAGATTCATTCTATGGGACCTTCCTGCCTGCATATCTCTCGGTTTTTGCAGATCAGTGCCCGATGATTCCTCTGAGGTGCAAAAGTGAAACCGATATTTTATTTTTTGACAATAGTAAGTACTGAAGTAATGTTACCCGATTTTTTATTGCGTCATAATGGTCACCAAAATGTTAGTAGGTAAGTTGAAATTTGTCTTTATATGTTAGAAAGTGATGCAAACTACTCATAAAACCAGCCGTAACAAGTATCTGTAAGCCACCACCGATACAAAACCAATATGATAGTTTGTTAGTGGCAGAATGTCCCCGCAGGCAGGAAGGTACCTTTCCGCAAAGCGAAGTCATAATAATGCTACTGCAAATGTTCAATGTATACGATAAAATAGCAAAAATACAATAAGAGATAATTATTAATGTTATACGGCATTTTTATAATTTACACAAAATATAGGGTATGTAGGAATATTCTATAATATGGTGGTTGGTGATATCTATCGAAAATGTTCATTTAAAATATATTAAGTGGGCACTTAGAGTGAACTGAAGTGGGTAGGAACATAAATAGTAGTCTTTCATATAATTTCACGGTATCTACATAATACATAAACCTGAAGAATAACGTTTCTTACTTTCAAGGAAGCACAAAACGGTTCCCGAACGAAGTTATTTACTGGATCAGTTATGAGGGTGAAGGCTCCCCAAAAAATAGTTACGACTAATGTGTTGTAATGTTAAATAATCAAATCTTGTATGTTAATTACCACAGTAAACATAAACTATTATTATATTGATAAAATTATACACATTTTATATAAGTACACAGTGGTGTCGATTCCGGGGTTTCACTATTCACACATCAGCCTATTCAATGTCCCCACTGCACAGGCACTCTTAAAAAATCTAGTATATGAATAAGCGTAACAATTTAATCTAAATTTAGCTTTAGATTTAGCGACCATGCCGGAATCGATACCAATTTTGTTTTGAGCATCAAAGACAACATGATATCTTTGATCATGCATTTACATATAAGTATTATCAGCAATATCATTACAGCATGCTTTACATTTAAATTGGTTTACCAAATTGTAACACGAATAAAAATAACTACTTTGATCTCAACAGCATCAGACGTTGTTTCGACATGCTTCATAATGACTCGACTCATATCATTAATATTTTGGGAGAAATAAACGATTTTAAAATCACGTACCTTCGTCATCTGAAGAATAACTGTTGTACGAAGCGTTGAATGCCTTTGGCTTATACTGGTCGGATCTCAGCGACTGTCGACTCTGGTTAAGAGATCTAGCCAACGATATTGTGGCAGGAGTACTCTTTCTAGTCAGAGGAGATTGCAGCATCCTCTGTTTCCATTCCAATAGTCGTTTCATTGATTCCTCGCGCTAGAAACGATGACAATTATAAAAATAAACATTAATATACAGATATTATAGTTCTACTGCTACTACCTCACTGATAAAAGGCCGCCAGTTACACCATATACTCGTACAAAATCTTTTATTAAAAATATCGCTATAACGATTGAAAAGAAAAAAACGCAAGGATACTACCTGAGAAAAAAAATTATAAACGCATACATAATCTTTGTAGGAAACAAATTGTGTAGGTCCCGAAAAAAGGGAAGGTCTAAATTGTAACATTGGGAACTAAAACAAGCTGATGATGATTACCTGCTGAACTTTCTTTTCACCTTCCTTTTCAATGGTGGTGGATGGCAGTCTCGCACTGGCAGATCTCATAAATCCCTCAGAAGCAGGATCAAACCGACTCATATCCTTGATGAAACCACTGGCGTTAGAACCATCACTCATAACGCTTCCACTTCTGTTCAAGTACTCCTTTTTGTTTTCCATGCCCTTCTCTTTTAAAGTCCAATTAGAATGTATACCTTCAAGATCACTAAATTTTAAGTTGTAACTAACATTATCTCGACTAGCCTTTACCGCGCCAAACTCTGTTTCGTAATTATTATTGGTTGTCTGTGAATACGGAGAATTCAGTTGCTTTTCAGCTAGCCCACTCGCATATTTAGCTAGGGGGATTTGAATGTTACGAGGACCTAATCCTTGCTGCAAATACTGAGCCGACTGACGCATTTTTTCTGCATAACTTTCCTCAGAATAGTATCTGTCTGAACTAGGATCGTAGTATGAATTGATATCAAGACTAGATTTTGGACGTTGTGGTTGCCTGGGAGGATCGCAAACTGTTCTCGCGGGCATTGTTTTATTCAACATTTCATTCTTCGATTCATATTCTAGAAAATCTGCACTATGCGGCCTCGGCATCGGTGGTTGGATTCCGCTCGCTTGCATCTTTTTCCGCCTCAAGACCGACGGGCCGCTGAATGTTTTCTCCTGAGACTGAAACGTAAAATATTTATATGTAAAGCTGTTACTCGTATGTAATTAGATAAGTATGTGATTAATCGTAAACAACTCACGTAATTTCCAGTATAATCCTGCGGTTGCTGTTGACTAGAAACGCTAATCGCGTCCCGGGACTGAGACGGATTAGGAGATTTAGCGTACGTTTTACCGTATTCATTTTCGGTCGCGTACGCTGCGTACACATCTTCATAATCTCCCATCGTGGCCTTGTTGTAAGCAGACAACGAGGTAGATCTGCCATAAGCATCAGGGGTTCGCCTCTCTATTAACAATCGCTCGTTCATCGAGCTGCCTGCTCGGTTGGGTCTCGGATTTAACTCGCCGTACACTTCTCTACTATAAGCGTTCTTATCCAGATTAGATTTAGAATTGTTACGCGATTCTGGATATGTTTCATTGTACAGTGATTTGGTTTTATCTTCTTCCAGTGCGGTTCGAGAGGTTTTATTCTGCAATTCGGTATTTTCCGGCGAAATTTCGAGTTGCGGCGTCGTATCCTGTAGGAAAGGGTTGCGCGACTGCCTCTCGTATATCTGTTCCTGTTTATTATCCTGCGTCGGATGCGGCTGGCGGCTCCTATTATCAAAGTAAGGCGACTGAGGGTTAGACCTATACGTGGTTGAAGTGCTCGGTTGACTGTTTTCGAGTCTGTCGGAGACGGTGTTAGTCAATGGCAGAGAGAGGTTGTGCGTGTCGTAGGGTCGTTTCGTCTGGTACTGAGCCTGCGCGGGCGCCGACTGCGGGCTGCGAGTGTAAGTGCTCTCCTGATTAGGACTGGTTGAGTAGGTAGTGTGGTCCTGATAGCGAGTGTAACTAGTGCCTTGACTGTAGTGTGATGCTGGCTTTTTGAGTAGGTCGTAGTTTGGGTCATACCTGTAATGTTGTGAATCGTTTTCAATTAAGGTTGTTTAAGGTTACTGCATTGCATTAATTCCATAGTGTGCAAAAAATGACTAGTCTTACATGTCTGGGCTTGGTGAATTGTATCCGTCGTTGGAACGTCTAGGCTTCGGTGGCGCATTGGCGTACGTGGGTCCGGGTATTTCATCTCCATCCTAGAAAATCAAACGTAGTGTTATTTTCAATTCAAGATCGCAAACAGCTCGGTTGTGGTAAAGTGGATCTCGTAAGTAATTATTACGAGAGTTTAACCGATACAGGTACATGAGCGTCGTTAATGACAGTATCAATTTGCGGTGGCATTCGAGTCATTATCCGCAGTTATGGCGACGACGTAATCGCTGTCCTTGGTTCCGCTCTGACAAACTAATTGCCGAAGGCCTGCAGCGGGCGGCGACGCCGCCGCCGGTACACGTCCGTCAATGACGTCCGTGCACACTAAGCGTCAGCGCAGACCAAAAGTACAGTAGCACGGCGGATTTGCTGACTATAGTGTATTTTCAAAGTATCAAATATTACATGTATTTCGTAAAAAAATATAGAAATAGGCATAAATTGATGGTCAAATGTGAAAACAGAATTAAAATTCGTTAAAAATTAAATAGCTACAGGACCATCAGACGGTAGAAAGAAACGGCAATAAGAATTATGACGTCAACGTTCCCTAGGCCATACAAGCAGGTCCTGGCTACATAATAAAGAACTGTTTTGATAAACAGGGCATCTCTCCAATACTAACTTAAACAATTAACATATCTGATGTTAGTTGAGATATTGAAAAACTAATTTTAGATCCTTCTTCAATATATATTTTTTTTTAGGTTATAATGGTATTATAATAGTCAAAAGTTCGATGTTCAAATTTGAAAACAACTAGTTCAAAATTCGAATGCGGCAAATCATTTAGCTGTTTGAGAAACAGCGAACATGCTCGAACTTACGCCTATTCTAGAATATTCGCCACGTTCAAATTTTGAAATATTCGATACATTTTTGTCTTCGAAGCCTAGTAAGCTTTGCGGCCAGAGCATGTTCGAGCAGCCACAGGCATGCTCGAACATTATTATCTCTGCGCTGACCCTAATACGTACCTCTGTTTTTGCAGCTGCCCTCTCGCTCTGCTTTTGCGGCTGCTCTCTGGAAATAGAAACAGACGGTCTAAAATTAGTTTATGGACTCAATGAGTTGACCGTTATAATAGCCTTGGCGCCGAAGCCCGCATTTAAAATAAATATTGCTATTTATCGTGATCGCTGATTGTCATTGCTTATTAGATAAGGCGAGTTATGGAATTATCGACAAGTGAGTCTGTTGCAGCCCGTTATAAAGAATTGTTTTTCAGCTAACAGACTAGCCCGTTATCATATACTCGTACTTTATGGTTTACCTGTTTCGGAAACGTTTATACAACAGAAATAGACCGTGGCGAAAGAAAAAAATGAAATTTTGAAAAATGTGAACTATATTTATAAAATATTGAGTATATTATTATACGTCGGAACTTATACAGTAAAGTGGAACGGTAACAGTAAAGTGGTTCGAGTTTGAGCTCAAATGTTTATGACCATGATGCCCTTCCCACACCAGGAACCTTGAAAACCTGATGATGACCAGGAAAAAGTAAGGGGATCTCAACAATGGTACTTCGGGGGTTAGTTAATTTTTAAATTTAGAGTTATAAATCATACCTACATGGCCTGTTCTTCTATTACCTAAACACTAAACAATTGAATTAATCCAATCTATAAGAGTAATATATAATAATTTGCTAATTAGTTACGTTTACGTAATTGTCCAGACTAAATATTTTGAAATAATTAGCATTTTCCCATACATTATTCCCATATATTTTAAATATAAGTGCATTTGCACAAACCCTTTGGCTGGCTGCTCAGTGCTCACATCATCAATCTAGAGGAGAGGGCGCCACTAGTCCCGATTTGTTATCCAGACGTTACCTAAAAGACAATTATTCCTAACTGCAACATATCTACAAGTACTGAGATCAAATCAGGTCTTACGATTGCATGAGGGCGGCCAAGGTCATTGCCTTAACCCAGTTTAGCATGGCCTCTTGATCAGGTGCCGCCAGCACATACGTCCGCATGTTCGCGTGCTCCAGTTTGAACGCGAACTTCCGTAGCACTTTGTCTGCGCCGGTGCAAGCCGACACCTCATAAGAAGGCAGCAGAACGGATCCCAGGAGCTTTTCCTCGTCTTGACCTGTTGATAGTTAAAAACGTCACAAGTAATTATTTTTATTGCCCGACTGCCGAAGGAGGGTAAAGGCGCAGCTACATATAGTCGTTGACCCCTTCGGGCGACCGACCTGCCGACCTTCGATGACAACCTCGTGACCGCCCAGTGTGATCGCCCAGACGGTCTGTCGACGACCAGGTGTAACCGCACCTTAATGTTTTTGCAAAATGACTGTAAAATGTACTTTAAGGTACTAAACCTTAAAGTATATTTTTACAGTCATTTTATTTTTACTCGCATATGGTGCTATTCCCGGTTTTTTTTTACGGCACATACACGAAGCCTCTTTAAAATTCTATCTTGTGTCGAAACGTCTCTTTCTAGAGCTATAATGTAGGAAAGGACAGACTATGTCTACTGAAGGCTTCTCAGATCGCTTCGTGCAAATGACGTTGAGTATACTATTAGTCATAAATATGTAACTACATGATAATAAATAACTACTCACTTTTGTAGTAGAATAGACAATACTCCGATAGCACGAACCACCTCTTCCTCCAAACTTTGAGCCCGTCGGATCCTTGTTTGTACAATATTCCAGACACGGTGACTGGAGCCGAAGGGATCCTCTGCGCTATCGGAGAACGCAAAGCCTGGTTGCCGCAACTGCTCCTGCGACTGTCCGACGAAGGCGACTTCACGCTAGGCGTACTCGATTCACTTGACTTCATAGGCGAAACTACACCCACATTATTCTTTTGACTTTGATTATTGAATTCTGTAGGCAGAGACTGAGTCTTCCCTTTGTCTTCTTCAGACTGTTTCCGGTATCTATCAGTTTCTCGAAAATCAGTCGGCTGATTCGATTGCCACTGAGATTCTTGATACTGCCTGTTTTGCTTCTCCAATTCCTTATACTCATTATTTTTCGCGTACTGGTCGACGTCTTTTTGGATATCAGTACTACTGTACTGTTTGAAGTCATTTCTACTGCCATATCGGTCTAAGTCTCTAAATGAACCTTCAGAATAAATACTGCTTTGTAAGTTAGGAGGCGGTTGAACTCCGTGGATCTGCTGGAGTAGCAGTTGTCGTTCAGCGAACTTCTGTTGCTGCTGCATTTGCGCCTGATTCTGATAATGCATCTGTTGCTGTAGTTTCATTTGTTGGATTTCGTTATATTGTCTTCTAAGTAGTTCTGTGTTACTCTGTGGTCCTATTCTATTCGAGTAAGGAAGATATGGCTTCGAACCATATTGGTTCATATTAGGCCTATACATAGGTTGATGATTTTGGTATATTTGGTTGGTATCTTTCGGTGGGTTACGTTTTAAATAGTCCTGGTAAACTTCCGCGTTGTATCCTTTGGGTATATTATGGAGCAGCTCGTGATTAACGTTGTGGTCCATGTGCACCTCTGTTCGTTCAGGTCTCTGTGGTGACTGAGGGTAATTGTAGTTGTCGTTGGCGCCATAGTGCCTGGCATAGTCTTGATTGTGCCCTGTGCCATACAATTCGTGTCTGTTTTCTAAGAGGGGAGAGCGTGCGTTCATATTGGAGTGGTACTGGCTCTGCAGCAGTTGGTGCATGACGCCATTCGGTTGGATCTGACCTGGTTGGGTGGGTGCTAGGTGATTGGGTACGGTCGGCTGTTGAGAGTATATCTGTTCGGGATGTACATGGTGAGCCATGAGATGCTGTTGGGCGTGAGGCTGCTGCGTCGCCGGCGTCGCTTTCTTGTTCTCCATTTGAAACTGTGATTGTGGCACTGATGGGTCGAGCCTGCAACAAACATAAAATCTCATGTATCGACAAGTTTTGACAGGGGTTATTCACCTTCAGCTGTAAACATATACACGGTTCGCGTGGTCGAGAGCATGTCGACCGAAACTATTCAATTTGAGTTGCTTAATCGAAAGAGCGTTATCGTCTGAGTTTGATAAGACGCGTATAGGAATGAAAAGGAGCTACATTGCGTATTATCACGTAACCATTTGTGGATGCCGGCACGCATGTGTTAGCCCCGACATCGTTTACAGGCTACGACTATTTAGGAAAGAAAAGAAATATCGAGGAAATACGTATGTTAATTTGTTCTATCAAAGGACAAGAGCGTGCAAGCGTGTCGGCCATGCCGCAACCCCTCCGTACACGTATACATCGACCACGTAACGTGACGTACACGAGTTATTATGCGCACGCGAAATGCACGCTCCGTCGATGATTCCCACGCATATCGAACTGCGCTATGAGGACGTCGTGTGAAATTATTAACACTAAGCTCCTATGAATATTACTTCATTATCAGACAACATTTTACTAGATTTTCTCCACTAGAATATTATAAAGTAAGCGCTTATTTCGTTTTATAAACTTTCAATCTGCGCCGAATAAACCACCGACTTAAATGCTATGGACCTAATAAATATGTGTAGGTACATATCTAAATATGTCAATAAACGATGCCATTAACCTCATAAACGTTATCATTATTAAATTATATTAGTAGGTTGAGTACAACTACAATTTTGTATGTGGGTTCTCGTACTACTAATAGAAGTAAAATTATGTGATAAAGTAATCCTACTTACTCTTTGTATCTTTTATTTATCTAACCAAAAGCACTACTTGTTATTCAAAGTATCTAATACTTACTGGTAAGCGCACAGACAGATAAGCACACGTAAGTAAACAAATTTTGGTAAAAAATTGTGAATTCCAAACTCACGCGCAGTTGTTATAACTTGCGACATAGAAAGTGAATTAATTACTTATTTACTGTATCTCCGAGACAACAGGTAAATAACACATTCAATGGCTCATACTAATATAAGATTCCCTAAATATATATTTTTCTTTTTCTCTCTTTTCTCGCTTTGCAATTTCTCTCTTTCTATATATGTACGTTCGTCTCGCCAATTTCGAATGTCAGTCAATGTATTCTTGACCAATATGTATTATAATTTAATGTAAATACGAAAATTATAGGAAACATAATACATATTGTAGAAGAATACATTGGATAAGCCCGTACATATTTTAATACAATACAATACAAATACAAATATACTTTATTGCATCATCATCATCAGCAGCCTACTCTAGTCCACTGCTGGACATAGGCCTCTCCCAGGGCGCGCCATTGAGCCCGATCTTCGGCTCTTCTCATCCAGTCGCTGCCAGCCACCTTACGCAGATCGTCGCTCCATCTAGCAAGGGGGCGTCCCACACTACTTTATTGCATACCCGGGACAAAAACAAAACATACAACATAATGTTTTTATTTTCTGTGTATTTTTTTTGTGTACAATAAAGAGGCTACAAACAAACAAACATTGACTGGCATTCGAAATTGGCGTATATATTTACATACAGAGAAAGAGAAACGGAAAAGCCTGAAAGGTATGTAAAGTTCATTTATTCGAACAACTATAATATGAGAAAAACATAGCATGATTAGGTACAAGTAGGACATGCTATCCAGATATCCGGATAGCAAAATTATCCGGATATCCGTCCATTTTCGTTATCCGGATTTCAACCAATTTGTTATCCGGATAATCCGAATACTTATTTTAATAGAATATTATTCCTAAATGTATATTCTTTCATTAAATAAAATATGAAAATTATACAAATACACACCATGGTAGTATCATATTCATGTCACTAGGCCTTTGAACTTAATATTTACTGCAAGTAAATATGTCCATGCAGCACCGCCAACAACCAATAAAATATCGTGCAGAACATTGATGCCGGCTGTGATAATTTCGTCACCATCGATCAAATGTTGTTTTTTTTTAAGGTTTTCTATTGATTTCACAAATTATCCGGATAGTTCGAATAATCCGGATAATATACTTGTTTAATTCGAATGATCCGGATAGAAAAATCGAACGGATATTGCATGCCCTAGGTACAATACAAGTTTCAATAATGACACTTTCCATATCATGAAGCAATTGTACCATATTCATTATAAAAATTCGCAAAGTTTACATTAGCTTCGTATATCTCGTAATTAGAACTCGTAATACTATCCTAGGTATGTATTTTAATTCCACTTTCACTTATTGTATATATGTGTTCCTATAAATTACACAGAAATATATATTCAAGAATTCGTTACACAAGATAATAATAAAAACGTACCTAAGGTAAGGTACTTTACTTAATTATTTTCTAAGAATATATTATTTGTTGGACACACACGCCAACGGACAGCGAAGAAAGGAAATTTCCTTAATCATTATGGATCTAATGTTCGCCAGTATCCAGTATCCGGCCGGCGGCGGCGCGGGAGAGTAAGTAAATGTATCACTAATCACCGGAAGCCGCACGGTAAACACTAAGACTAACGTTGTCACTAGTGATGCCACTTTTACAAGTACGAATCTCTATGATCTTATCTTATGACAGGGGGCCAGGGATAACCCCAGCGGTACTTCGACCCTCAGGGATCTTTTGTGCTCACCCCTTACCTTAATTTCCTTCCTGTTCCTTAAAGATGCTTTGGATCAAGGACGCTGTACAGCTTACAGGAAGGAGCCTATAGTCCTCTGGTTTCGGGTAGGCTACCCTTAGAAGACTCATACGCTTTCTAGCCAACGAGTCATATTCGCACAGTAAGTGTTCCATTGACTCAACGGTGTCACCACAGGCTCTGCAGGTGGGATCTTCTACCAGTCTCATCCTGTGTAGGAGGGTCTTAGTGCCAAAATGGCCTGTGAACGCCCCTATAATGAGACGGGTGAAACTCCTGCTATGGTTGTAGATTTTTCTGCACCTAGTCGTGTCACCATTTCCAATGAACCTAAGTGTTTTAAGTTGGTTTTTGACCACTCCACCATATACAGGTCCTTGGCTTTAGCCTTAATGGCTGTTTTGATGGTACTCATTGAGAGTCCAACAAAAGGCTCAGGCCCCATAAAAGTGGTTTTTGAGCCCTTTTTAGCCAGCTCATCAGCGCACTCATTTCCCCGCACCCCTACATGGCCTGGTACCCAGACTAATCGCACCGCAATCTCTAGGATAGTATTCGATGAATACAAATACCTACAAATATGAAGGTGCATTGTGGAGGGAGACAATTTTTTCTTTCATCCATGCCTACAAATATTTAAAAGCAGTTTGGTTCCGAACGTAAGGACGAACGACGAAGCGATAACAAATATGTTTGTCCTAATTATTTTTTCTAGATTCCCTTCTGGTATTTAAACTAAACAAATACTCAATTTTTTTTATAAATCCCTAATGGTATTAGACAACTACGAATATTTAATATATCTAATACAGATAATATACGAATATTCGTATTCGTTTCATCATTAATCAAGTCACCACTAACGTCCGCTCGTTCGTCCGGCCACTTCCTCGACGAAATCTTAATGACATGTCAATCATTTAAGATATATTACTTTTGTATGTAATAACGAACTTTTACTACAAATCCTAACTGAGGATTTATACAAATCGGTCGGTCAAGATCACTAATTTTGTATGAAGATTATTTATATGTCAATTTTATTTCATATTCATGAATAGAGGTTTAATTTCTTGTAAAATAATCCAACAAATTCAAACTGTGTTGTTGTACAATATACAAGTAAGGTTTAAAGGAACATGTGCCCGTTTTCATGGTCAGTTGCCCATCAACAACTTCCCAAGGCCTAAAGTCTAGACCACTATAGAGATTCCACGAGAAACTATTAATAATACGTAGTTGTAGTAGTAGTCTCTTTGCAAGGAAGGCGCATTAGTTATATATGTATATACAATATATAAATAAGAGTAGGGATAAAAACTATGTATTTATCCTGACTCAAAGGTATTCTTTGTTCTTCATTCGTCAATAGTTATTGTCAAAATTAAAAAAATCCAAAAACTAAATAACTATAAATCCCGCGATAAAATACAAACCACTTTTCTTTAGCTTGACTTAAAGAGTCATACATACTTAAATCTTTACTCTAAGCTAAATAATCTTCGAGAAAACGATCCACCATCGCTATGCGTTTATTGAGATATCTTAAAAAATAAATTATAAATGTTTAGTTAGCCGAACGCTTATCCGCAATTAGCACCACTACTGACACACTATTTAGTCTGGGTCGTTAAAAATAATTTTAATATGTATGCATTGCAGAGCACTTGAGCGAAGATGTGGCTGTGATCTAGTTGGCAGTCAGCCAGCTAGACCCGAGCCCAGTTTACGGCTCTCACATATAGACCGCACGACGACGCGCGATTGATCTGCCTTTCAATGTCAATCACACACCGACCTACATTCTATGATGAATACCACAACCGAACCGTATTCATACAAATTGAGATTTCCCGATCATATCAAAGTCCTAACACCAATGACTATAGAACCCTAACACCCTACGATTGTTGACATTATATGCCTATAGTAATATGTGGTCTGATAGTTAGTACTAACTTCCGCGCCACGCCTATACTTATTGGTATTATAAAACCCAGTAAAGATAAAAAGTTTATCTTACTCGTAGTACGCTAATGGTTAAAAAAAGACCGCGCAGATCAAACTATTAATTCGGTAGTTTCCTGGTAACGAATATCAAAAGCATTTCATAAAAATTAAGAAATAGACATAAATTAATGGTCAAATGTGAAAACAGAATTAAAATTCGTTAATATAAAATAACTACATGCGATCAAGAATCAGACGATAGAAAGTAGCGGCAATAGAGCATTATGACGTCACTGTCACGTCACAAATAAATAAACAAGTAAACTGTCTAATAATTTATAAATATTTTAAACTTCATTTTTTTCTGGTAAAATATAGGAGATTATCTATGAGCCAGAAATATTGCCGATTTATCGGCTGGTAAACTTCGGAAATAAGTGTGGAACGATCATTTTTCGCACATTTTTGGCCATTAATCAAAAGCATATACTATGAAATAAAAAATAGTTTTGTAATGTGCAAACAAAGTCCTTTCATATGACCCCCCCCCCCCCCCCCCCGCCCTACTTTCAGATTTCGAGCCCCGATTTTGGACCCCATTTTCAATAAAAATAAAATAATTTCCAGTTTTTTTTGTCCTAAAATAGATGCGGGCAAGTTAGTTCTACATTTGTACCAAATTTCAAGTCGATAGCTTCGGTAATTCCTGAGAAAAACAACTGTGACATATAGACGGACGGACGGACACCGAAGTCTCACCATAAGGGTTCCTTTTTTACCATTTAAATACGGACCCAAACAACTTTTATCGTAACTATAGGTAAGTACTTGGTTACGAAAAGTAAACAAGGAAGATAGATAAGCTGCGTCGCTATGTCCACTTGGATAGGTTACCTAACCTACTTAAAATGTATTATATTTACAAAGTACAGATTTACAAATGTTACGGAAAAAGAGGCATGTCAAATTAGAGATTCGTGGCGCTCCGTTTACTCTACCTACCCCACAAGGGACAGCGTGAAGATATTAAGCATGTACTCGTATATACAAATGTTTAATCGATGCAATAACTATTAAAATAATAAAAAAATCCCCATTGTTCTTTTTACAACAATAATAAAATCACACGCACGGGTTCTTTGCAAATTCTCAGCTGCCGCCTCATTACCAATGACACAAATTCCACTGTACAAGTATATCTTTAAACCAAACCAGCTTTCTGTTTGTATGTGAACGAACTGTAATTCAGGTTTTTGACAGAATTTTACTTTAATTTGTGGTTAAATAATTCGGAAAATTAAAACTTAGGATAGGTTGAAAGGGCTGTCAACTTGTTACAATGTGGTAGTCAAAATAAAAGACAGGGACGACAGAAAAGTTTGATCCCTTCACTAACTTGAACGAAACCTTTCGACTCAAAATGTTTCTATGAACTTCTAAAAGGACCAGGCTTCCACGAACCTTCTGCTCATCTTATCCTGACTACAAACCTGACTTGCTGATATTTTTACAAAAGTTATGCCATGCCGCACAGGCCTTTGATCTCATCTCCCAAACGAAGTGATTGGCTGACAAGTGACGCGACCGATTACCAACCAATCACTTGCGTAAGAAATGCTGGGTGATAGCACTATTTCTGACGTAATCGTATTTATGTAAGTAATTTAAAAAACCCGTTGGCCACTCAACAATCTTTGACTTTCAACGTTTCTCATTGGTTACCAAGTAAATGACAGATGTATGATTCATAATTTATGAATCATACATAATATACTGAAGATGTATTCAGCGCATTCTACTTTATTATCTTCTGAAACTGGCTAGTGAATAAGAAAGAACAAAAGAACTTACTCGTACATTAGTATAGGTATTATAATTGGGAAGTATATTGACCTATAGATATACCCCTTACAAGAATAAGAATAGTTAGTTAGTTATACACGCGAACTTAGGTATTTGTTAATCATAATAAATTGACAATGACGGTAATAATAATATTCTCACAGGAAGGACGACATTATTATTAAAACATTTGCCATTCATTATTCATGTGAATATCAAAATATTAGCAATGATAATACAGCGTGTAACAAAACACCCTGAATTGACCAGGTTTCAGTTTCAGGGTTGCTCACTGTTCGACATTTGTACTAAATAAACTTAAACAATTAAAGTGGAAATTAATGAAAAGAAGTAGATAAGTAGCTGATAGGTTGCTAAAATAAATAAATTGTAAATGTGATATCGGTATGTATATGTCTAGCGGGAAATAAGGCACTCTATAGAGACTAGAAGTTTCTCATGAAACAGGTTAGAATAGAAGTCGCCAATGGACCAATAAAATGACCAACATCCTTGCTTGTACACGCAACCACAAATGTCTGTCTCAGACCGGACTAAAGGCCCCAAACAGAGCGATCTCCACACACAGCCTGGAACGCGCGACACGAAACAGAAATACAGTAAGATACACAAAGACTCCTGAGAATTCAAGCTCCATTAAAACATATATACTTGAGTTAGCCGGAATTTTAAAGAAGCTTCACGCAATTGAACGCCCGACAGTGCATCAAACGTGAAAGTTTGAAAACAGATTTGTTAAAATAAGGTATGGTCTAGTTTCCTGAACATTTTGGTTTAGTGACATTTCTTAGTTACATTTTAGCGCTATATGACTGGACGTTCCGGTAATAGGTCCTAACGCCCCTGAGGGTTAAAGTTGCTTCTTAGGCTTCTTCGTACAACTGACGATGTGTCCGATTGGGAATCGCAGACCGCCGCACAGATTCACGTTCCTATGTGGCGAGCCCTTTACAGAATAAAAGTAACGAGAATAGCAAAACCAGAAAGGTAAGATAAGTACCTAATTGCTGCGTGTGGATGGTCATGTTACTTTAGTATATAACCTATACATACCGTTGTCAAAAAAAGGTATTACGATGATTAATCGTTTTGAAGCTAAAACATATCGTTAATTAAAATAAACCCGTGTAATAAATAGGTTTTTAGATGAAGTTCACATCAATATTTCAAAATATAATGCAGATTTTTTCTTACAAGGAGAGCTAACGAGCAAACGGGCCACCTTTATTTAAAATAAAAAATGTAAATATAGTCTGATTTTAAGATTTTAAAGAGTAGAATTTAAATAATAGTAACTTTATTAAATCGATGTTAATTCCTAACGATACTTCTCATAGAGTTCAAATCTATATGATTTCAGTGATGGTTGCCATTTACGAGTGTAAAACAATATTTAAATATGAACATGAATTTATAATTGGTAATCCGACTCTCTAAGACACAGCTAATGATCAACAGTGCGAAACGTAGGGTAGAGGTGGGTGGGCAAGAAATACATTATGTCGACGAATACACTTATCTTGGCCAGATAATCTCTTTCGATAATAGGCAAGAAAAGGAAATTTGTAAACGTTTAGACAATGCCTGAAGAGCTACTGGTCAATGAAAGATCTAATGAAGGGTAGCCTTCCACTGTCGCTCAAGCGAAAACTCGTCGACATGTGTATCTAGCCCATCCTAACCTACGGTGCTCAGACATGGTCGCTCACAAAACATCAAAAGTCCAAACTCAAGGTTTGCCAGCGTGCTATGGAGCGTAGCATACTCAATGTGAAAAGGACGGATCGCGTCAGGAACACGACCCTGCGCTCCAAAACACGCATCGCTGATGCAATCACTAAAGCATCTCTATTGAAGTGGGACTGGGCAGGCCACGTATGCCGCATGCATCCGGAAAGGTGGGCAAAGATCGCCATGCACTGGGCGCCACAAGACGGACAGCGGCGCCGAGGCAGGCCCAGGCGTAGGTGGAAGGACGATATCGACCACTTCCAAAAAGGATGGTATAAGGACGCTGAGGATAGGGAAAAATGGAAAGGAGGAGGGGAGACCTTTGCCCAGCAGTGGGACAGCTTCTAGGCTATTAAAAAAACCCGACTCTAGGTCGAAAACAATGAAACAAATTAGTTGATATACTCGTAGGTTTAGGGGTTATTCAGGTTAGTTAGCCAAACACTAAAATGGATTCAATGAATTTCACGTCATCATAATTATAATCGTACAATTAAAGATCTATGCATCACCTGTTAGGCTGTTACTCAATACTATTGGAAAAAAATTACTAACCGCAAAAAATTCGCCAATAACTGGTATATCTCGACACAGCCTCTTAATAAATCGAGATACAGACATCCTATAGGTGACGTGTTCATCTATAGCACCTCGATTTGATTCACCGCTAAGGTATTTGAGGCTTGACTTCAGTTGCAATGCGCACCGATCTCCTTCACTTTGTTACCAATTATGATAGATCGAGTAGTTTTTCATAAAATGGCATAAAAATATAGCAATTTTTATCGAAAATTTCGCATGAATAAGAATCCAGTGAATCTTTGGAAACACAAACGGTTCTAAAATACAGAAAATGCCTGTGAAATCAAATCAAATCAAAATGTTTTTATTGTACCTTACAGTACATTTTTACAACGTCATTTTTTTACTCTACCACCGCTTCGTATGGTGCTGGTTTACTACCTACCTAATTATAACTGTTGCTAACTATGGATATAAGTCAGTAGTCAGTCAATTTGCATGTTTTTGATACAATTTCCTAAATTTTGCTATCAATATTTGAAGAACAGTATAAAAAATATTAAAGTAAATACATACATAGTAAAGATATTGTTTTATGCAAATCGCAACAGCGTCGACATCCGCGTTCGACCAGATGCCTATAGATAGGTGAGATTTATCGAACACATTCGATACGTGTGGTTCCGAACAGGCTGCGACCGCACGTTGAGTTCCAGCCGTGTTCTCCCGCGCATTCTTGCGTCGGAGGTGAACAACCGGCGCGCACGTCGTCGTCCTTGGGCCAATGGAGTACCGTGCCGAGCTCCTTTCTACACAGCCTCCATCACTCGGTGGACCATCGTGCTTAGATTATTTACGCGCACGCGGCAAGCTATAAACTGAGAGTAGGTACCGTACCTACACATCATATGATATCCTTGCACGTACCTACTCAGTGAACTTGTTCCGAACACGTACCGGAAGCCATGTCACTAAGGTACCCACATCTCATACAAGTGACGTGATAAGGGTGCCTTTGGAACTAAAATTATTGAATAACATCGTGACGTGACATCAACGAGTATTTTCAGGTGAAAATTGGCAGTTTGCTATTTACAGTAGAATACAAATTAACTTTTTCATCTTATTACTCTTTTAAGTCGGTCTAAGTACTGATTACTCGTAATTACTTAATACATAATCCCTCCCATAATTAATTGCTTATCTCAAACAATATACTGTTTCATGAAATTCGTCAGACCTCCTTATATAACTGCCACCCGCCCTAAGTTAATTCCTTTCCGAGAAACACGTAAATAAATATAATATTTTACTGGAATCACAGAGGAGGCAAATATAAATAAAACGGTAAACGACAAAAGGAACTTGAAAAGACTTTATAATTTGTTAAATTGTTCTGATAAAAGCGGGTATTTTGCGAATTGAGGAAAATGTTATATTGTAGTTAAAGGTTCGTAAACGTAAGAGCCGACAGAGCATGAAAATCTACAAAGTGTACAACAAGTTGTGTTTTTGTGTTGGAGACGAATTGTACAGAGTTTAGCGGAAAGCGGGATAGAGCACAGAGATAGAGTTACTCCGCGTTCCGGGTTGGCAGTTCATAAAAAAGCGAACCACAGCATCAAACAACATCGTAAAACTTAAAACAAAGAGAACAAACGAGAATACTCGCTAACGGTATATGACCAACGTTTTCTGGGATAATTTTAATTCAAAGGTTACAAACGAATCCCTTATACAAAGACTTGGTAATTATTCATTTATCATTATCACACTTATCAGATCCGAATATTATTTTAGATTACGGGTGATATTGATTAGGTACGAATTATACTTATTATATTTGTATAAGGAGAACAGAGAGAATTACGGAAATCTTAAAACATGATTTATTCAGAAATTATGATTATTACACCGTCTTTTATTATAATCAATAATTATATAAAGTATACTTATCATATTACTAAATTTACTGTGTTAATACACAGTAACCTATTTCATATCTTCACACTACACTGTCGCTAATCTCTTTAATGTCCAATTAACTTCAGAGGTTGCCTGGAAGAGATCGCTTTAAGCGATAAGGCCGCCTTTGTACATATCCTGCTACTATTCCTGTAGTTTTTACTTTTCCTGTATTTGTGTATAATAAAGTGTTTCTATCTATCTATCAATAAGTCTGTTGAAAAAATTGCAACAATAGTACAGGTATTGCTCAATCTACTCGTAAAAGATTGTATGTCTAGGTTGTCTGTGGAGTTAAGTAGATATTAATGTTGTACAATAAATAAATCAACAGTGTCAGAATATTGCACAGATACAACAAATGACCGCGAAATATCTCACAAACGATCCATAACTCCAACTCCATGGTGAGCACCCTCTTTGCACGGCGGCGTACGTTGCTTCATGAAAATTCCATCATGTAGTGGACCAAATTAGTGCAATTGATTTTATCAAGCAAATGAATCTATATTAATTTATAAGTTTACCTTGAGCCTAAGTTACAGATAAAAGTATGCGGTGGTTTCATAATAAAATCAGACAATAATTAATTATGAGTAAATTGGACATAATGATATTGTTCATTATAGGTGTCAATTAATGTTGGATTTATCAAAGACTTCTAAATTAATCATTCTGTGAATGAAGGTACTGACTACAGTACAGATAGATATGTGTACATAGATAGAGTATAGATACTTTATTGAACACAAGAGACGCAAAAAGGAAAACTTGTGTCTAAGAACCATCTCTTGTATCTAACAAAATCCCCTATCTTTCACAAAAGAACGCATACAAATCCGTGCACGCGTTCAAAAGCTATAGGGGAACGTACAAACAAACTAAACTCACAACTGCGACCAAAGGTAATACTGTTCGCAGACTCACAAACTATGTAACAAAATACTTAAATCTAAATCTAATTTAATAATTACTTAATTAATAATGTGGTTGGTTAACTCAAAATCTAATTTATAATTACTTAATAATGTGCTTTAATGACGAAACTGATCAATTGGAATTAATTTTCTTGAATATACGCATGGAAAGGAAACTGTGCTATTTATTGTGATTTGATTACCATTACGATGTGCATTCCCGCCAAGCCTGCATGACGTCATTTCCCATTGATTTTGCCTACAACAGTGGATCTGGGGGCACGGTAGTGCCCCGACAAGTCGAGCTAAAAAACAAACGGGCCACACTGCCGTACTATCTTCTCCCGAAGCAATTCAGAGCACTTTTGACCCCCATCTATCATTTATCTTTGTTCTGATTGTTTATAATTTTTGATTGAGTACTATGCGAACATAGCTCCTGCCTCCAAATTTCAAGCTTCTATCTCTTATAGTTCACGAGATAAAAAATAGAAAGTTTCGTTATTTTGTCAATGACTGACTGACAGCGATAATTAAAATTCTGAGGTACTTCCAGCTGCCGTAGAAACTTTAAATTCGGTATTAGGATAGTGTTTAGTACATAAATAAAGGAAAAATTAAAACATCCAACAAAAAAAAGTTAATTCGAACATAATGACATAATTTATTGACGTGACAACCGAGAAAATCTCTTGTTGCGTAATTACGTACGTACGTAGCTACTTGGAACGACTTTTAATGAATATAATAGAGCTAATAGTAAAAGCATTAGACTTGGCACTACATTGTATCTCATTACTTTATCCGTGTAAAGATACACGAGACTTGACTACTTTTTACATGAATTGTTTTTGGGGGATAAGTTTTTACTGATGTTACCGAACAAAACAACCTTTTGTAGACTGCTTTAGCACACACATAACAATAAAATATACGAGTGTCCTGTAAATAAGGCACACCACATTCTAAACTAATGAAATTCGACATACTAACGGCAGGCAATAAACATATTTGTTTATAAAGTTCCCTGGTCAATAATACTCCAAACAAAATAATAGCACAACATCTATAGTTACATAACATGACATTACATACCTTGTGCACCAGAAACAAATAGGGTGTTATACTAAACGTAAATTTACACCTTGATACGCACTGATACTGACGTAAATTTAAACTAGAAAGCCGTAAACTGATAAGGTGTTTCTCCCAATACCACGAGAAGACGATACTTTATGTATTTACAATCACAAGTTTCACAACCATAACAATTGTTTTAATGCCAGTTCTAATCTACTTAACTCTATTATAGTTATACTATGCCATTACACAAACATTGTACAGCAGAGTAGAATATGCATGGAAATTTATTTCAACATTTAATATTTGAAAAGATTAGACACGTACACTGCGACATACTATGATAACATTAGTTACTAGGTATTCGTGCACTATTGTAGTTCATAAAATGAAATAGAAAATGAAATGGTTACGTATTCTTATTACCGAAAGGTGACGTAGATAAGTATAGGTATTCAGTAATGATTACGCTCGCAGTTAAATAAATATTCGTTCAAAGTGCGCAATCTCATATCCAACATGTACGAGTATAATATCGTAATCTTTATCCAACAAAATATCTTATTCCGTTTAGACGCTAGTCCTACAGAACAGACGGCGCAACGACAGCAATAGGGTTTCATTTTCCCCTTCTGGGTTCGAATTCCTGAAAAACTGATCACTTATTTATTACACACGCTATGTGGTATGCCTCGATTCAAACTTCAACCTCCCAGCGCGGGAGTCCGGCGTCCTATAGCCCCTGACGCTACTCCGATTAGCACCATAAGGCCTCACTAATCTCACAACGGCCTCATAATATTCGTGACACGTTACACGTGCCACAGCGATTATCTCAAGTATTTTTATTGTACTTGAAAATCACATTTGTAGCCTACGCTTCCGTAGATAAAATCCTACGTACCGAGTGAAGTACAAAGACATGACAGAAGCAAGACCAAAGTCTAAGAATATAAAACAAATGTATGTTCCTTCCTTCTAGTTTGTTCAATACTTGATCTAAGACAACGTCTTCCCAAATATCCATCGATTGATACGTACGGCGACCTTGTCTAGCTAGGATATAAATAAATAATCTAGAATAACTATTTTCGTTCCGTAACATTTCGGATAAGGTTAACTTTGAAATATTAAATCTATATCTGTCTGCTGTAACTCTAGTTTCTATATTAATTATTAAAATGTATGTTATATTTAGGTTGCCGTATATTACATTTTGGTTTGCTAACGATTCATAGCCGCGGTGATAGCGTGTTTATTTCTCCATATAGGCAAACGTCCATTTTCAATGAAGAACGATCAAACTAACATCAGATATTTTTTTAAATCTACGGCCACTCAAAACTTTTTCAGAAATAACTTTGTTCGTTCTTCCTATCTCTACATTCGTATCAGTTAGTCAGATTATCAATAACAAAATTGAAACATATTTAAATTACCTGTTAATTTACTTTCTTTAATTTAACTTTTATTAAATTAATACCCCGGCGGCGCAAGCGGCGCTGGATCCAATCCACATTTAGACCATTGTGGTGGACCCCACTCATAGCACAGGCATTGTAGCCTAGTTGGAGTGGTGAAGAGTATTGGTAATTGTAAAACATTACCAATGTTAAAAAAAACTACTTTCCAAGCATAATAACGGTCCAAGACCACAGTAAGTTTCGCTCATCACTACGGGCCACGAAATGACACGGTCGTGAGAGAAGAAAGTCAATGATGTCGGTACCTTGTCGCAGTATTAGTAGACGATTGGTAGGTAGCTACGCGCGTGCCGCGTCGAGAAAACGAGATCTTGATAAAGCTCTATTTTCCAGTGGATGTGTGACACAGTTACTCACATAGGCCGACACCATGTTTTCACTTCATATCAATCTAGAGTGCCGTGTCGTGCAGACCATAAATAATAGCAGCACCCCCACTCTTCCCGTGGGTGTCGTACGAGGCGATTAAGGGATTTTGTGGATACTATTCTACACCTAGTAGTCGACGGCGATAGACTCGCCACCTATCACGTTTGTCCACCAAATCTTACGGCGAACAGTGGGAACTACTTGTCGATGGTTCCTCTCTCCTCGGGGATTATGGACACAAAATATTATGTGTTGTAGACGTGAGTTTATGTACGAGTATGTATGAGTCAATCTAGATAGGATATTTTTAGTGACAGCCTTTGATCGCTTGTATAGTCTACAGAATGCTTTGTTGCCTGTACTGTCTGTTGTACGTACAGTTCTATTAACAAAACAAATAGTACATGATCGCTAAGCAATTTATTTGCACGGTGAGAGACACCTTGTATGGAAGTATGAAAAACACAACAACTAAAATGCCGCCAGTCAGCAGACAAGACAACCTATTATACCACTATTACCTAAAAATACCGATCTACTTCCGAACTCAGAAGTCATTACGATTACGTATCAATAGCCTTTTTAGGTCATTAGCTTGCCGCAAGATAAATTCGACAGCTACGAGTAATTTTGGTAATTCACCACGATAATTAATTAGCCGATTATGTTCGGATTGAGTTGAGAAGCCTAGATATCTGTCTGATTGGGTTACGAAACGAAGCCGATTAGTCGTCTCGTCTATAAACACTCTGTTTCGTAATAAATAACCAATAACTAATTGGGTCAAAGATAACTCGGATTGAACAAAAACAAAAACCTTCGGGCTGCGAACACTTTGCCAGTGTTCCCAGATCGACCTTCGATGGGAAAAATAAAGAAAACAAAATTAAGAAAGAAACAAAAGGTACACTTATAAAAAGGTAACATGAAACCGTTGAACCATAACTTTCTTCATTTGTTTTATTCTTATTTAATAATAAAAGAAATGAAGAAAGTTATCTTGAAAATAAATAATAAAATAATAAACAATCAAGGCTGCATATATGTGTGGAAATTCTCAATCGCATTGCATAGTCATCACTAATCACTTTCGCATTAGCTCAAATCACAGACTTAAACAAACTGAAATTGTTCGCAACCGCATACTATTTATTAACTATATAATAATGGTTATGTTCAAAACCTATCAGACAACACACAATTAGTAACACAGAATCAGTAAAATTGTTATTGCTAGGTAGGTACCTATTATAAACAGTTCTTCCACAGGAAAGTCGAACATTATGTTATGATGATAAACTCTAGTTTATTCCAGTTCTTTGTCTGTTGTCCACAACAGACAAAGAACAGGACAGATCATTTTAGGACCAAATTTTGTGCCGAAAGTAATGTTCGATTATCGCGATTTTTAAAGCGTGGAAATCGTCCCACGTGTCTCTAATCTATTTCTGAAAAAACATAATTACTTACCTATAACATTCCTGATGACATGCATGAGTTCATCACGTAGGTAATTCTCTCAGGCTAAAAATGATTACGTTTGCTTATACGATAAGGCGTGTTAGGTTTAAGTGTCTGTTTACTTGTAAGCATCGTCTGACCGTTATATCATGTACAAACTATCTCATAGAACAGTAAGCGAGCTTCAACTACCTCAGTATTATTATAAGTAACACGACACGACCCTTAGCCGCTCCTTCTAAGAAATACTCTACTGCTGAATCATTTAGTTGCTATCGCTAACAAACTGCGGGCCTCGCGGATAGTCTTGGTTAGGTAACCTTTATTAAACTGTGATTTTAAGTTTTATAGATGTTTAAAATTTCTGCGCTCATACAAGCTGTATTTAACACGGCCTCGGAGTACGTTATCTGCCCTTCTACGTATCAACTCGCCGCGAAGCCTAGTTTAAATGTTTGTCCGTAAACAACCTTGTCTAGGAGTGGGTGTAAAAGCAAACTGAGTAACTGTAATTTGAGATAAACGCCTTTAGTTAGAGCCCTCAGATTTAGAGATGCAGGTGTGACGCAACTGTATGCCGCAGCCTGCGAGCCTGCAACTATCGACCGGTCAACTAACTGCACTCGCCTCTCCATTGCATTTGTACTTTGCCGCGCAAACTATAAATAATACGTTTGTATGTGTTGGTTGTAAGTACTAATATTTCCAACGATTAAGTAGGTTAAGTTTCCATCTCAAGTTTCCTAGTGGTAAGTACAATAACACGCAGTTAAGCTCACCTTACATACAGATCTGAGTACCTACACGATTCGGAGAATAAATTAGTGATGAAATGCGCAGGAACTACGTCAACGTAATTTGTAGCAGGAAACTGCATGTCAAGTTGTCAAAAATCTTGTACACGTGCTGGTTTTCCAATGCTATTTTTACTACAAATTTTAAGAGATGTTTTTGCGTTGTTTAAAGTGTAATTGCTTAATCCGGGAATAACAAGCATAGCGTAGTTTCATTACATTCCAGTAATTTTCTACAGCTTTTGTTCAATGAAATGCTAGAGGCAGCAATACAGGGACGTTCGCCGCATTCCAAACTTCCTTTCACGCTTCGCAATGTTCTCGCATCGCAATGCGAACAGCTACAATAAATGTCGAAGAACCGATTGCTTTTGGTGCATTGGCGGATCCAGGGTGGGGGGGATCTGACTAGATGGAGTTCGACCTTCGGCGAATTCGCTTGGAGCCCTAAATCAGGTTCTACTAACAAGAGACCAGACCACAAAATTCACAAGTTTATGGTATTTGTTTTAAATACAGATCAAAGATTAGTGTTTCTACGAAAGTAAGTTGGGTTGTTTGAAAGACGTAAAACAAGAGCCCTCTTCACAAGAACATTATTTTAATTAAATTTCTTTTAAATACATATACATAACAGGAAAGTATTTATAAGGGAACAAAGCTAAAGCTCGGTGCAGATGGCGGTTTAAAAAAATATAAAGAGGAAGCAAGGTTTTTGTGAAACTCAGCTAAGATAGTACTGAATGCAGTGTGTGCGGGTGTTCGGGCACTCACCCTGCGGGGAGAACCGTGGGAGGGGCGTAAGTACTCGTTTACTAGTATCTCTGCTTTACTCGGAAGAGAAAACCTTCTTATTGTGGTACTCGACATCTCTTGTATCTTAGTTAAAAATGTGTCGATATCTATATGTATTGTTACCTATGTTCACTAAATATAATGAATAAATGATGGAAACTTGATAATTCCGCATCCGTACCTCGTACATTCCGTTGTTAAACAATATCATCCAGAATATAGAAAGCACATTTTAAATTCTTTGTCTAATTACGATAACAATCTAAACTAAATACACAAAGCAGCCAGGCAGACGTAAAATATATACCTCTTTATAAATTCTACACTATTTTCAAGCCAAGAGATAAAGCAAATGAGCTTCTCAGAACCTTAATCCCATGCAGAATAAACTAAAGGGCATAATAGCAACAAGTGCTTCACACAACAATGAAGCCTTCGCACCGGTGTTCAGCGACACGTCTCCATTCAATTCCCCACCACCCGACAAAGGTTCGGAGACAAAAAATATTTGCTTACGAAAGGTCTCTGTTCAACCAACTACCTGCTTCAAAGACAGGTCGCCACAAAAGGCCCCAACGAGGTTGAGTCTCTGAAGACACCGAGATGTCGATGACACAGCGCCCCCGCCATATTTGATTTGAGGAGCCTAAAATTCCGGACTTTGTCGCTTATTTTTAGCAGCTGATACCTGTCACGTGGAGGTGACATAGGTATGTGACTCATTGTCGAAATATATTAAATACCGAGATATTTAGTACCCATGTGAACAAAAAGTAACAAAGAGTCTGATGAAGCCTGACTACATTAACGATGCGAAATAGCCAAGAATGAATCATCAACTCATCCGAGATGCAGCAAACTTATGGAAACATTTTGTTTGTCACATAACTTTGGATAATTTAGAATAGGTAGATACTTATACTAAACTTAAACATAAATAAGGTTTCTAAGGAACATAAAGCCTAGAACTATATTCTGAAATGTTGAAATTGGCGGGTCTTCACAAGATATTATAATGGTTTTGCTGTAAACCACGAGAAACCGGCAAGTATACTTACTCGTATTTTAACATGTTTTAACTATAATTAACTAAAAATAAACGACGAAATCAACCCATGTCCACCTGTTGATGTTACACCTGGCTCTAGCGCACATTAGGGTAGCGTGCACCATTCTGTGGATCCGATGTTTATCCTAACAATAAATATTTAAACCTCGCGTGGCCAAACTTGAAACTTGTCCAGATTGAACGCTTCGGGGAAATTTAAAAAGATTCAAGCGGAATAAAAAGCTTGATCCTCTTTCAAAAGGCTCAGATACATGTACAAATAATTATAGGCGTTAAGACTAGTCGAACGACTGTCTAGTACGATATCCGGTTTAGCGTACCTTATTCGCTGGCGGCTTTAAATCCTCTTCCACGGCGGATAGTATCTCTGTTCATTTAACATTAATCTTCCCGCTAACTTCTATAACACTTTTAAGTCATCGAACCACATTTTATACACACTTAATCACCAAACTTGTAACTTTAGGGTCTCCGGTAGTATTTGAGTCTATGTTTGTTTATCTACGTGATAATTTACATGATTGATAATAATTTATTTGTTGCGTTCTCAAGCCCTCTGTGAAGTTTTAGGTTGTTATTATTATCTTTTGTTGTAGTCGAAGTATTAGAGGTTAAGCGGAGACCGATGTGCACAATCACAGAACGCAAACGGCGGTTCGCCGTCGACTGGTAAAGTCGTAATACTATACTAACTAGCGCGTCGAGTCGACTCGAGCCAAATAGCAGCATCGAGTGGGAGGAGAGACACGCAACAGATATATAAAATCGTCCAAGTGCGAAAGAGACGAACACAAACGTCAATTACCACTACCTCTATAAAGCTACTAATGAAAACTGTCCTTTAAACCAACAAATTGCCGTAGAATCTCGTATACTTACAATTTTACAGAGTAATACTGGTTTTACCTGTGCCCAACAACGTGCCGATAAGGTAATTTGAATTCCTGTAGAGTGAAAAAGACGAAGGCTTGGTTGGTCTGGCTGGACTATACATTAGTTTATAGGATAGTTGGAGTCAACTGGAGTTGGAAAGAAAATGTTAATATGTTTAATTTGAATACTGGATACGTTAACGGTCGCCGCGATTCATAGTAGTGGTGAAACAACTTTTCTTGGCATTATATTTATGTATGTTTAAAGTGCCTTCAGCATTAAGTTATGGGATTTCTAGGTAAATAAAATATGTTGTTAATTTCTTATAGCCCTAATATAGAAATCTAATATTAATCAAAAAACTTTCTACAATGTTACGTAAACCTACGTTAATTAAACAGAACAAAACGTTACAAAATGCGTTAATTAATAGTGATGTTAAAGACTATGTTAATACAAACCGTTCATTGAGCAACCTTACTTACTGTTGCCGGCATGATTCCGTACCGCGAAGAACACGGCCACTCTTCTATTTGCCTTTCTTATTGACGGTGGACAAAGGCTTCACTTTTACCAATTAACTAGCTAGTGCACGAACGGATGCCGACAGTCACTGCTTTGTTTCCAAAAACAAGTGAAAATCTATTCGATATCGACACACTTCCACTTGCGACGCGTTTCCGTTGTTACGCGTCACGTAAAGAAACAGAAGGGCATGATACATAATTATTATTAATTTAAACATTGCAATGGCCCACAGGGCCAGCTTATATATATTATAGCAGCTTATATTATACCTAGCTAGGTATACCATAAAGGCATATGAAGGCCATTAACATTTTTAAGTTACGGTACCCGATCTGGGTGGGCTTGTCTCGTCCAAACAGAAGGTTCTCTAAGATATATAAAATAAAATTGTGAAACAAATAAGCATGTTCATTTTATCAGTAATCAATAATTTATATAGGTTCTCCCGTGAAATTTCGCCGTCTAGTTTATCCCCCCTTGCTAGCAGAGGAACACTTTCCGTCTCTCCATATGTAGATTTGAAGAAGAGAGAGGAGCAGCGTCTCTCATTCAAATCTACTGAAATGTAACATTGTAAAGAGAATCACCCTAGTAACAGCACTGCAAATGCGGCTTATAATCGAGCTTAGCCCAACGCTGGCTGTTGTTGAAATAACGCTGGCGCGGTTAATGAGAACGTTCCTTCAGAAATCGCAAAGTACCTTGCCTCTGTTTGTACTCACGAGCTTACATTGTTCCTTGTTTTATTATTTTCTACTTACAATTAGTATTATTAACAAGTACCGCCAACTGACCTACAACCTTATTATAAAAGGTCTTTTTAAAAGTTGGCAACGTGTTACTAGAGATTAAGAATTCTATGGGTTTTGATTTTTAACCCCCGACCGATCGAGTGAGGGCGAGTTATATGTTTGACACGTTTGTCTGTCGGTCTGTTTGTCTGTGGCATCATAACTTAACAACGGATGGTCCGATTTGGACCCGGTTTATTTAATTTAATAGAGAATTTTGTCGCCAGTGTTCATGGCTAGCTTGATGCTTGGCTAGCTTGATGTCAGTTGGAATCTCTGGAAAGGTAATAGCTAGATGGTTAGTATATAGTATTTATTTATTTATTTGTATATTAATGTATTGTATTATATTTATGTACGTATTTTCTATTTTGTACTATTAAGTAGGTATATTTATCTAGCATCTATACTTATCTCTAAGAGAGATCTCTTCCAGCAAACCCCATAAAATAACTATTTGATTCATTTCAAGGCAGGCGAAGTGTACACGGTTTGCTGGAAGAGATCTCTCTTAGAGATAAGTCACGCCCTTTGTGTTTCACATATTTTTTTGTATAAGTTTGTATTATAATGTTTGTGTACAATAAAGAGTTAATAATAATGGTTCAAATTTGAGCCCAAATATTCAGGTTAATGGTGCGTTTCTGACATCTGCAATCTTCGGGATTTGATGATGACCAGGAAAAAGTAAGCGAACTTCAATTTCACAATATGAAACTGGAAGAATTTGAAGATTATCAGCCCGCCGAAACCATAATAGTTAGATGGGGTCTTCTCGAACTAAAGTTGTAGGAAATCCTAAGACAATACAAGAGAAAAAAATATTTAAAGAAAAAATAAATGTAAATTATGTGGAGCTAGGAAAATTAAGATAGTCATGGCGAGGCCGAAGGCCGAGCTCCGCGTAGGGCGTAGACCGGAGCATCCGGAGCCTTCAGGCGCCGCAGGTCTAACTTGTTGAATGTTCTTAGGGATGAAAATGGGATCATTGGTTCTAAGATCATGAAGTATCTTGGGATGTTGAAGTATGATGGGTTCTCTGAAACGGTAACAGCTAGGTGGTTCGAGTTTGAGCTCAAATGTTTATGACCATGGTGACCTTCTTACATCTGGAACCTTGAGGATCTGATGATAACCAGGAAAAAGTAAGGGGATCTCCACAACGGTACGAGCATCAACCACTCTTGTATTAATGTAAGTTGCAAAAAAAATTTATTTGTATTTGTACGTCGGGGGTTTCTTAAATTTTTATTTTAGAGATATTTTGATACTCAGTCAATGAATCTTTCTTGAATATTTGAGCTTCATCCAAAAAATCATTCCATATACCATGTAGAAAGCAAAAAAAAAAGCATGTAAAGCTTTCGAAAGGAGAGGCCATCATAATGAATGTAAGTAGAGAGGTTTTCACCACCACATGTCACCGCGTGCTCCGAATGTTTTAACACTTGAGCTGTGACTTGAGTCAGTGGAAATCGAACCATGGACTGACCCCTTTGTACGATGAATAGTAATAACCCTACTTGGATTGTACACGATCCGTTCGGAAAATACAGCACATCAATTATAGAGCCATCATGCATGATAGTAGGACGCCGCGTGTGGTAATTATCATGATGCGTGTATTCATGCGTTTTGTCATTCGATTTTTGATAGACATCTGGATGACTATTTAATATACGTCAGAATATCCAAGTTCGATTCCTGGCCTAGAAAATGTTTGTATCCAAAGCCAATTCTCCTACTCTCTGAGAAAAATGAAGGTAGTGAAAAAAGGTCTTGACAGTAATACTAGTACTAACTACTGGGAACGCCAGTATTAACACAGTATAACTAATACTGTGGTAATACTGGCGTTCCCATTTCCGCAATAGTGTCTGAAATTGAACATTTCTGAATTGGCAATCGCCGGGTCGCGAGTGTGATATTTCAAAGAGATCCAGCTGGATGTTTCCGTCGTTTATATCGATAATTATTGGACTCGAGGTGCTTACTCTCCACAGAGATATAGTTTTATTGAAGCAATCAAATCGAAACGAAAGAAGGATTTGTACCGGTTCAACTCCCTTACAATGAGAGCGGTTTTCCGCTCAGAACACAAGTTGTTATCGTCAAAGAAGGATTTAAATGTTACTCGACACATACTCGACTCTTGTATTAGAAAATTTAATTCATATAATAATTTAAATCGAATCTTCCTTAGTCGTATTTTATTGATGAATGAGGGTCGTGATCATTCTATAGAACTTACCACCTAAAACGACTTTCTTCTAATTAAATTATTTGTTTTGATGATATTAAGGACTTTTTAACTTAACGAATAAAGTGCTTTGTGATCATTAAATATTGACTTTTGATAAAAAATATATATTTAGTAATCCAGTGATTGCTGTGATAAAAAGGGACTAAAATCGAAAAATGTCCAAGAAAATAGTTGATGATACAAATCGTTATTCTGTCGAAGTACAGATACATCTTTTTAATATTTTAATTTTATTTATTTTTTAGGTAAACACAACAGATTACAACCATAGAAATATCAATATAAAGTTATGAGCTAGGTCGTAACCCTTAACGTGTAAACACAGCATGGTTAGGAATTAGAAAATTGATTGATATAGATTGTTGTACAAAATTGAGTTGGGAAAAAATACTATAATATTCTGGAAATATCATTTATCGACATAATTTGTGACAATCAACGCTTAAGATGCTACGTAAGTACCTAACGCTCGACTTTTTGAATTATTCGAGTACTTTTTACATTCGAGATTTCTCTAAAGTAGTCGAACGTTGAGAGAATTACTAAAATACCAGCCAATGTACGATCGGTAAGCCATAAGTACATTTAATTTACACCAGTATTTATTACATTGAAGCTTCGCACATGAGAGTGGCAGAGTTAATTAATTAAAACTTAATTAACAGTAATGTATTTTACTGAGCTTCAATTACACAAAAAGCTTGAGCAGAGAGACCTTTTCAATTTACTCCCACCCTGAAGCCCTTTTTGCAGAGGAGAAATAGTTAATTCTGAAATTGTAAGCATATGCGTCAATTGCACGACGCGTCCTAAAAGTTAAGTTTCCATTTAAATACATGCTCTCTTCCTTTCTACGCCATAGCATTAGATATATATTCTATGTCTCGGTACTTAAGAAAGCCTTAACATAAAGGACGTTTCTAATTAAAAACTTTAGATAATATGTATAATGTGATAAGTTCATGGAAGTACTAAGTACAACAGTAATTATTTCTATTAACAAGTATCGGTACAACGACAAAATAATAAAATTAAAATCAGAATAGTTAAATCGTTACCCAAAAAAGATTTTCGTGATTTTTCCAATAATCAATTTTTCTATAACTGCTGAAGCGATTAATTACCAATCAGATATTTTCTTAGATTCAAGTTATATTTACGATTTAGGCTATTGCACAACTTGTACAAGCCCAACATTTACGTTTGCTATGGTAATTCGCTGCCTAACTGAAATTAAAGTGTTGTGTAAAAACATAACACTTTAATTTCAGTTAGCGCAGCACATC
Organism: Hofmannophila pseudospretella; assembly: GCA_947369225.1. Taxonomy (NCBI): domain Eukaryota; kingdom Metazoa; phylum Arthropoda; class Insecta; order Lepidoptera; family Oecophoridae; genus Hofmannophila; species Hofmannophila pseudospretella. Next base: position 27,455,106 of record OX376311.1, on the reverse strand, counting down.
GCAGTGAAATAATCTCTAATTTCTTTCTCTTTTCATTTTTCGATTTCTCGACTTTACTCGAGCGAAATTTCTCGGGAACGAGAACCGCCGATTTCCCGGGAAATCGAGAACGAGATTTCCAGGGAAACAAACCCTATCACGACAACGCGCGAAACCCACACTGCACGGCAGACGGTCTCCAAGCTGCAAGAGCTGCGGCTGGAAGCTCTCCGCCATCCACTGTACTCACAGGACCTTGCGCTTCCAGAATTTGGACAACTTCTTGGCCGAAAAAAAACAATACCCAAGAGGCAGTGCAAAACGTCTTTGAAGAGTTTGTTGCCTCCCGTCCAGTAGACTTTTGTGTAAAAACACAATCCGTGATCGTAACTAACGAATTGAAAGACTTGTTGCTTATAGCACAGTATAAAGACTTCTTTCTATAATACTAGCTGTTGCTCGCAACTTTGTTCGCGTTCCATACTTACTTCCCCCGCATTTGACCCATTTTAAGTTAAATTTTCAAAACGTCTATCTATGGACTTGATGTTAATCTTGACTTATAAATATATCCGTGAAAACTCTATCCAAATCTGTTAAGTAGTTTTTAGGTGATGTGCGTTCAAACAAACAGACAAAAATTGACCTTTACGATTTTATTATATTGTAGACACAAACTTTTGAAGTGCAGTTATGGACCTATATCACAAGTATACACATACAACATCATATCGTATAATTAATACCTATTTATAAATTCCTTGATACATATCAAGGCAATTTGCAGTGCAGACAAATAGTTAACACAACTGGCTTAAAATAAACGCAATCGATATTTTATTTTAGCCCTAGTCTACGTTAATGCGGTTGGCGAAATTCCTTGTTCTAAAAACTAAGTCCTACCTATTTTTGTCAAACATTGACATATTTCTAACTATTTCTAATTTCAAAATATAGACAAAAATAGGTACCTACCTAGTTTTTAGATATTATATTAATATAGTATAATATAGTACTTAGTTTTTAGAACAAGGAATTTCGCCAACCGCATTAACGTTGACAAGGGCTTCTATAAAGGAATCTTCCCTTATAGAAGTCGCTTCATCACAGAGCTTTTTATGCCGTTATATTATAGGTATATAACTTTCATTCTTTTCCCCTTGTACGAGTATACTTGTGGAAAGGCTTTCACAATGCCTTGAAAATATGTTGAAATGCTAGAAAAGCCACGACATTGCAATATGAAAGACTCTTCTGTCGACAATACGTCTAGATTTTTCATTTCGTACGTTACGGGTCCGTTCCGTAGTCTTTGTTAAAAGCTACGGTAGCTATTTGCGACGGTTTGGTACAATATAGGTACGAGTAAGTATGTACTTGTGTGAAGCAATTAAATTAGTCTCCTAGGTAGGTAAGTAGAATCATGTGTGGGTATAAATTATTAATGTATAACTTCACGCTATTTCCCTTGCGGGGTAGGCAGAGAGAACGGAGCGCCATGAATATCTGTCTTGGCACGCCTCTCTTGCTTATAATTTGTTTTATGTCGGTTAAGTAAGTTTAGGTTTAAAATCAATATTTTAGAACTATTTTATTGTTAACTAGCTACCCGCCTCGCTTCACACGAGTGAAAAAGGTCATCCTCTGGATCTACACGTCAGTCAAAATTGGAAAAATTCGCCTGTCTCCGAGAGTATCTTTCAAAGACAGACAGATGGACGCGCCAAGGGACTATGATTTATAATTAGAACACATTTTAGTTAAATTAATATCCTTATACTCTAGCGTCTAAATATATAATATTAAGTTTTTGTACCGTTGTGCCTTTGAAGCAAGTTTCACAAAACTTTCCACCTGTACGGTTAGTTACCGGAGTTTGTAACACGGGGAATAAGTATAATTAAATCTTCGCAGTTCGAAGCGAGCGAACGACTATAACTTTATAGACAGAAAGGGCCGTAATAAGAAAATGATTCCGGGGGGCTTTGGGGTTTGAGTGCTACGTTATGAGCTATGATCGGAGTAGGTAGGGCTGTTTTTGATACTTGCCACATTCGGTCATAATATGGATAAGTATAATCCCGGGATTTCCGGGATTGAATAAATATATTATTTAGATTTTTAACGTTATATTTGTTTTGATACACATTTAAGATTGGTGGCGAAATATATTTTTTTAAGATTCATGGCGCTAGTGTTATACCTATGGTAGTATTTTAACTTCTTCGTAAGTTCACAATTTAAAAAAAATCGTAATCCGCCGAGTAAGGGCGAGGTTTATAAAAGTAATTTACAACATTTGCTCGATAACTTAAAACGGGATCCCGAAATCATATCCATATTAATATAACCTTTGAGGACATTGACCCGAAAGAGCCCTACCTACTCCGATCAGTGGTTATGAGAAAGGGAAGTGAGAGTTCTGATTTCAATGCACAATAAGCCCAAAATTAAAAACCAGTCAAGTGCGAATTGGTCTCGCGCACCGTGGGTTCTGTCCTCAAAATCTTATGTGACGAATCATCATCCATTACAGAATATTGAAGTATCCACTACGCCTTACGCGAGGGGCTTCGAGTATTAGTTTCGTTTTTTTCTCAAATACCTTAAATGTTTAGTAGTTTCTTTTAATTAGTTTTCCTGGTTAAAAAAATATTATTTTTTCTATTTTTCAGAACCTGTAACGTTTTGAAACTTTGTTTTATTTTTCCTGTAAAATTGGCGGGGCACGGTAGTATATCGGTACGGTACGGCACGGTAGATTATCTATAAATCTGAGTTATTTCAGATTTTAGCACATTTTAGGACACACTATGGTACATAAAATAATAGCTTTTCAACCAAAGTCCTTTCTAGGGTAGGTACGTAGGGTACGTGCCTCAGTTGCACTACTTTCAGATTTAGTAAGACCCCCTGTTTCAGACCAATAAAAATACAAATATTTCCAAACTTTTACCTAGGATAGATGCGGGCAACAAACTCATACAACTTTATCTCAAGCATTAGTAATCGATGAGAAAAACAGTCTTGACATACAGATGAATGGACGAACAGGCACCAAAGTCTCACCATAAGAGTTCCTCTTTCACCGTTTAGGTACGGAAACCTAAAAAGGGCTGGCTTGAGACCCTAAGTATCTCACTCTGTCTGCGGCCCTGGATAGTAGTCTAGGTAGTTCGCGACTCCAAGGCCTTGTGGTAACTAGGTGTCAGAGTAAATAGAAGTAATAATCTGGAGCGGTGACAATGTCGGGAGTGTTACATTCACGCGCTCAGACGACACAAGATTATGTCAGCTCACTGCTCTGCTCGGTACATTTTAAGTGTTTCTGAAGTTAACCCTTGGGTTCATATTCGCCATAGCATATATATGAAACGTCACTGGTGCGATCGCTTTATAAGTCAGGGGGTGTTTCAGATGGTTTCTAATTAAGTTTTCAAGATTGTAACATCGTAACCAGAACAAAATCAGGGGGGCAGTCATTATGTGGCTCGCTATTCTTGTATGGCCTTCTTGGGGGGCGGGTCGTAAAACTCGCCGTCAATGGTATGTAATAAGTATTCGGAAATATGTACTGGCAATGTTGGTTGCACATCTCAGTTTTCCAGATGCTCAATACAGTTTCAAACAATCAGCCACTCTCCGAAACAACTATCAAACTATTCTGCTACATCAGGCGCTGTCTCAGGGCAGCAGTTTAGTGATTAAGAATTTGTGTTAGGTTGACCCTATGAGACTGGCATGGTCCCATAGTGGGCCATGGCCGCAAAAAGTAATACTAAGATAAAAAAGAGTATGATTCATGACTCAATGTTCAGGCACTATTACTCGGACATACTGTAACCTGTATAGGCAGTATAGAATAAAAGATTTTTATTCCAAGTTGGTCAGCTTTCTATGTTCCTCTCGTTTGACTAAGATAACTCTAAACCAAAAAAAATTAAGAAACCCCTGACGTACCATTGTGGAGATCCCCTTACCTTTACCTGGTCATAATTTCCTACTCACTCACAAACACACACACACACACACACACACGCATACACTCACCCTCAAACACCCTCTCACAACAGGTTTTTTAAAATAATAATAACATTTATCTAATTTTTATATAAGTGTATCCCCCAGGCCATTAATTAGACTTGCTATCTACTACGCTGCAAGACGGCCGATGAGGCCAGTGCAGGTAGTAGAGACCGATATTTACTTATACATTGTAACTACACTATTGTTAAGTGATTATAATTTGAATATTGTTTGTGTTAATACATATTTTTGTATATTTTTTTTTATAATCTAGTCCTCAAGATACCAGATGTGGGAAAGTCACCATGGTCATAAACATTTGAGTTCAAACTCGAACCACCTAACTGTTGCCGTTCCAGATATCCCATCTTACTCCGACATTCCAAGATACTCCAATATCTTAGAACCACTGATCCATTTTTCATCCAACATGGCTAAGAACGTTCAGCAGGTTAGACCTGCTGCGCCTGGAGGCGGGGGGACGCTCCTGGCTTCGCCCTACGCGGAGCTTATGGCCATCTTAAAATTCCTATCTCCATGTCATTTTCATTTATTTTTTAGGCCGCCTAAATTGTATTTCACTATTTCCTTTTCTATCTCATGTTTGTTGTTTTATATTTGTGCAATAAAGTGTATTTTACTTTACTTTAATTATTTTTTTCTGGAAATGTCTCAGGATTCCCTTCAACTTTAGTTCGAGAAGACCCCATCTAACTATTATGGTTTCGGTGGGCTGATAATCTTCAAATTCTTCCAGTTTCAGATTGCGATTGTGATAAGTTCGCTTAATGTTTCCTGGTTCAGGTCCTCAAGGTACAGATATCGAATACGCACCATGAACCTGAATATTTTAGCTCAAATTTGAACCATCTAGCTATTACCTTTCAAGAGATCCCACCTGACATCAAAGACACTCCAATATCTTGGAAACCACTGGTCCAATTTTTATCAGACCTAGCTTATTAGCTAAAAAACGGGTCCAAATCTGATTATCCGTTGTCATGTTATGATGCCACAGACAAACAGACCAACGAGTCAAACTTATAACAGGCCCTCCCACGATCGGTCGGGGGTTAAAAAAGGTTTCCTTTAGACAAATATTCTAACATACCTACGTACCTATCTTTAAAGCACCATTTCTCCGCCCCTTAACGGCGATTTCCTACATTCAGTTCAGCGAATACAACGTGCTAACGGTAACATGTAACGACCTAAATACAACTTGAAAGTGCTTCAATTAATGTTAAAAAATCCTTTTAAATATTTTCAAGTCGACGTTCATTTTAAACAATACGACGAAGGCTTGTAATTTTAAAGACATTAAGAGACATACATAAGTAGTAAGTCCACTACAACGAGTAGCACTTAAAGTCCAAAAGTTCTATATTTTGAGTTCCATACGCTGCTGATTAAAAAAAAACTTGGCGACATATCTCAATTATACTCACTAGCTACAGACATAATAGTAACCAAGCCGCACGTAACCGAAGTCAGCACATTCGACTAAATTGTAGTATATTGATAACTTACCTTAGATATTTAAAAGGAACATCCACCGGTTTTACTTCTGACAACTATGACCAGAGACCTCTAATATAAAAATAAGAAATAAGTCAACGAGACTTACCATTCCCATAGATGCACAAGACAGTCGAACATGACGCAGCCGTGCTCGGTGCCCATACAGGAGGCCGCCGGAGCTGCCGCCATCTTGTCCAGCTCTTCACGCAGCTCTAGTAACCATCCAACTCCACTTCACTATTCAAACGTCTCTACACTTCGTCTTATCGACTGAATCAGTCCTCCAATGATGACGCCTAAGCAATTTTGCGAAGGTAATTTCTGGAAAGAGAAAAGTGCCAATTAGTGTTGATGGTGCAAATAGCATGAACACTGAACAGAGGATGATGTGATCTGAGTGAGATGAAAGTGAAATTATAGATGTTATTGGGACACGAAACTATTATGGTCTAGCTTTACCACTCCAAGCGACACTACGGTAATGGAGTTATTAAGTCACTTACATTACACTCTATAATTTGGTCTATCTCCGGTCAATTTTCTGACATTGTACCTTTTGGAACTAGTGAAGCTACTCTCATCGAAAAAAGTTTAAAATATCAAAGGAATTTGAAAAGTTCCTTAGGTGTTTGTTTACCTTGTTTGGACCACAGAATTATATAATTACCTTCCTAATAATTACGTACCTAACAGCGTTAAATTATGTTTGTCTTTATGTTATAATTTTCTGGTGCTATTGCGAACAATTGTACTGTTGTTTGAAGTTTAATATTTGAAATTTCCTGAGGGCGAACATTGTATTGAAACCGCAAAATGGTTGCGAAGTGAATAGAATTGTGGTGAGAAACAACGGCTGTTTCCAGTATTTTGTCAATTATATCCGTAAAACAACGACAGGCCTCATAGATTTACAATTAACAAAGTATTTGCGCCACAGATTTCTTTCTTTTTATTATTTTATATTTTGATAACATAGTTATGCTTATAGACACGTCAAGGAACAATTACTATTCGTTATATTATATATAACCCATCATAAAGCACTGCAGTCAATATAATAATGAAAAGAATATTAAATAGAAAATGTGTTTACAATTTTACATGACTACTACTTACAATCTAATGGCTGCTGTAAAGGGGCACTGTCAATTAAGTTTTTAATAACTTTTAAATTATTACTCACACAACTACTAATAGCTGCTGTAATAGGGCATTGTCACAAATAAAATAAAAATATGGCTGTTGCAAAAAGCATTATTAAATTGAGTTAACAATCAATCGAAAAGGAATTGACGATGATGATAAATTCTTTAAATGAATTATAGTGTCATCTACCATCACATTTCTTCATAAAAAGAAACCGTTGAAATGATTGATTTGTACTAAGTAATATAAGCATAGAAAAGGTGTAGGTACATGTAGAATGAAAATATGATCGCTTCAAGTCCTATACTAGATATAACTGTTTACGAACTACGTTCACGGTTAATGTTGTAACCTGTGAATATACTCGTATTTTGCTGGCTGGCATTATCTTCTTGCCCTGATAACATTACTTGGACCGCGTGCAGTGGGATAATTCACAATAGCCGTGCAGCGGTCGTCAGCGAGTGTCGCGCTCCAGTTCCTTCGTCCATCCGACGGTCATCATTTTCGCCATATCCCACGATCGATAAATGGAGAATAGATACCATAACGGTTTCATATTGCAATCGATTTGCGGGTTCAATCAGTGACGAGGAAATCAGTACAATTGTTGCTAATCCAACCAATACTCCCAACGGGAAATAATTACATTACTGGACATTATATGATCTCCTCGTGAACTCGATGTCCACAAGTGAAAAAGAAAATGTCAAGAAATAAGTTAATTGAATCTAAAAGCTTTTACTGGATTGCAAAAGAAGACGGCGGCCGTAGTAAAGTTATTTACATCGCTTCTGTTTGTTTTGTACTTAGTTGGACGGCGACTCCTTTATTTATCCTGAGAAATTCTAGGAGAAAAATTTTATAGTCTTAAAGTTTAGAGGAAACTTCATTGTCGCAAACAAAAGCTAATGGCTTCTAAACCGTATTACCATTTATGAAAGCCTTCTTACTTAACTTAGGTACTTGATATGGTTGGCAAGATATTAACCAGCTTGTTTTATATTATGTATTTTATTATTTTTCCCATCACCTGAAGGTTGTCTGGAAGATATCGCTAAAAGCGATAAGGCCGCATTCTGCACATTATATTGTACCTCTCTTTATGTTGTATGTTTTGTTTTTGTCCCGCGTGTGCAATAAAGTATATTTGTATTTGTTTCTTTTTGAAAAAACTTTGGCCTGTGACAATATCATATTATTAAACATTAATCTTTGATGTGATTATAATGTAAAGTACTTCCGCGATGACAATGTAGATACTTAAGAATACAGTTATCAGACGATCTGGGCGTATGCCGAGACCAGACTGGAAACCTACCAGTGAAAGTGTCCCTCCCTACCATGGCAGTTAGCGGTACCTTAGGCACTCACGCTATCACCACACCACGTTGTGTTCACTTTAAAAATGGATCCAACGTCTACTTTTTTCGCTCGAAATTTTAATTCCATATTTATTCGTCACTTTGTAGGATGTTGAAAGAAGTAACTTTATCGCAACTTACAAGTATTCCTTCATTTCAAATATTTGTTTATACGAGTAGAAAGACAAGGAATTTTAATTACATTTCTAAAGACTTTTACAAACGATGATATTTTGATAATCAGAGGGGTTTTAAAGTGATCACATCTCTCTTGAGTTACCGTCGGTCGGGGCGACGTGGACATCAGCAAACAGCTTTCCACTGTGCAAAGCTACGGTTCTACACTACCATAAACGAAGCATATTAAGGTCGCTCTCACACCATACCACAATTTCCGCTTGAACATGTTGCTATTTTTCCGGACAAACTATTGATATACAATCGTGTTTGACGTGCTAGATACCTACCATTATTATATATATTAATTTTAAATACCCAAAATGATAGGGTACAGTATAATTACCTATTCTTAATTAAATAACCAGTTTAAAATTTAAAAGAACACCGGAAAGGTGAAGTTATGAAAGCAACACCACTTTCGTTTATCTTTAGCCTGCTCGCTCAGACTTAATGAACCTTAATTATACTTTCAGTCAAAATGAAGCTTAAATATAATTTATAATCGTCACCAACAGCCTATCTCTAAGTTTGATGAATGTCGCTGTTGGTAAAAGTAAAACAATCTAGAATAACAGGTCCTTTGAACCGCGACTTACGAAAATGTGGCACTGCGACAATGATAGCAGTAGGTGACATATACTTTCTTTCTTTCTTCTTTCTTTCTATCTTTCTTATCTCCAACTCGAAAGTTGGTTTAACGCCTATGGAGAAGGGTGCCCAGAAGGCGCCAGACCACGGATTTGGCACGCGCCGCGGGGTGGTATAACACGATCAATGACCGCCAAATTCATGCCACGATCTCGGAGGCTACGCCGAGGAATATAGGGTAAATTGTGGAATACATGCTCATGGAGTCATGGCATACAAATTATACATACAATTCCTGGAAATTCTAATTAACTACCATACTATAATTGTTTAGTTCAGCTACGACTTGACAAGATAAAATATAATGACGGCAAAATTTAATACGATCTCATGATATTTTCAAGTTTTACAACGTATTAAACAATATTAAACAAGTGTGATTTTACACGATTTCGCGAACGGACTGTAAAATACAACCCTTATTTTTAAACGCTTTTTAATGTTTACTAAAGAAATTCCAGTAGATAGTGATATAAACACAAATGAACTGTGGGTTATTAATATATTACTAAGGTAAACACCCTACATTCTTCGCCAGAATATACCACCAAATCACGGAAGTAATATCCATTCACCGGAATTTATATATAATTAATAATTATCATATTTCAATAATTAACAACTTTAGATAATATTAATTAGGTGTCTATGTTATAAAATCCGTGGCCATATACTATACCTTCGTGTGGATGACCTAAGTACATAGGTTTTCCCAGTAGCCTTAGTAACTAGGTCATCACAACGTGCTAATAATTATTACACTTACCCACCCGGTCCCTCCTAAACGATTTGGCGACGCACTTGTTAAAGCTGATATTGGCTTGGCTATTTTGTGGTTTCCACTAATAAATATGGTTGAGAAATGAAGAGTTCATTAATGCGTTTAAAGAATAAAGTGTATATTTATATATTAGTAAGACTTAATGTTGTTCTAAACGAGAGAAGCGGTGGTGTATCGATTGAGCGGCGCGCGGCCGCGCGTTCTGTCGCGGAATGAACGCCAGCCACCCCCATTTGACTCGGCCGGCCCGCAAGTCGAGTGCGCGCGTTTTCCACAGTTTCCCGCCACAGAGGGTGGCTCTAGTTGATCCTTGTTATTATACGCTGCGCCGCACAGATCAGAGAACTGTACGATACGAAAAGGCACGCCGACTAGTGACGTACGATATATGTAAATGCAAAGGTACGGATGTTAGGATTTTTGTTAATCGTAACTGTTCCACGGATTTGTCTGGATTAGCACAGAAGATACTTTCATCCTAGAAAACGCATAGTTAATAATTTAAGACCACGCGAGCGAAATCGCGGGCAATAACCATAAAATAGTAAATAGTTAATCAGGTGTAAAAATATCGATTATCAAGTTCTATTCGATTATGTACAATCATGTCTATTATTCTCAAATACTAACTTAATATTCCTATGTGTTAATGGAAATAAATCAATTTAGGTTGTTCTAAGTAAATGCGATGTTTTTATCCGATTAACTTAAAAACAAATTAGTAGGTACTTGTTTATTTTTCATGTGTATGTTAAGTACCTACCTACATTAACTCCTAATAGAAAACGGCGAGTTTTCCTGACTTCCATCTTTGTACGAAAATCTACTTCATAAGTGCAAAAATTCTAGCTAAGATAAAATTGGAATGTAGATAGATCGCGATATAGGGAAGTAGGGGTTGAGATACGTAGGGTTGGGGTTGGTTAGGGAGCGTGCACCCCTCACCTCCCCGCCCCTCGCGTAGAGTGCCACCGTGTTTTCACAACAAGTACCAAGTTGCACTAACCTCGTGTACTAAGCACGTCCTTCTCGCTTCAAGTTGAGCGTTGTAATTATTTTTATGCTTTATTTTCAGCGTTTGACGTGAATTCGTCTAGACTAGAATTTTCCTACTGTGACACTTCAGAAAACTCGATCTAACCTTGACATGGCAATACAACCTCACTGTAGTCCTATTACAATCCGACTGCGGTTGCCTATTCACGTCAATTAATGAAAAACGTAACGGTATTTACTTTATTTATAGATTCTGTGCAAATTCTGGCTGTTTGAGCTCAAATAGATGTAATTAATTCCAAAAGGATTATATCTAAATTCATTATCATAATCCGCATCAGCCTATGATGCCTGCTGTATAGGCCTACCTAATAATAGATTATCGACAGATAATAATAGATGTTTACTAATAATATTGCGAGTAGTAGTGTCTGTGGTTGCCATCCAGTTCAAAGCAACATTTTATATGAATTTTGTATTTTGGTAAATCAAATTATTGACCCGTATGGTCAATGCACTGTAGGCTTTTAATGGTAGTTAATTTGTGTCTCTATTGACAAGTCCGCCGACCTGGAAATCATTCACATCTTAGTGAATGTTATGGGAATACAATTTTTATTTCAAAAGCTGTCAAATTTTCGAATAGTGTTAATCAGTTGGAGCAATATCCAGCGAGTATACCATGTGTTATGACCACTGATCGGAGTAGGTAGGGCTCTTTCGGGTCAATGTCCTCAAAGGTTATATTAACATGGATATGATTTCGGGATCCCGTTTTAAGTTATCGAGCAAATGTTGTAAATTACTTTTATAAACCTCGCCCTTACTCGGCGGATTAAGATTTTTTTTAAATTGTGAACTTACGAAGAAGTTAAAACACTACCATAGGTACACTAGCGCCATGAATCTTAAAAAAAAATATTTCGCCACCAATCTTAAATGTGTATCAAAACAAATATAACGTTAAAAATCTAAATAATATATTTATTCAATCCTGGAAATCCCGGGATTATTGGGCATACTTATCCATATTATGACCGTATGTGGCAAGTACCAAAACAGCCCTACCTACTCCGATCATAGGTTATGACAGAGTTTCAGGCTATAACTCCGGCAACGTTAAGGTGACAGTAAACTGCAGCGCGCGACCATACTCCGAAAGTTTCACCCTCTGCATTTTACAGAAGTTATAGCTGGAAACCCTCCGTCACCCACCTTCCATCAATAGACTTCCACATTTTTCAGAATTTAAACAACTTCTAGGGAGCAAAAAAAGAGACAGTAAAAAGTGCCTTCAAGGACTTCATTGATTTCCCATTCAATTTTAAAACTAGACACTTGAATCAACTACTATTTAAAATCCAACAGTGCATTGACTGTATGGGCCAATAATATGATTGACCAAAATAAAAATTTCATATAATTTTTTTGCTTTCAATTCGTTCATTAAAAAAGGAAACCCAATAAAGACCAAATTATTCACTCTTCAATCTTGAGAATATGAGGATCATCGCATCGCAGTCAAGTTTATATAAATTAAATAATAGAATAATACCAAAATAGAAAATAAAAGTAAATAATAATAAAAATTACAAAACAAAGAAGAATTAAAATAAAGTTTTATACATAATTACATTTTATTTTATAGTAAAAAAATTCTATTATATATATCTATCAACATTATATATTACAATTATTATAATAATAGGCATATTAATAATATTATACATAATAAATGGTAAAAAGGATAATATTTGTGTCAGACAACAGTAAATGGATACAATAAGTTGGTTGTTACTTTAGGTAGCATGCACATAAACTACACCTTCTGCCATATACAAAACAACTATACATTATTAGACTGTGAAATTAAAACAGTATAATAAACAAATATTAATAAAACAATACCACATACATAAGAATTAGAGACTGTATCCGAACTTTTCTATCCACTTGAGTCCATCACGGCTGTTCGCTGCAGGCTTGTACTCCAGACCAACCCAATCATCATAGCCCAAGTTCTCCAAGTGGCGGAGTATGTACTCATAGTTTATCTCACCTGGAGTATCGGGCTCGTTGCGGTGTGGCACTTGAGCTATCTGTTGCAACACAATTGCATTATTACAATACTTAGACATAGATAAGCTAGCTTACATATGTATAGGGGAACAATTACCTAAAAAAGTATGGACATATATATAATTTAAAAATTAAACAGTATGCATTGTGGTAATCTAGCCCACACTCTTATTGCCTATATACTTAGGACTACCTGTAGTGTCTTCCTAAATAGTCATAGGGTGGAAATATCAGGAACTATAACATATTTTATATTGATTCTGTTGTTTAATCTGAAATAATGTTAATTAATTTTGTATATAATATATTTAAATACTGATTTAAAGCTTGACCACAAACATAAAAATCGTCATCATTTGTGGAATGAAATAAAACTATTTTTTTCATTGTAATCTCCATAACACAGAATATAACATTACCAGTGGGATATCATGATAGGGTTTTTATTTCCCTGGTTAGGATGGTCATACATGAACATAAGATAACATTAGTATCTTAAGTATATAGACAAGATTATTTGTTCCTGATTTTTCAGTCATGTTGCTAGCAAGTGTGCTAAAACAAATATGAATTGTAGTAAGAATCAAGTTGAACAAAAGTAATACCTGTACATGTCCCACATATGGCATGAGATTCTTAATATTGTGAGAGAGGTCACCACAGATGTGCTGCAAATGGAATATATCCAGCTGCAGCTTCAGGTTGGGGCTGTTTATACGCTTGATAATGTCAACCGCTGGAACAATACAATAACTTATTTTAATACCACATAAAATATACTAGTTAATTTGTACTACTTCTTTACCTAATAAGATGACTTTTCAGACTAAATAAAATGAGGTATTTTTTTACATTTAAAGGAGTTTACAACCATTAATTACTTTAAATGTAATTCAGTACCAGCTATAACTAAAGCTGAAATGAACTACTTAATTAGGTATAATATAAGTGGTAATTGTAACTACAAGACACCTGAAATATCAAGCGGCAGAGAGAAGGTAATCACAGCCAGGTGGATTGGTAACATGGTATGTTGATAGTCTTAATGACTAAACAGAAGTACAACTATTTTAATTTTATGTTGAGATGAAGGGTCAATAAAGGTACACATAGTGTCACTTGGCAGAGATTTGAGAGTACCAAAAAATATGGTCTGTCAAAGGACAAACAGGAATCAACTGTACCTCACATACACACTAATAACCTCATTCATACAAACAAACAGACTCATACATCACAACATGCACACACTGTTGCTTTCTTCGTCCGTGCAGTCACTGAGGGGCCAGCTGAAAATCAGCGCTGTGGCTTGCCTCAGCATTATGCTTAACTGGTGTACCCTTTTTGGCACTGTACCACACCAGATGTTCTGTGCTGCATGTATTAAACTTTGTATACTTCTGTATTATGTATTCTGGTGTTTACAGCGCTAAATGAACGATTTCAATTTCAATTTCAAACTGCTTACTTACCTTTCCCATAATCACTCAAAAAATATTTAGGCACTGAATGCTGATTGATTGGCTCTATAACACCAAGGAGATTCTCATTTTTAAGTACATCAGCGGCATACTTCAAATTGTTTTCATAGGTTTCCCAATTTAGGTGTGTTATGTTGTCCAGTTTCCCAGCCATTATATGTATTTTCTTTGCATTAACTGCCTTTGCATAGTCAATGGTGACTTTCAAACTGTCCTTGAAATCATTTTCTTTTCCAGGCACTGCTGTTACACCCAGTTCTCCTTTGCTCAAATCCCCTGAAAATCAAGAGAATAAAATCCTATGATTATAAAGTACTTGTTAAATTAAATCATCACCGAATGAAACGTATGAACCGTCCCGCTCAATCTTATACAATTTAGTCTTACGAGTGAGCATGACAGTTTCATTTAGGTTTAGTTGTATGTTATTGCTACAGTTCCTCTTATTTACAATATTATTGTTCCTTTTATTTACATATCAAATAATATGCACATAGAATAGGTTTTATTCAAACAAAAATATATTTACCTACAATAATCTTATGATGAGTGATACAATTTGATATGGTTATTTACCTGTTCTAAGATTTATAAGCACTTGCTCAACAGCTGCACTTTCTTTAGCCACCCTTAATTCTTCCAAAGTATGGCCAAAAGGAAATCCAGTTTCAACCGCTTTAAACCCAGCATCTTTCGCCAAAGCATATCTTTCTAACAACGTAGAGCCCTCAGTAAACATAAAAGATAAATTCGCACAGAATTTCATTCTCATTAAAGCAACAGTAAAGTCTCAAAAGAAATAAAACTGGAGCTCAATTGCCACTGCCACACAGCAAACAAATCTCAGTCTATATAAAATTATCACAACACTTGTGCCTTATCTAGCCGCAAATAAAAATAAGTTTCCACAGTAGGTAGTACCTAGGTAGGAACCAATATAGTTATAGTTGCGATAAAATAAAAGATTATCAACAAACTCAACAAAATCCAAAACAAACTTGTTGTTTGTTGTTGTTTTTTTATTAAGGCAAAGGCAATTGAGCCCATACAGCCATGTCTGATGTAAACAATTTCTTTAATTTTTCATTGAATTTCTTGTGTGACACATTTAAATGCTATCTAGGAGAATCTTCCACGCTTCTGCATCATCCGAACCAAAGATGAAGGCGTCTCCGGGCGCAGTATGGTTCTTCAATAACCAGCCAAGTACGGATTAGACTGCAGCGTCTTATTTGACTTCAATTTTACTGTCCCACACGTTAATCACATTTTATAGACGTTCTTCGAGTAAAAAACACCATTCTTACTTGAAAAGCACTACTGTAAAACAATTTGCAAAACAATGAAAAAAAGCTGGTGTGGACGCGATAAAAGCGCGGGAGAAACTCTCTCAACAAACTCAACGAAAACCAAAACAAACTTGTTGTTTGTTGTTTTTTTTTATTAAGGCAAAGGCAATTGAGCCCATACAGCCATGTCTGATGTAAACAACTCTTTAATTTTTCATTAAATTTCTTGTGTGACACATTTAAATGCTATCTAGGAGAATCTTCCACGCTTCTGCATCATCCGAACCAAAGAAGAAGGCGTCTCCGGGCGCAGTATGGTTCTTCAATAACCAGCCAAGTACGGATTAGACTGCAGCGTCTTATTTGACTTCAATTTTACTGTCCCACACGTTAATCACATTTTATAGACGTTCTTCGAGTAAAAGACACCATTCTTACTTGAAAAGCACTAGGTACTGTAAAACAATTTACAAGCAACGAAAAAAGTGATTGGCGGGAATTTTCAAGAGAATCTCGCGAGCTTATTATTATACTTGACTGAATTCAATTTGACCGAATGAATTAGTCTACTGATTCAGTCAAGTGTAACAGCATTCAGTATTCGGTTAGTCTGCGATTTACTCAAGGTTTTATACATATACTCGTATCTAGGATTAAATTACAGCATATAAACAGTAGGTAAGTCCGTCAGTCATCCCATGTCGTCGATTCCAAATTATCAACTTTGATCCAAGATTTATCGGCATTGTCGGCCTGGGTGCACGCATTATGACCGAGTTTTGAGGGAATCCTCAAAACTCTATTGTTCTAGACTGGAGCGGTGGTGGGAATGGTAAACAATAGTTTGGAATCGACGGCATGGATGACGATTTATGTACTAGTATTAGTACATAAATCTAGGGAAACCCCGACTAAGATCTCTATACTTTACTTGTCATCATCGGGTCCCCAATATTCCATAATACCTGGGAAGGGTTGATACCCTTCCTAAACATTGGTTTTAAACATTCCTGACTGTTACCGTTCCAGAGATCCCATTTGACATCAAACTACTCCAAGATCTTATTGGAAACCATGATCCAATTTTGCTCAGACATGACTAAGAACACTCGACAGAAATATAAATAATCCGCGTCCAAATTGGATCATCCTTTGCTAAATTATGATACCACAGGCAAACAAACAGACAAACGCGTCAAACTTATAACACCCCGTACTCGGTCGTTTGGCTTAATTTACGAAACAATCAATTATGTGAACTCATTCGTTCCACCTACTTCTACTTCATAGGAAAAAATAATAGCTTATGAATGACAATAGGTGACATCGAAAAGATAAAAAGCTATTTTATAAAGAGATTAGCAAGGTTTTTATATAATTTAGTATATTATTTATCCTTATTTGTATTTGTTGTTATTATGGGGAAACATTTCGGAGAATTGGGTGTTTATGTACGGGGAATCATTACTTACAAACTGTCTCCTCATGAGCAAAAGCCATTTGCTAAGTGCATAACGTTCGGCATTCCTAACTTTATTACGAGGGGCAGCGCGACGATCCTTACCTGGTTACCAAGTAAGTGCCCAATTTACTTTTGGCGTAGAAGAACCGGCAAATGTAAACTCAAGTTTTTGTTTTGTTTTTTAGAGCGTCGGTAGCACAGTGGCTAGGACACCGGACTCCCATGCGGGAGGTCCGGGTTCGAAACCATGCAGCGCCATGTACCAATGAGCTTTTCGTATTTTGGTCGAAGACTTACAACCATTTATCGACTGCTCTAACGGTGAAGAAAAACATCGTGAGGAAACCTGCACACTGAGATTACTAGTATTTAAAATGGGGTAGGCACAAAAAATCCTCAAGGGTCGAAGTGCGGCAGGTTTAATCCCGCCCCCTATCATAAGATAAGAAACTCAAGTTTACAATCGCAAGAAGCTGGACGAAGCGTCTTAAATGTATAAGATGAGTTGCAAATTACTTCACCATACCAGCTCAAAGGGCCAGTGGTGGTAAAATTCCCAGTATCCCCACTGTTGAAATAAAAATGGGCCTATTGATGGGTGGGTATATGATCAAGAACATGATGTTAGCGTTGGGAAAGCACTGACGTCATAATAGCGTTTATTTTTCAGCTTTCATCGGTGGATATCTAATTTACCGATATGTGGAATACGCTCATTGGTTAAATGGCAGAAAAAATCCGATGGATTATAGGCATGAAGTTGATCCAAACCCACCACCAAAGTGCAGGAGGTCTGATGAGCCCGTTGACAAATGCAAGAAGAAGAAAGAACCCGTTATGGTCGGATGTGATTAGGTTGTCCTTTCTTTACCTATCATGCATTTTCTGGCAGATATTTAAGTCTTATTTTTTGGCTACCAATGGAAAAATCTATTTCTTGGTGATTTAAATTGTGGAAGAAACAATGTGTTAAATTCGTAATTTATGTATTTATTTAAAAAATTAATAAAACAAATTACAACTATGAAGTATTTATTTCTATTCAGACACAAAAATATATTAGATTTTTTGTTTTAAATTCATAAATGCGAACAAGGTCCATCCTTGTTTTTCGATGTCTATTCAACACCTATACGAAACAAGTAAAATCTATTCCAATCCAATAATACTGGCAAAAAAGGTAAGTAGACACTAAGAAAATAATACAATAATTCGTGCAGACACACTAGCACTATGTAAATATTTTTTTATTTATTCTGTGCCTTAGCGCACAATTACATAAATACCTACAAGTTAAATTGTCATAAAATAATAATTATTAGGTAAATATTTTTTTCCAGTTATATTGGTTTGGAAGGTCGTACAGTTTCGGCTCATTCATAATTTCGAATGCATAATCTCAAATAACGAATGGCATATATACCGAAATACTTAATAAGACATACTTAAAAGTACCTACTTGAAATCGGCGTTTGGGTGCAAAATTTCAATTTCATAATGACTAGTTCCCAAAATGACTACTTCCTAAAATGACTAGCCCCAAAATGACTAGTCCCAAACTGATCAGTCTCAAAGTCTAGTCTGAATACGTCCCGTTCCCAAAATGACCAGTCTCAAAATGTCCAGTATCTATTTTATTTAATTGAAAATTTGTCGAGTTATAGCTATGGCGAGAGAGGCATTAAAGAAACTATTTTGCAAGTTTTGTTTCGGAATGTTCAACTTTAATTGACTCATCCAATCTATCCCGTAACACAGCTCTCGCTGAGCTTATTTTGATACAAAACGGTCATCTTCGTTTTCAAATTCAACTATTTGATTCAACTACCTATACTATAAGTTTGTCGGACTATACTTAACTTAAATACTTATCACATACTCGTATGTAAATTAAGGGGAGCTAGGAATTTTAAGATAGCCATGGCGAGGCCGAAGGCCGAGCTCCGCGTCGGGCGTAGCCCGGAGCATCCCCCTGCCTTCAGGCGCCACAGTCAGATGAAAATTGAATCGGGTTCTAAGATCTTGGGATGTTTGAGTATGATGGGATCTCTGGAACGGTAACAGTTAAGTGCTTCGAGTTTGAGCTCAAATGTTTATGACCATGGTGAGCTTCCAACATCTGGAACCTGGAGGATCTAATGATGACAATGAAAAATAAGGGGTTAGAGTAATATATTATTAACTCATTGCCAAATACATTTATATAAAACATTATACTTAAGTAGGCTATATTAAACCTGTTAGCTTACCTGACTTTCCAAGTGGACACTCTAAATAGAACTGGTCATTTGGCAAAGTAGACACTGGTCATTTTGAGACTAGTCATTTTGAAACTGGTCTTTTGGTATCTAGACATTTTGAGACTGGTTATTTCGGGACTAGTCATTTTGGTAACTAGTCATTTTGAGAATAGACATTCTGCACCCAAAAGGAAATCCGATACTCAAATAAAGCCAAAGATTACTAAAAAATATCAATGAACACAGGAAAAACAGTCCTGAAACCATAACAAAATATTCCACATATCTGTCCAAGCACTAAATGCGGTAGCATAGCTATACCTAGGCATAGGTATATTATAAACATTCATTATTATTATTAAAATACAAAAATTGATACATTTGGGATATATTTAATATATAATATAATAGATAAACTAGGCATATTGTAGGCAAATAATTAAATATAGAAATTCAATTTTAATAAAACATTAAACATCAAAAATTATAATAATCACGGTAACGCCGTTAATTCAAATATAGGTACTTTTCATCACACCTGCATGCGTAGTCGAAGGAATATTGCTCATGAATAATTAATTATAGATAGTCTTGTGCCCTTACTCGTTTTTCATAATATTATATTTCATAAGTTACTCCAACTCAGATAATTTAACGCCACCAGAAAGCAATTATAGACATTAGAACATTTTTTAACGTGATTATTTTATTTGTCATTCAGACTGCATTCAGTCAAATTCAGTACGCTTAGTCTGCGATTTACAGCATATAATGAGAAGCCTCTCTGATTATTCGACTAAATCGTAGACTAAGTGAATCGTGAACTGAATTAAGTCAAGTAATAAGCCAACACGAATTTTGTTCATAAGTAGCCGTTGGCGTCCACATGCTGACGTAATGTGTTTCCTTGCTAGGTGTGATGAAAAACGTCATGTGACATGTGATAAACGTGCGAAAAGGCAGTTGTAAACTCGGGCCTCACCTGTCGTCTTCGCACTAGTTCACCCTGACCAGGAAAATAAAAATCCTCGCCATCGTCATATTGAGAAATCAAATGGTACTGGGAATAGGCGCTAGTTTTTATATAACGAACTCCATAAAACAAATTGTTATGTTGCTGGTCAGGGTATAACACAATATTTCGACATAGGTAGATAGGTGTGTGTGCCGTGGATCCATCAGCAATACATACGTATAGTTAGTAGATATTTATTTCAAATTGGTGTAAGATAACTTCACTTCAATAAATTCTACGAGGATTGTCTGAAAAGTTTCCGACCTCAACATGAAGATGAGAACTCTCGTCAACAAAATTTGAGGAATAATATAGATTACATAATTAATTGGTTACAATAATTGCCTTTCAAAAAATATTAATGACAGCTCTATACTCGATTTTTCCATTTTTACATACAAGACCGCCATGCACTGGGCGCCACAAGACGGACAGCGGCGCCGAGGCAGGCCCAGGCGTAGGTGGAAGGACGATATCGACCACTTCCAAAAAGGATGGTATAAGGACGCCGAGGATAGGGAAAAATGGAAAGGAGGAGGGGAGGCCTTTGCCCAGCAGTGGCACAGCCTATAGGCTATTATAAAAAAAAAAAAAAAATACAATTCACATCGACTTACTGAAACGATTGTCAAACAACTCCTGCTCGTCTAAAATAACTAAAATTTTGGTGAGTATCTTCAAAGGATGCGCAAACATATCCCCAAGTTTTGTTGACGAGAGTTGCCATCTTCATTTCGAGGGCGGACACTTTTCAGACAACCCTCGTATTAGATAAGCTAATACACACGTTCGGATCGGTTATATTTTATCAAATAAAACGTAGTGACCTGAACGCGTATATAGCATGCCTATCAACTAATTTGAATTACAAGGATTACATGGTAAGTAATAGGGCACTTGACAAAACAAATATATTGCATCAATCAACTTACATGGACATCATGAAGGTGGATCTGAAATCCGTTTATCGATAGCTCAACTAACATCAGCTATATTAATGGTTAAAGTTAGTAGCGGGGGTTGCTCTGTCCCTTTCTTGCAAAACAGTCCTTATGTAGCCAAAGGACCTGCTTGTAAGGCGCTACATAACAGTGACGTCACAATTATCTATTGCCGTTTCTTTCTACCGTCTGATTTTTGATTGCCTGTAGCTATTTTATTTATCAACGGATTTTAATTCTGTTTTCACATTGGCAATCAATTTATGTCTATTTTCTATTTTTTATGAAATGTATTTAATATTTGATACTTGTCAAATACCCTATTACAAGGATTGTTGTAGGTATCGTGTAATAGGATCCACGAGCCACAATAACAACGCTCGACAAATGGAAGTAACAGTCTTATTAATATAACAAGAGGTAATATACGGTTTCATATAATAAGCTTTTTGATATTAACACAGCCATAATATTTTACAAACTATCTCTAACATACCTACAATTAATATAAATGTTAGTTTATGAATTATAATAGAAATGCATTAAGAGGGTATGGGTACTAAGTTACGTAATCAATAGTAATTGTGAATAGCGTTTCTTTAATATAACTTGCAACAATTTGAGCAGATTGTGCCATTACCCTGTATGTAATACGCTATCCTCTTACTCGCATGGCAACACAATTAAAATAACTACACAGTCTTGCTTGACTTATAATTTAAGATGAAGATAATCATGAAATCCTTTCATTAGAAAGGAATAGTCTCGGTTCTTGTTCACAGTGAATTCAGTTTGTTCGCGTCATATTTTTTTTCTAAAATCTTCGTCACATTCTATATCTAGGTTACTACATTATAAGTATTTAAATCAAACTGTGTGAACAAGACAAGACCATAACATAAAACGTTCGACTAGGCTCACTCATTGCCTGTATAAATGAGAGAACACGAATGGGAACTTTCATAGCAAATATAAAGATATTTGCTATTTAAGTTAGTTGAGTTTACAAAGGTAAACTCATTCCTAGATACATTGGAATTCATTCACAGACTTATTGTTTAATAAATCTGACTACATGACCGATGAGCTACACGTGATGATTGATCTAAGCGACAAAGCAGCTGGCTCGACCACGTTATCACCAGTCGACTAATCGCAAAGATACAGGGGATTTCGGCGATAGCAAGAAATCGAACTGAATGTCCAACTCACCGTCGAATGCCACTCGCCATCGCTGTAATATCTGGAACAAACAGGCACTGATTATAGGTACTCACTTGAGTGCATATTTCGTCACGCACAGGGGTTAGTTCCGCATGATACAACATTTCAGTATTTTCCCTGAAACCCGCATGCGGGGTGCGTGGAAACCTTGCAAATTGACATTGACATGCGGGGCAAACCCGCGTGCGTGACAAAATCCGAATGACTCTGAAAAAGCCTGAACAGAGAGTTCAAATGTTAATTACATTCGCACACTTTCAGGAATCACGCTGGCTGGCAACTAACTTATTGGTTGTTAACTTAGTCGCCCTTGCAGCAACATTTAGCCCTAGATTAATCCGCGGATTGTCTATGCTGTAGATGCTACCTCGGGCTACTGTTAACTCGATAGTTAATTTCGCGCAAGACGGGCTTATTGAACAGCATAGAGCAGTATATATATCTACGAAGTGCTTTCCTTGACACATTTAGCGGTCTCGCCCGAATACGAGATGCCACTCTCGTGGCAGCACGAGAGTGGCAGCATGCGGTTTACGCACGTTCAGTCACAGCTCTGGTAGATAACACTGGAACAGCATAGCATAACTCTCACGTCCATAATCCCCGATAAGCTGGACAGAGGAACCACCTTCATCATAGGTAGTTCCCACTGAAACAGAATACGGCAGTTACCTTAGCCAGCAGCAAATGTAACTGTAGTTCTACGAAGCGCTTTCCGGGACACATGCGGCGGCCGCGCCCGAACGGAGCTACCAGAGAGGCAGCGTGTGGTTCGCGCACGTCCAGCCACCGTTCGGGCAGGTACTCTTGCGCACGCCAAAAATTCTCCTCACGTCGACACGCCGCGCCTGTGTGTGCCAGTACGAAAGTCTGCAACAAAATCGTACAAGACATCAGTGAAGAACCGACGGCATCTATGCATCAAGCACTGTAAGATATTTTAGAGAAAGGTTGAAATCCTATTAACTAATGTGTTTAATCAGTTTTTTGTTTAATTTTATGTAAGTAAGCGTAGCGTGTTAACGTGTTTAATGAGCTTAAATATTGTGTTGAATCGACAGTCATACTAAAATTCTCACAGGTCAGATTAGACTGATCTAACCAATGGGAATAACCCTGTATTGATACAGTATCCTGGGAACAGGGTATTTGACTTGAAAAAATATTCCGTCAATCAACTTACATGGGCATCCTGAAGAAGGATCTAAAATTCGTTTTTCGATATCTCAACTAACATCAGAGATATTGATGGTCAAAGTTAGTACAGGAGAGATACTCTCTCATTTTAGCAAAACAGTTCTTTATATGCAGCCAGGACCTACCATACAAATGGCGCTAGAGAACAGTTACGTCATAAAACTTATTGCCATTTCTTTCTATCGTTCTGATTTCTGATTGCCTGTAGGTATTTTATTTTTCAACGAATTTTAATTCTGTTTTCA
The DNA here is from genome assembly GCA_947369225.1 of Hofmannophila pseudospretella. Classification (NCBI taxonomy): domain Eukaryota; kingdom Metazoa; phylum Arthropoda; class Insecta; order Lepidoptera; family Oecophoridae; genus Hofmannophila; species Hofmannophila pseudospretella. The sequence continues at coordinate 27,431,292 of OX376311.1, read as the reverse complement.
CATTTGACCATCAATTTATGTATATTTATATTTTTTTAAGAAATACATTTAATATTAGGCTACTTGGAAAGTACCCTAATATAACATGAACATGCGCCCCAACCACTGTGCTCAAGCCCGTTAGATATTTTCCTCGTGCGAGATGATGGCGTAATAGACTGAAGATAATGACAGACTTACCCCTGCAGGCAACTTGTGTCCATCAACGGTGATAGGCGCATCAAGCAGTCGAGCCAGGAAGGGCGCAGTAGGCAGCAAGCGGAAGCCCTCCTGTACAGCGGCCTTCACAGTGGCCATGTTGGCGATCTCTTCCACTCCCAGCACACCACACGCTGGCAACTCCGAACGAATCTTCTGTTGCCAGTCTGGTCTTCCACTCAACAGGTATAGCAGGAACACTAGGCTATTTGCCAGCTGTTTACAAAAACCATTTATTACACCCACTTGCTAAAATCTACATGTACTTTTCACCTGACAGGATTTCATGATAGTTAATACCACTATTTGTAAGATAATAGAAAAATCAATAAGCAAGTTTGTATCACAATTCTTTGTTAAATCAATTATAATATGTACTAATGTTTTGTATGCTTGGGGCGCTCCTACCATATTTTGTCTGAGGCTCGTTTTTTTATTTGCCTTTGTTTATTTAGTTAATTGTAAGTAGGTATTAGAGATATTACCGTCTCAATACCAGCAGTGATGAAATCTATGACAGCGGTTTTCTTGTCTCTCAAATCAAGCTCCGGATTCGCGAGTATCTTGAGGAATATCTCCTGCATGCCATCGTCCTGGGCCGTCTGGTATTTCTTCATCTTCGCCTCCTCCATAAGTTCGGAAACTATTCTGTCGGGGAATTTTGCAGGTGTTATCTGTTTTTCATGGGTTTAACAAGCTCCAAATATGCTAAAAGGGTCTCCCGCCCCAAAATATGTTTTTTATTTTTTCTATATTAAGAAAACATGTTAATCCAACATCTGTGTCGGATCTGCGTCATAATTTCGATCTCGCTTCGCTTGCTCCGCCCTAGCTTTCTAGAACCTGTATCTGTATGTTTTGGGGGAACCTATACCTTTGTTAAAAAAATGTTTAGTGATATTTTCGAAATTCTGTAAGTACCTACGCGAATGTGACCATGACAAAAATGTTAGGCTGCGACCGCGCCTGCTAATGTTCTTCTATACTCTAACTCATTCACGAGGTCTAGACTGTTTATACCGTTGAGGAGTTTATGGGCCACCTTCGAAATCCTTGCTCAGATAGACAATGTTTTCTTTATATATGTCCAATGATCAAAGGGGTTTAAATATGAATGAATTGGTGTCAAAAATAGCTACGACGTCAATATCTCGGGAACTATTTAATATTCTGTGTATTTCGGCGGGCCTTAATACACAAGTGTATACACAAGTGTGTTTATATATATGGTTTTGATTTGAGTTATAATTATAGGGTATTCAAAAGTAGCTCGAAACTATTCATGTAAATATGCATACAGTCAGTGCGTCGCACTTTTTTGTCGAACTTGCCGTGACACGTCTAGATTGCAAGAAAGATTAATTATTAATTACGTTTCTTAACCCTTTAAAACAATCAATACGTACATATGGATAGTCTCCTCGCTCCTCACAAAGGTTCTGTACAGCGTCGTGGGCGCGAACTTCCACAAGGGTGCGCCATAGAAGGAGTCCCGCTGGGCTCGGAAGTGGGCCTTCACGGCTGCGGCTAGGGCTGCAGCGCGCCCGCACATCCAGTACTCCAGAAATCCGAGACGAGTGCCGAGCATGAGTCCGCAAACCGCTGAAAATACAGAATCAAACTTAAAAACGTAGAACGTACCCGACTACAAACAAAATTGGTAACTAAACATTTGGTTCCTTATTTAAATTGTTGTTTATTTTCAGCCAATAAGCTGGAAATTCAAAGAGAAAACTAAGTATATCGGCATATCGTACGCAATTCAAAATATGAGCTGTTACAGTTCCAGAGCAAGATAGTGAGAGTCTACTCACATATGTTTGTTTGTTTATACGTAATATGTTTGTCTAAACACCGAGACGGTGGAACATACGGGGAGAACCCCCCAATATTTTTTCAGAGCTACTGTTTCGAGCATTCAAGTAGCTTTAATGATCGCTAACCTTCTGAATATATCAACCTAGAGAAAGGACAATAATAAATTAAAAATAACGTTTTATGTCGTTCCACATTTTCAAAACTATATCTTAGAATATAGGTACTTATTGCAACAACAATAACTTTGGATCTGAATGTGTTTTTGTAGTTAAGTTCATTTTAAAGACCTTTACATTACCTACAGGAGCAGAACTAACATTTGATTCATTCATCGGTTCTCTCACAGAGCTTAAGCTACATGAACGTCACTTGACCGATATCTTAGATTCGTCTCGATAACTCTCGTGTTAAGCCGTGTACGCACTACCAAACACGAACATCGCTAAACGAAAATATAATATTGTAAATTATAATTTACACGATTAATATCCATACAGAAAAATTTCCAACAAAATACACGGCAAATATGATCATGTAACTATGACAGTGAAATATCGGCCTTAATACTTGATATGGTGGTTTTCTATAGTATTATATAAAACTGAAAATATGTTGTGTAAACCAATATTGACGATGCTGCACTTTGAATTTGCATTTGTGCCTCATTTTGCACGGTTGCAAGGTTATGTATTTTAGCAAACTCACCACATCGAGTAGGTAGATACCTAATTAATTCATTGCAATTCAAACAAAACTAGGTTAATATATCAAGGGACTGGTATCCAGTTTAAAAACGGTTGCTAGCTTAGGTTACTTTATACTTTGAATCGTTGCATAATACGTAACCTAATAGCAGCCATGATGAGCCAAGCAAGATATAGCAAGCTGGCATGTACTGACATCAAGTTACCCGTATGTAGATAAACAACGGTCGTTGTAAATGCATTTGTAACATTACATTCCTGCATCGACGGGAGCAGTGCAATCCACTGACAGGCGCGGTCCTAACTCAATAATTGGAAGAGGTCAATAACAGGAAACCGACCGGGGAGGGTGGGGTGTATTAGGAGGTAGCATTGAATCGAAAGTTTTTTTACAATGGAAGTTGGAGAGTTTGGGGGAGGTTAATGCATCTTCCCCGCCTCCTCCTCTCTTTTGGGGCCTCACCTCGTCATCTGCCCATTGAGCCAAAGACCACTGTTTTTGGGACTTCTACGAGTTTCACGTAAGTGTGACGCTATCATAGATTTATAACCTTCCATACAATCTACTTATTTCTCTTCGAATGGCAATTTCGAAGATACGATACGAATTCTGCCAATGATGAGTCAGTCATGGGTCTGATCCCAGAGCCAGTAGCAGCTGCCGGTTATTTTCATCCCATCTCTAGTGCCGGAGGCAGCCGCTAAGACTCGTTGAGTCTTTCTTAAACGCGAATAAAATCATAGAACCTATTACGTTTCTAAAACTATTGTTCACCCAATAATAATATAAAAGTTTGTTATATGATATAGGTACTTATTAAGAGTACGTTCCAAAACCAGTTGAAATTATTCACGTTGACAGTTGTACTCGTTCGATTGCTTGAATCAAATAAAAGTTTGTTAATTTTCAGCTGTTAACGTGGTAATGGAAGACGGACAGTTGTCCACGTGAATATTTCAACTGGTTATGGAAAGCTCTCTATGTAATTTCAATGTGCCTTTAAAACTAACTGGTTCAAAAGCAGGATAGGACATCATGTCCTTTCATGTCATGACATGACTAAGTATAAAAATATAATGTCAATCAAATCTTTCAAGCGGCCATTACATATTTTGTGACATTTTGAACCGATGGAAGAAAAACCGGTCAAGGTGTGTCCGTTTATCTGCGCACGGGTTCTGAAGTAATGAGTTACTTAGTTACATATTAACTCGCTTATCAAAAATCGCGAAATTTCGCATCAAGGAAGGTGTCATATTCACCTGGGTGCTCCACCTGGGTAGCATACAAGGAATTGTTATCAACGAATAACCGATGATCACGGTAGGAGATGAATACAGGGGCTTGTCTGCTTCAGTCTATACAAACTATGCAAATATTTGTTTATGTTATGGTATGATATCCCCATGATATCCCATGTCGTTTGTTTATTTTATTTGTATAGTTTTTGCACTGTTTGTCTATACAAACTATCATAAGTATTTCTTTGTTTAATTATACAGCGCAAATCGTGTGCACTGAACTATCACCTGTAACCGTCTGGCAGAAAAATTAAAATCATGTATTTACAGCACTTCTAATAATTAAAATGTGTAGTTTTAATAGCGGTGTGTCGACTAAGAAAAAAATTACTGCGAGTCACACTGGTGTGACGACTAGTCGTTCATGGAAATTGGAAGTATCTTCACGACACGATACAGGTCCTATGTATGTATATAGATGGTCAATGTTATATTTTTATTTTTCGTAAGGGCCAAATTCGTAATGCAAAAGATACGCGCCAAAATAAGTGCCAAGGGCCTACATGTACCTACATACAACGGCCCCGGACAGCAGTATGTAGGGCGATGCTATTTCTACGAAATAACTGACCCACATTGCCTGTTATCTCAATCACTATCGTCATATTCTCGACATTGCATCTCGAATTGATAGTGACGTCGCGTCTTACTCCCGGCAGCTACAAAGTCCACGTAGCGATGCAACGAATGCGAGGTACGAGCTCCACAGCCCAGGAAACTTACAAACAAAACTTTAAAAGTCTGTCATTTAACCTTAGATAAAGTGGTGCCGTACAAAAATATTATCTTAATAGGTTAACGAATCGCTTTTACGACTTTACTCATGTACAATAGTTCAAAAACGTCTTCATGCAAGTAAAAACATCCGTTAGTCATTGTTATTTTCGTTTTGTTATCTATTTTAATAGGGCTCTACTCTATGTACAATTATACATGTAGCATTCTGTGATTCCGAAATAGAAAATGTGCCAACGTAGAGTGAAATTTACTTTTCCCTACTTTTTTGGCATGGCAGCATTGTTTGTTAAATAATGTAACCATTCAACAATGAGATAATGTCAAGAAAATATACGAAGTTCCAACTAAAATCATAAATGGGACAAGTTCTTATTAACTTCACCTACTGTATTAACACTTACATAAGCTCGCCCTTGAACACATAAAACCGATAGCCTCGAATTCTAATTATTATGTCGTAGTAGAGATAAGTGCTTAGACTGTGTAGAGCGGATATGTCGTAGATATCTTCCTCAGCTTAACTATATAATTAAAATAGATTTACTTTACCTATTCACCTAACATCGAGTTAACATAATTATAATAAGCGCATACTTATAAAAAAAAACCTGAAACCTACTTATAAGTAAGCATACTTACACTCCAGCCCCATTCTGTTGGTGAGCTGATCGAAGCCGCACACGGTGCCGTCGCCGAGACGGCAGGTCTTCAAGAGGTCTAGGAAGTCATCACAGATTCTGTTGAGCTCCGGCACGAAGCCCTGCATGGTGTTCGGACTCGTCAGGTCCGCCGTCAGGTGCCGCCGTAGATGGTACCACTTCTCACCCTGTCTGAAACACGTGGGGCATTTTATTTGGTTACTAGCTGTTGCCCAGCAGTTTCGTTCGCCTTGACTTTTTTTTACTCTGAAACCTTCGCGGGCGTGCGCACAACAACTTACCAAAGTTTCATCGCAATCGGATGAATGGTATAGGAACGCATAGAGGACAAACAAACAAAGAAACATCCGTTTTAATATATTTGGTTATATTATTGCAAGAAAATGCTTATTTTGGGGGAAAGGTTAATTATTTGGGAATTTCTAAGATGTCGAGGATACGGAAGGAATACGGCGGAAGTTTTGAAGGTCCACAATAGATCCCTGGCAGTCTCTTACCTACCTCTTCTCATCAGCCTGTTAAATTCAAAGTGCATTTTTAAACGACTGATATTTACATAAATATCTAGATAATATTACGGGGTATTTCTAAATCAGCAATTCCTAATACGTTGCAAAGTTTTATTAAGTAAGCACATTCCTATTAGAATGCGAAAGGTGAGAACTATTTTATATGGGTGCCGAAACACAAATACATTATTGAATAATAATGTATTTGTGTTTCGGCATCCCTAAACTCGCAATGATTTTATTCCAGCATTATCCTAGTAGGAATGTTAATTGAAATTTGAAACCAAAGCAGGAAGTATCGACTCTGCAATATTACAAAAAGCAGTCTAGACAATGTTAACTACGCAGTACTGGGTCTATCAAATCTATGTTAGGTACGTGACCGGCACATACAAAGCCTTCTAAAAATGTCTATCAACCGCACACTGATTCATCATTTTCCTAGTTTCGAGGTCAACAGTTTGCTATTGTGAATGTACTCGTATAGGATGACCTTGAGTGGTTATAAAAGTATTTTCGAACAAATTTCGGTAACGTTAGGTTCTCCAATTAATGACTCGCAAGAACTTCAATATGTAGGTATAGGTAAGTATGCGATATCAGATTGAACAGGGGCTCAACTGACATGCTTACGTGCGCCTATACGTGCAAATACTATTCCTTGTTCGGCGAAATGAAGGTTGACAAGGTCTAGTTGACGATCCCCTGAAATATTTTTAGGATAACAATGAAATTGACAGTAGCGACGCCATTGCTTGATTATAAAAGAATAGTATGAAAGAATACGGGCGGAAACATACTTTTAAAAACGCGACGCCACCCTACCTCACGCGCGTCGGGTGTTCCTTCTTAGTGTAATAATTATATAGACTTGATTCGACTCGAGTATATTTCCGCCGTAAGTTTGATCTAGGTTAGGTACGTACTCATTAACGAGCCCCGTCGAGGCGTATCTGTCAGGCCTGCTCCTGCGGTAGACCTGGACGATCTCGGTGGGAGGGCGGTAAGGACGCTTGGCCGGCGTCCGCAGCACGGTCTCCAGGGCAGAGCGCTCCGCGATCGAGACCACAGAGGCGCCCCCTGGCGTGATCTCCGCGAACACAGGCCCGTACCGCCTGAACATGTCTGCGTGAAATATCGCTCAATGTGACAGCGAGGTAAACTTCGCATTCGCAATTGGTAAGGTACAAGTACTTAGAAGCGAAATAAAGAAAATTTAGTCAGATTAATAGTAAAAAATCGGACTGTTATAGCGCCCTGAATTTCAAAATCGATGGTGTTCAAAGCATAATATCCTTGTAGCTAATGTAGGAAGACAAAACAATTGAAAACGGAGTAATTAAATTAGATAGTTTAGAGATAACATGTAAATACTACTGTAACTGTGTGCCGCTAGATTTGAGAAAAGAAGCATTATATAAACTTTTATTGTGCTTCATATTTTATTACAAGTAGGTACTATTTGATGGGTTTTTTGCCTAATAAAGAAATTATATTATTATTATTATAAATATGTTAAAATTATTCGAGGCATTTTTCTCTAATGAAAGGTAATAATAGATACGTTAAAAAAATGATAAATAGGCATAAATTTAGCTAAATATAATCCAATAACTCGTACTTCATCAGCAGCTTATATCTGAATTCTGAATATAGATCTCTCCTACGCAAACATCGTCATCAACTTATTCAACAAAAGTAACTAAATAAAATATTATCCTTATAGAACATAATCAATAAGTAGGCAGATATAGCCGGAGCTTAAACGAGTAGGTAAGTAACTAAGTTTATTCAAACAGGCAAATCAAGTCGACGGTTTTGTTGATCCAGACGACGACAGAAGCAAGTATAAAGTTTCACTTAAAGTGTCGATTTACCTTCATAAGCCTCGTGTAATTTATTCATTCTATAGCGACTCCAGAACAACCATCTAGTGCCTAGAAACGGCAGAGCCGGCGGGCCGGGCAGGCGGTCAGGTATCTTAGCGTCGGGGGCTCGAGACAGCAGCGCTGTTACTGCCATTACTGCAGCGGTCACTGCCAGCACCAAGGTTGGCACCACCGACCAGTCTATCAACGGAGGTGGCGTGCCCTGTTGAAAACATGCTGGTGAAATAAAATTGATTGCTCCATTGTTTTTGCATTCATACGCAGAATTGTTTATTTATAGACCCTGAGGGTGTAAAATTTTCCTGGGTTCTAATCACCTTTCTTTCCATCTGACACCAAGTATGTATAAGTTCACTAAGTTATATAAGTGCATATTGTAGTACCTGTAATTTTAATTAATAAAATACATATATACTCGTACCATCTAACTTTAAAATTAAGCTTCATTTTAAATGTAAATGTTATCTATACGAGTGAGAATAACGCGAGTGTTGACCAAGTTCAAATTGACATTTACGTCGTATTTTTTTTATTATATAGTTGATATCAGTCTGCCGAATTTAAATATGTCTCGGGTCTTGGTTGGGTTAAATTAAATTTTTATTTGCTGTCGCGGTCGTCGACCCCTGCGCACGCGGTGGTTACTGCGCGGTCGCACGCACGCAAAGATCGATGTTGCTTGCTGTTGGCCGTGTTGAATCAGCGATCTTGACATTGGTTTTTATAACAAGTACATTCCACATACCTAATTGTCACGCTATGCGTTCATTACGTAAGGAACTTTATACCTACCGCATGATGATTGATCATCCACAGAGTTCCCTAAATTGGTGCTACATACGATCCCGTGGTGTGTTTTAACACCGAATTAGCAGAACAATGTTACAAGATATCTATCAAATAAAGGCGAAACGACTGAAGCTTTCATTTCGGTTTCAGTTTCAGCTTATCTTCTACGTTAAGTAGGTAACTACATTGTTGGACTGTTTTGTTAGTAGCACATATCCAAGACAGATTTACAGTGTTCTTAGTTGAAACTGTAATCAATGTCTCGGCCAAGGGAACATGAACAAGGCGTTACCACTGGAGCGCCTTCACCTTGACGCATTGGTAATAAGGCGCGAACTTGCGTAAAATTTATTTCCGAACACGTGTCGAATTTCGATTGTGTTGGTCAACAATGCACTACAAATATGCACTCAATTTCTTGACCCTGAGTGCGGTTCAATGCCAATATATTGGTATTACATTTTTATACATCAGTTTATTGCTTATTTTATGCCCTACAAAGGCTCTATCACGGCAATATTGGAAGGAGTGTAAGTACAACTAAACTGGGTGTAGGACCTATAGTTACAATCTATTCTAACGGACCTGATCGAACTGATAGATCGAGCTACTTTTAACAAAAGTTCAAATGAAGTAGAAGCTAAAATCTTAGTATTCTATGGTTATTATTTGCAAAATGTTATTACGAATGATACATTAAAACGTATCCATGACTATAATCTTATAAGTTCACGGTAAGTAAATGCTGATAAAAATACATTCTTTTTTATTTTTATTACGCAAAACTTAACGACGCTGTTATGAAGAGATAAATTACAGAATACAGAATACCTACCTAATGAGAAAGAGGCAATCTCTTAAAAAAACAGTACTTAGTTGATAGTAAGGTAAAATACATATTTTCTGTTTACGTTTTCTTCTTATCACATAATTGAAGCTGGGTGGATTATAGAACCTTGACCTTGGATTATTCTAGAAAGTCTGGGACGCAATAGACCGTGGTCCCATCGTACGAAAACCTACGTGATATGATACACGAACGAAACGATCTTACAGCGAAAGTACTTGTACGAGATGAAACACTAAATCCATTACTATTTCTAAATCTGGAAGATCATTTATATGAATATTAGACACAAAATTACGTCATAATCAAGTCCGATACACGAATACGTAACTTCGATAGGTAAACGAAAGACACCAGATCAAAACCCGTTAAGGTTGCAACCCCCGTTCGTGTCACGTTCGTTAGTCACTAGTCATTAGCCTACTACTTTTAGCCACTTTGACAGTTGGAACTTGATAAATAATTTCCTCAAAACCCACTTGTCCCGTTTAAACACAATTACCACACCACAAAGGAGAACAAAACCTATTTTATGGGCTACCCATAAAAAGCGATTGACTGCCGAACGTTCCAGGAACTCCGGTGGCAACCCTATCGGGTTTTGCTCTCCTTGGTGATGGTCTCTATCGTTACATTGAAGTCCCGTTCGTGTGTCTTATGACATAATAATTGTGTATTATAATATAACGGTCAAGGTCCTTCCACGTTTGAGAATGGCAATCCTATGGGCTTTAGTGTTTCATAGTAAGTACATACGAGTACTTACCTACTTTCGTTGCAAGATCGTTTCGTTCGTATATCACGTGACGTAGGTTTTTATACGATGGGATCCCGGTCCATAAGTATACCTGACTGTCGTCTCTGGTAATTGTGAAAAGGTAATTGGACCGCGTAGTCTTTCGTCGCGACGTTGGTTTGGTTGGTATGTGATAGACACAGATCAATATGTGCCCTAGTTCATTACACATAGACCTGTTTCTGTTGGGCATTACCAGTATTAAGCAAGTTAATCTCACAAATCTATCTACCTTGTGTAGGTTAGGAACTTACTAATAAATCACAAACTGGTACCTACTGATTTTAGTAAGAACTGTAGGTAAGTTACTACAGTACCTACCTACTCTACAAGTGTCAAATATGATACTTTTAAAAACTTATCTATTTGATTATCTATTTTATTTGATATTGTAATAATAATCTGAATCTGAATCTAATAATATATAATACAAATTGATTGTAGAAGTTTCCAGATCCTATTACTTTTTTCTGGTCGTCATCAGAACCTTTAGGCTCCACAATATTCCACATATAGGAATAGCACCATGATACTAAATATTTGAGCTCAAACTCGACTCAAACCACATACCTAACTGTTTATACCGTTCCGTCAGAGACCCTAACTGACAGCAAAGATTCTCCAACATCTTGAATTGGTACACTGGTCCAATTTTTAACAGACATCTAAGAATACTCCTGACGAAGTTCTCTACTAAACAAAAGATTGATAAGATTTGATGCCACAGACAAACAGACAGTCAGACATACGCATCAATCTTACAACACCCCTCTTTTGATCAAACAGGGGTTAAAAATTAACAATTTATTTGCTTTTGTAATGCTCTACCAATACCGCTCATGACAGGCTGTTCAAGTACGAATATTATACGAGGACTGGTTTGTTCACTAACCGAATAACGCCACGTAAGTTGAAGGACAGAGTTCAGAACAAAGCGGCGCATACACGAGACTTGATAACACATAGGTAGGTACCTAACGTGGTAAACGATTATGATAAAAGTAAGTACGATAGTGAAAGAACGGCGCTGTGCTCTTTGTCTAGATATCTCGGTATCTGCCACTGCTCTACATTTAGTAAATCAAGGACGTGTGACCTCATCCCTCAAATTACAAGCTATTTCACTGTTTGTTGACTATATCGTATTCATCATCGGTAGTTCCCACTTTTCGCCGTAAGATTTGGTGGACAAATAGTTTCCACAAAGACCTTTATTCGCCTCTTAGACCCTTAGTTAGGGTAGTGCAATTCTTTATGGCCGGCACGACACGGCACCGGTATAACACCGTTATAAAATGTTTTTTATTAATAATTTCCACTATTTTATTGTAATAGTAATCGGCATACATTTATTTATGAATTATATACTAAAAACCCATATTTAATATGTTAATTGTTAATCGTACTATAAGAATATTTAATTATTTACAATATCTTTTCAATTGCATACCCCACGAAAATACCGGTTTCCGGTTTCACACCCTCACTATACCTATATAATTTGTTTTCTATGTAGGGGAACCTGTTGTATCTCGGACAGTGATTTACGTTTTTTTTTAATAATGGTCGAATCAATAATAACTAAATATATAGTTTAGTAAAGATGAGGTATTGGAGTACCTTTAAGTAAAATAATTATTGCACATTTGTGATAAAATATAATATATTTTGACAAATTAAAAAAAAGAGAAAGTGTCCAAGGTACAACATGTACAATGTACCTTGGACAGGCCCTGTTGTACTTTGGACACACCTGTTTTAAATGAAGGAAATGTTATGATGTATTAAATTATATATTTCATTTGATAGTCAACGACATAAATCAAATATTAACCTCAGAATAAAAAATAAATCTTCAATATTTAAAACGAAAAGTTAAATTACAAATTCAACGTAAATTATTAATTAATTTTCACAAAAAAACAATCTATTATTTATACTTCCTAAATGTTATCTATCATATAGTCTGAAAACTAGTATAGGTGATCAAACTCTTGTCCCTTGGTATCTTAATTTATAATTCCAATATTTATATGGTAGGACCCGGTCCAAAGTACAATCGATGTTTACTGTCCTATAGGTACAACACAGCACCAACTTTGGATAAAATAAAAATAAAAATACTTTGAGGTTGTGTAAGTTAAAACTGCTTTTGCAGTTTGATACTTCCATAACATAGTAATCAATTGCATTCAATAGTTTGATAATAACTAAGTAACCCAGTGAATTGATAGGTTACAAACAGATATGAAAAGCTTTCTTTTTGCTATGAACAATATAAAATCGCACTTCCTATAAAAACACTGCTTTGGCTGTATGTCTCTAACTTCACATTGGACATGGATATATTACGCTTCGAATACCATACACAAAAGTATCAAATAAGAGCAGGAACATTTAAAAACATGCGACGGTCCGAAGTACAAAGGGGTCCAAGGTTCAACAGGTCCCCCTATACTTATAACAGCTAGTATGATTCGCGGTTAGTAACAGAAATAAATATGTAAGTGCCTGCGTAGAAGAAAATAAAGATTTACGAAATGAGCCCATTTTTACCGCACCTATTTGCAACATACGAGCAAGTAATTTCATAGATTACTTATCTAGAAACCTAAAAATCTGATTTTTACCAACCGACTGTGTACATACGTATGAAAATTCATCGTTACTCTGCCATTTCACATGTATCAATGAAAAGTTTGCAATAGTACTCGTATTTACGAGTAATGTTATTGTTTTAGGTAGGTAAGTATCAACTATGCCAGAACTGATTCGTCAGGAAATGGCAAGATCGTAAAATGTCCAAATCTGAAAATGTCTAACTTTTCTTGATGAAATAAACTTCGGATAATTCAAATAGGTAATGAAATGAGTAGGTACATAAAGTGTTGAAACATACTTGGCGTACCTACGAGCTACATATTATATCTTAGGTAGGTATGTATTTGTTGAGTACTCAAGTAGGTACATAAGTGTTCCTTGTGAAATACCTAAACTTATTGTTAAGGCACCAATAACTATTATTGTAGATAAAATAAAGATAACTGCTGATGTACTTTCAGGTGATTATAAACAATTTAGATAAATAAATTACGTTTTAATTTAATCAAACGGTTTTTATAGTCTTGCGTTAAATACTTAAGTATAAATAAACCGACGCACTCTTATTAAAATTTTGTAGAAATCGAATTACTTATATTATAACTTTAATGGCATTGAACAATATATTTTCCATTTCACATAGTACAAAATGCTAATTCCCTCGTTGATGACGTGTACCTACTTATATCAAAAAGTACTATAATATAAGATGAAAGAATTATACACATGCATGACTACTTAAATACCGTACGTCAGCAAAATTCTTAAATAGGTACATTTTATTATGAAGTGATTACTGAATGAAGCAGATAAGGTGTCAGAGGCTCATGGCCTTATCTGGAGGATAATGACATTAAAAATAAAAATAAAAGCATAAATAAAATACATACCTACCTCCTTATTTATAAATAGATACAGTCAAAACTTAAGATAATTGTTATTCGCTGTTTGAAGACTTGCTTTGTAAAAAATAGATTATAACATAATGAAAAGAAATATTAAAACATTATACTCCTTTTATCTTGTACTGGCCTGGCATCCACTCGTTTTAGCAAATCAAAACTAATTTAAATGAAATAGGCTTTTTGACCTGGACTACATGCGTCGGTTCAAGCGCCGGTTCGGTTCGCTGCAGCCAATCACGAGTCGCTGACTTCAAGTGAGGGGAGGGAGGAAAGCTTGTGATTGGCTACAGCGAACCGAACCGGCGCATGTAGTCCAGGCCTTAGTCAATTGAAAATGTGCTAGAAGCTTCAAACATTGGGGTATGAATTGAAGATCGTTACAGTTAAGTATCGATGCATGTGATTGATTGCACCATTTGACCACATTTAACATTGATGCAGCACTGCACTACAATGCATCAAAGATGTGACGAACTGAGAACGCTTCCGCATATATTGAGGTCGGTTCATGCAAGTTCAACATGAACTTTAATTGATGTTGATACCAATCTGAAAATTATACTTATATAAGTATAACATGTGTGATCTATTTTCTTTGATAAAGTTCAGTGATCAAAATTTCGTACAGCATGCATTAATTAACAATATGTACCACTTTAGGGCGGTTTGATGGTGACTACTGTACAATAGGGATCGCTTATGGGGATCTGTGCTCCCAGGCCTATAATTTAAAAAAGTTGAGTAATTAAACTTTTGCTTGTTGAAATCGCTCTGAGACGCCTTTGTACACTTATTCTGTTTCCTTTCCTATGTAAATTTTTAGTGTGTAATAAATAGTGATCGGAGTAGGTAGAGCTGTTTTTGGTACTTGCCACATACGGTCATAATATGGATAAGTATGCCCAATAATCCCGGGATTTCCGGGATTGAATAAATATATTATTTAGATTTTTAACGTTATATTTGTTTTGATACACATTTAAGATTGGTGGCGAAATATATTTTTTTAAGATTCATGGCGCTAGTGTACCTATGGTAGTGCTTTAACTTCTTCGTAAGTTCACAATTTTTTAAAAATCGTAATCCGCCGAGTAAGGACGAGGTTTATAAAAGTAATTTACAACATTTGCTCGATAACTTAAAACGGGATCCCGAAATCATATCCATATTAATATAACCTTTGAGGACATTGACCCGAAAGAGCTCTACCTACTCCGATCACTGGTAATAAAGTATTAATATATCTATCTTGTTTTGCTCACAATTTAGTTACAGTTTATTAAATTATTATATTATTAGTTTAGTAGTAGGTACATAGAAATAAATGACCTCAAATTAACGTCAATTATTAACTGTCAGCCAAAATATTATTAGTTATTATATTATTTTAGTATTTGTTGTGAATGTACAGAGGATAAAACCTATACAAAAAAACGTCAATATATTAGATTTTGGGTAAAATGATAATTAATATCACTTGTGAACTTTTAAAGTCTGTATTATATTCCGATTAGGCGGAGCGACTGGATCTACAGCTTCGTTTTGTATTTGGGGTAAGGATCCCTAAAACGTTCAAATTATCATAAAGGTGGAACTATTCCAGTCAACTCACACTTGGCCAGTTTTCTTTTCTAATAAATTATGTGGAGTATACTCGTAATATAAATTTTAATAGCTTTCTTTAATAATTTTAATAGATTTTAATAGTGTTCATAGAGAGGTGGTTCAGGCAATGGGGATTCAAATAGAAAATCCTAAATTTTACATATCAACTGTTCAATCAATCAATTCTATCTTAATATACAAATTAAAATAAAAAAATTATGTTAGCTTTTACAACACTAGTTCCATCATAGAACTTGGCAATGGAACTATACTGGGACCAAGTGGTCATTCCATATTTAACCGACATGGGTAGGTTAACCTGTGTTAGGTTTTTGATTAATGGTATACTATAGCTTGTGGTTGACTGTACCTATCGTAGAGCTTGCTTGCATGATGAAATGTAGATACTATTTAGATCCGTTTTAGATATGCCTATATTGATATACCTATGTATACCTACTATAGAAAGAGGGGCGAGTCGAGCGATTCGTTTTGCTTCCCGAAGGCCACCCGGTCGCTCCGGCCGGCTGGCCAGGCGGTGGCGGCAGCGGCGCGGGCGTCTGGTCGCATCCGACACAATATGTGTCACTATAACACTACATATTCACGTCTGCTTCCCTTCGGAATCGAGTACCTACTTACTTAATCTCCAGACAAGCTCAAGATCAACGTTAGGGGGCTAATTTTGCTCACAATTCGATTTAATCAACTTTGTCTTATATGTTTTCCCCCCTTTTTGAGCTTTAATATTCTAAACAAGGATTACTTATTGTATTGTATTGACACATTATTATTTAAGTTAGTTAGTGTCGTATATAAAGTTGCGGTTAGAAAGCTGCAACTTACACAACCGCAATTTTCTCTAAACTACTGAATTCAGTAGCCACTTCTGGCCTCTACTGTACGTAGGTAATCATGTTTACTTGTATGTAAATTTTCTAAAAACACATATTTATAACTATACAACTTCTTCATAATCTTATTCCTCATTGATGAGGGTCGTGATGATTCTAGATGGAAATAACCACATAGAACAACTCTCTTGGCAAATTTAATGGGGTGGTTTTTGCAAGGTTTCCCAACAATGTTTTCCTTCACCGTTAGAACAGTCAGTAAATGTACTTATGTTTTTCGAAAAACCGATAAACTCATTGGTACATGGCACTGCGTGGTTTCGAACCCGGACCTCCCGCATGGGAGTCCGGCGCCCTAGCCACAACGCCACCGACGCTCTATACAACACCAACCTAAAATAGGTACAATGTATATAGTTGTGGCCCTTGAAAGACAATAATTGTTATGATTATGTATGAACAAAGACTTGCCGACCGACTGGATTATTATCGATTACCATATAAATGATGATAGTTACCTATCTAACCAGTTTCAGATGCTCAAATCCAAACATAAATAAGTCAAAGACCTTATTAGGGTTCCGTATCTAAACGGTAAAATAGGAACCCTTATGGTGAGACTTCGGTGTCCCTCCGTCGAATGCTGTCGACTTGAAATTAGCTAAAGCTTGAAGCTTGCCAGCACAATAATATTTGAAAATATTTTATTTTTATTGGTAGGTACTTCATCTGAATTGGTTGATCGAAATCTGAAAGTTGGGCAACTGGAGCAAGTGAGGTATCATATTCTGAAAGAGCTTTATTTGCACGTAACAAAACTATTTTTCTTTTAATTTTATGTGCCATAGTTTTTTACTTATGGTATTTTTCTGGAAAAATAAAACCAAGTTTCAATACTATACAATTTTTGTGAAAGTTCTAAAAATGTATTGGTACTTAAAAAAAAATATTAAAATACTTTTGTCAAGAGGAAAAATATTTCCTTTGAAAACGAAATCCTCGGTGCGCGAGTCCCACTCGCACTTGGCTGTTTTTTTTATATTATATACATAATTAAGTAGATACTTACCTAAAAAAATATCGATATCTACACACCCAGTGAATGTCTACATAAGAAAATAAAAGCTCTGCAATTACCGAAGAAAACTATAAAACTATATATATATATATATATATATATATATATATATGTGTGTGTGTGTGTGTGTGTGTGTGTGTGTGTGTGTGTGTGTGTGTGTGTGTGTGTGTGTGTGTGTGTGTGTGTGTGTGTGTAAGATGCTTTTAATTAGATGCATATATAAAATGAACAAGGATTACCTAATACCTATACATGTACCTATACATAAACAAAAAAATTGGTTTATCATTTCGCTGCACATAGACAGTTTTCTACGTTTTATTTGATGTGATATGAAATGATAGAGCGGCATGTCGAACCGCTTATTTTTTTAGTGTGAAGCGACGAACTGGTACTTAATATAACCAGCTAATGCCTTTGTATAAACCTCTTGTATAAACTTTCACGGATGGCTATTTCATTTCATAAATGGATAAGTAAGCAATACCTAAATAGATTATACCTAAATAGATTGAATTAATAGCAAAACCTAAATTGATTCAGTTCCGTGCTCATTTAACTTGAGTCGGTGCTAATTTTAATAGCAAACAACCAGCACCACTAATAAAAAATCTATTTCTTTCAAATACAAGGAAATTTTAAAAAAAATCAGGAATTTTTACATTGTTCTTCTGACGTTAGACGTATTTGTATAACTTTATTATAAGTCGTTTTCGTATAGTTGTCTAAACGGAATAAAGTGGCCACTTTATTGCGTTTAAACAACCATAGTAAAACGACAGAATAAATCTACTACCTACTATGGTTCTCAAAAATCCCTTTCCATGTGTAGAACAACGTAAATACCTGCCTTTTTTTAAATTAACCTGTATTTAGAGGGTTTTTTTTATATCCGAGTGACGCTAGTTGATACTGCCGTAACTTTAGTACCTACATACAATCATACTCTGTAATACAATTTGGTATCAACAGTTCATTCATCTATGCTACATAAAAATTCGCAAAAAAATGAAGTTAGAGGGCGCTATTTTTTTCTGATTTCTTTGAATGGGTTTTTACCCTCAGTGGAAGGTTAAGTTCTGCGGCATATGCTGTACACAAAATAAGACAACTCACGAATGTAGAGAGAGCGAAACGAAAATGATATACTTTAGCTACTTTCATAGTTGGTTCTATAATCATTGTTCATAGTCTTATGTCTTTCCTACGGTGTGCTTGTTTAGGGTGCTGCTGCAGGTGTTGATAACTATTTATTCTTCAGAAACGAGCTGTAAGAGCGATTTGCTACGACATCGAGAATCTTTAAGAGAGGTATATAATAAATTACTGTTAGCCCTTTCGTCACTTTATATTCTTGAAAATATCATGTTTATGCGGAAAAATATACATATTATACAATACGCGAAACAGAGACAAACTTCATGTACCCGGAGTCGGACTCTCTAAAGTAAACAAATCTTTTGTGAGAAACTGTTTATATAACTTGATACGAATAATAATAATACGTCAGGTGAAACAACTTTAGGAAGTGAAGCTCACTTGGTCCTGGACCCGTGAATTGTGCTCTAAACTGACCCCAGAAATGGGAGAAAACCTAACAGGTAAACATATAATAATACTATTGTAATATTATTACTACTGCTTTACAACTTGCAAAAGGTTTGCATTTTTTATTATTATTGTTATTTATTTATTTGAAGGTAGTATCTATTTCATACGCCTTTTGCACCCGTATATTATGTATCTTATGATTTTTCCATCACCTGAAGGTTGCCTGGAAGATATCGCTTAAAGCGATAAGGCCGCCTTCTGCACATTGTATTGTACCTCTCTTTATGTTGTATGTTTTGTTTTTGTCCCGGGTGTGCAATAAAGTATATTTGTATTTGATACCAGAAGGTATTATTATAAAACCAGATAATATTTTTAAGAAAACTGTGAAGCTTAAGCTAATCCAAAATGCATACTAAGAAACTACTAAATATTTACATCTAAGAACGCATAGGTTAAGCCTAAATATTGTATACTATAACGAAGATAAGTGTGCTCCAGAAGTACCAAAATGTAAGTAAGTAAAATAACATGTATGAAACAAAAAAATTGTCACCCCGGCGTTCGTTCCTTCATGGTTTTTACTTATCGTTATCATTATCACATATGCATGATAATAATTTCACGATTTTGATAAACCTTACAGACTGTGACAAACAAACAAACATAGATATGCGCGAAAAACATAACCCTGCCTTTGCTGTCGCGCAGTCGAGTATAAAGTTAATTTTGTGACTTCTTATCCCGTTCGCACAACAATTATTTTAAAAGAGATAACATTAAACTTATTTAAATATTAAACCTAAGTAAATAGGTTTAGTTTAGTTTACGAGTACCCATGTCTCTAACATAAGTTAATTCTTTAAGTATTTGACGTCCTCCTTGCAACGATTACTTAATTAGCAATTAGTCATTAGGCGAATACCTACTAAATAACGATAAATTGTGTAAATAGACGAATTTAATAGCAGTGTGTGGTCTCGAAAAATCAATAAACAAGAACCGCAGAAATTAAGAACCTACGAGTAGGTAAGTACTACCAACCTTACCGTACCTTACCCTAATATTGTAAGTATTTTGAAGTTTGATAATAACATAGTAAAGGTAACTATTCTATGCTATTATCTACTATACTTATACTTAGATGTCTGTGGCTATTCTCAAACTTCAAAATAAGTACAATATTACACAGATAGGTATGATCAAAAAGTGACGAATACATAATATTTTAATCAATGAACAGATAATTAAAAATTATCACAGATAATTAAATCGAAACCTATTCCCAACAAATCAAAAGCAAGGAGTTACACGAGAATAAAGTAAGAATAGAATATCTATCAAAGAAAGTAACAAAGGACGAAATTATGGTGAACTTGAAACTCGTTGCGGTTGAGCTACAGACCGAGCACTTTTGTACTCTGGGTACCATACTGTTTATGATCGCGATTTTCTAGAACAGCTTTTTACGAAGGACTATAAACTTAAGAGTCGCTCGCAATTATTCTTAATTATGGGGAGCAAAAAATTAACCTTGAATCAGAGGCAGCAGGAGTTAGCGGCCGTTTGAATATTAATAATTTATCGCGATGAGCGAACAAATACTGAATATTCAACGTCGCGGTCAAGTAGTCGCACGCAGCGCTTACCGCGCCCGGACTCCGGCTCATAACATATAAACCACCTAGTTACACTATATCCCACCCCATTTACCACCAGGCAATAGTTTCCTAAGAAAAAAATGCGACGTATGTAGTCTTTAGACGTCGTAACACAGACAAGTCGGTACTTTAGTCCTCATACTAATTTATTAATACCCTGGACAAGTGAACACTGGACAATATACTTGTTTGCTTATTCAGTTATGATGAAAGCGTCGTGGGTATAGGGTAGGGGCTGGGACGCTGAACTCCCATTCTGGGAGGTCCGGGTTCGAAACCATGCAATGTTATGTACCAGTGTGTGAAATGGGAATGCGCAAACCACCCCATTAAATCTGCAAAGAAAGTCAGCTTACTTGCTAAAAGCTCACTGAATAACTAAGTTGACTTAATTGTTCATACCTACATAAAATTAACACGTTACAATGTAGGATTATGTAGGTTGGATAATTTATATCGCATAGGGAGTGAAAAAAAGATACATGCTAGCCATATTAAATAATTCGCCCGACCAAGGCAAGATTGCCACTTAATATCATAAATAAATATATCGGTTGTAGACAGTATACTTACTTACTTGCCGTATGTTCAAAACAAATATGAACCGCGCAATCCATATAAATAAGTAAGGATTGAAAGTTACCCGTCCACCCAAAAGCTCCTCTTTCTTATTATAATAATCGTCACATATAAGTTTCTAAAACTGCCTACCTAGGAGTATTTTTTTTCTTCATGACTTCGCCTACCAAGCTCGTACCTATTAAATAAAAGAAGAAACAAAAACTCCTTTAACGAACTCCATTTCTCCAAAACACGCACGCTATAGGTAAGTAACTCGCAAGAAAATTAAGTGAATAATGTATATTTTCCACCTTCGGATATAGCTTCATACATTCCCAATTCGATCTTAATAAGATTTATGCAATAAGAACGCAAGTGAAGACAATATACATTAAATAAATAAAAAATTAGGCATGTACCTAAACGTACGTACGCACCTATTGCAAAAAAGTTATTTTAAACTTTAAAATAGAGTTCATTGCAGTACATTATTTTAAGTTTCAAATTAGTACCCACTTATGCAAAAGTAACTTAAAAGTAATTTCTAACTTACCCAAAAGTTTTCCACATAGTGCGAAAAAAGTAAAATTCCCGGAAGATACATCGTTACCAGCTTGAGTTCACAATAAGACTGACAGGGAACACGCAGAGTTTTTATTTATATACTTTTTTATTTACTAACATCACACAGGAATTCCTTTATCTGTCCGATAGCTCAGTCAGTAAGGTCGCTCACGGGAGTCGAGCAGCGCTCTCAGAGCCTCGTCACTACCGACTGAGAAATTGCCATCACGTTGCGCTCCTATATACCTACCTACTTAATTCTTGGTACTGAACGCTTGATTTCACGCTCTATATCCACGAATTATTAACCTGTGGATCTTGGATATCGCCTAGGTACCCACTGTTCGTTACAACGTACAATCTAATTTGAATTTATGTTCTCAACGATGATAGATCTGACATTAGATCTTCACTGTTTAGATCCTTTATAGGGGTACTTTAGCTTGTACTCGACAGATCTATAAGTAGGTAGGTAGGTTCCGACCAAAACCTATAAAATACTAGGGACGGGCAATAAAATAACCGGGATTCGCAAATGCCCCGTGGCGTAATACGGGTGCTAGTTCCTTGCACCGAATTTGGAACCTTTTTTCACATGGTACCTACTCGTAGTAGGCGTATAGTAGTGTAGGTAGGTACGTACGCCTACTACGAGTATTTATCTTTGGCTGTTAGCACTGACGTAGTAATTATATCCTCTTTGGCACTGACTATGGCTGACTATGGCATAAGCAACCAATTTCAATGATTTATTTAAGTAAATTGAATCTATGAGCAAATCCATAGAAGAATGAACACGCCCCGCCCCGTAAAGGGACACTTATTATGTTTTCATCCAAAAGCAAATTGATGACTTGGTAGGTACCTACCTATAATTTACTTAGAAAGGCAGGCATAATATAGATTCAACATGTTCATTCGTTTCATTACATACTAACGTCAACGTTATTTAATAATTTAATTACGTCGACCGTTTTAATAATATATAGTGGAAGATTTAACTTTCCCGCCACCTAAAATATTAGTAGCGTTCAGTTTTATGCAGCATGATTATAACGTCGTTAGTCGCATCTATATACGGTTGTTGGGTAACAGTGCATGGGTTTAGTTAATTAAAAGTGGTTTGGAAGTCTTATCATTGGATTTTGATATCCTGGGAGCGTCCTCCCTCATATCCATGAAATCCATTTGGCAGAATAGTCTTTCGACAGCTACCGGACGGAGCCATTTTGAGTTTGACAAACAAAACAAAAAGTCCATCGGCTGATCGATTCGCGCGTGGCCGTTTGATTTTCTCATTTTGTCTCCATTTCCTTATATGAATCATTTTTACTGATTTTCACATCGTAATTTTATCAAAATGACCTATAAAACGGTTTCCCATGTTTTATTTGATCTAGATGGATTACTTTTAGGCAAGTTTCGGTCAAAGTGTCGTTAAGGGCGCAAAGAGAAGTCGAAGGAGCCCCGTGGTTATCAGAATGCATCCTAACATAACCTACTATATCCGAAAAGTCAGAACTTTTCTAACACTTTTTCCCTCAGTGCCCCCTTAGCGACACCGTAACCTAAGTTTCATCTCAATTATTATCATCTTGCTTTTTCTTTACATTATTATTTTATTGGTTACAGATTCAGAGGTTTTATATACTGAAGCTTTTACGAGAGTAAGCGCTAAATATGGAAAAACTTTCACTTGGGAAATAAAAGCAAGCCTGCTGGGATTCCAAGGGCACGAAGTCGCGAATAAAGTAATACAAAGCTTGGACCTACCGCTCACTAAAGAAGAGTTCTTAAAGGAATGTCTGAAGGAGTATGAGGTACTGTTTCCAAACGTGCAACTTATGCCAGGTAATCTTGATTTCGTTTGCTGTATTAATTTTACTGCAGTCTAAAAAATGGGAACCACTCTCTTTTACTTTGAAAAAAGATTTGAGTAAGAATTCAGCCAGTATTTTTATCTCTTGCAGGTGCCCATAGACTAGTAGAGCATTTGCATAAAAATAAAGTGCCGATAGCACTGGCCACTAGCTCCAGCAAAGAGAGTGTGGACATGAAGATGCAGAACCATAAGGATTTCCTCAAACTATTCCATCACCTCACTATGGGCTCATCAGACCCAGAAGTTACCAAAGGAAAACCAGATCCATCAATCTTTTTTGTTTGTGCATCAAGGTTTCCCGAAAATCCAAAACCAGAAGATGTGAGTATCCCTGCATTTAATTTACTTGATAGCAATGCAAATAATTTAATTTAGCATGCAAATGTAAAAAAAATGTGACTAATGAATTGTTCATTTTCATATGGTAATTTAATTTTAGTGCCTGGTGTTTGAAGATGCTGTGAATGGGGTGAAAGCAGCAGTAGCAGCCAATATGCAAGTTGTGGTAGTACCTGATCCCCGCATAGACCCAGAACAACTGAAAGATGCTACTCTAGTCCTCAAGTCTTTAGAAGACTTTAAACCAGAATTATTTGGCCTTCCAGCATATGACTAAAAGATAACAGGTAACATTAGGCAACAAGGAAAATTTTATTGAAACCAGTCTTTTGTAGTAATTGTGTTCATAAGTTTACTATACATAGTCTTAACTTCTATGGACCCTTATATAATCATCATATTTTATTCTAATTTTTGGCTTAATTTTAGTGTATTATTATAGAAATATATTGTATCCTCACTAGTAATGCGCTACTTCAATATCCACTAGACTTTTTGTAACAATAGAAAAGAAACCTTAGTTTATAATAGAATAACAGTAGATAGCTATTTTATTTTGTACTTGAATCTTCCATCAATCTAGTCATTAAAGTAGATGTTTCTGTAACTTATTTAGAATAAAGTTGCACTTAATAAAAATTAGCACTGCTGAACCTTATTATTTTAATTCAATTTAAGTTAAACTTCTGAACTATGTTTCAACAAAATTGACGGAAGTTAGTTTGCTTTAATTTCTCGCAGGTTTTCTTTCCTCAAATTTTTTTACCACAGAACCATATCAAAAGTCGACCACATGACCCACACATAGATATTTAATACATCTTCATTACTTTATGATCTTTGTGTGTAATGTTTTAAGAATTATCATTCTATTATCATATGAATGTGTAGTTCTACATTTGGTCTACTGTATAAGCAGAGGTGGACTTTCCGGCCGGCTAGGCACGAATCTGGAGCGGCCAGATATTAGGGGCGAATCTGGGCAACTAATCGCGGTCAATAATACACTGGCGTGAACAAGAAATAATACTAATGGCAAAGTATACTACACTGAGAAAAAAAGGCGAATTTCTATATCTTAACTTATCTGCCTCTTGTGTATAAACAAATTCTGCGAAACTTATGAACAACACTAACATTATCTACCTAACTTAATCTAGCTAGGATTTATTACAATAGATGGACTGAAAGACTCCACTGAAAGAATGATCAAGTGATTTCAGATTTTTAACACGTTAACCTAATTTTAAACTCGAAACCTTTTCTGAAATAACTTCAATCATTCTTCCCATGGATTCCTCTATTTGTATGATGCCAGACTACTACACAAAGATCAGCATTATGTTGGTTTTTAATTATGTTGGTTTATATTAATTACTGAGGGAAAAAAAAATGATGAAAATGTTTGTGCAGTAGGTAAAGTAAATTAGTGTTAACAGCTTAGATCAAGAAAAATCCCTCAGATCTAGAGTTCTTTAATCCGTTAAAATCGGCCGTTTATTTATACTTACAATGGTTATTGAGTTGGGATTTCCAGAATGGTTACATACTTTTGTGTTGTCTCTTTGTAGAGACGAGTTGAATAATTAGGGAAGGAATTCTAAAGTTTGACCCTCCCAAACTTTAGAATCTTTTACTTTATGTAAAATGATACAAGAGGTATTGTAAGTCATTTACTTAGGTACCTAAATATTACTTAATAAAATACACAAGAAAATATCAGTAACTAATTGTAAGGTGGTAATCCAAACAGCTCTGGCTGAAAGTCCTCCATAGAGTCGAGTATGAGTGTGGCGTCAGCAGCCAAAGAGCGGTCCAGGCGCGGATCAGGGACCATGACTACCTGCATTCCAGCCGCGTGCGCTGCCTTTACCCCGTTAACTGAATCTTCAAACACTAGACACTGGAAATAACTTCATTTGACACAACATTACCAATTGGAAACTCAGGGTCATAGCCAAAGTGTGAATAATTTATTAGCTACCTAATAATTGGTACATACTCTTTACTAGTATGTCAAGCTTACCGTTTCTGGTGTTGGAGTATCTGGAAATTTAGCAGCGGCTACGAGGAAGATATCAGGATATGGTTTACCCCTCTTCACCAGAGGATCAGATGAGCCCCAAGTTTTGTACGGGAGTAGCTCGAAAAAATCTTGATGGTTCGTTACTTTCAAATCATATGTTTCTTTACTGCTGCTAGTTGCCAAACCAATGGGAATTTTATTGTCATGCAGATGTTGAACTAGTTTTCTGACTCCTGTAACATGAATTTATGTTAATTTTTTTATACGGCTGTCAAGGTCTTGGCGGTAGCATGTAGCAGTGAAGGCAATTAAGTTATTTACTACTGAAAATCGCATCAAAATATGTTAATCTTTTGTGTCATCATCACCGGCCTCTTAATGTTTATGTGGCGGATAAGAACAACTATAGGCCTATATCGCTGGCAACGACAATACCCAAGGTACTTGACAGTGTGCTTAATGATCGACTTGGTAGTTACCTTAATTTACTTGATGCTCAATTCGGCTTTAGGACTGGAGTTTCTACAGAGAGCGCCATCTTGTGTCTGAAGCACACTGTCAGGTATTATACTGATAGGAACCAATTTATGCCTATTTTTTAGACCTCTCAAAGACCTTTAATTTAGTCTTGTATGACTGCTGTGTGACGAACTTTAAAGTAATTAACGTACCTGTAGAACTCATCAACCATTTTATAGACTGGTACACTAACCAGGTAAACTATGTACGGTGGGCTGATGAGCTGTCAGATGAGTATATGTGAACTGTGGGGTAAGGCAAGGTGAGCTAACTTAACCCAACTTATTCAATTTGTATATGAATGACCTGATCGGCAGCAAAAGGGCAGAATGTTTTGTAGATAATGTATGTAAATATCATTAGTTACGCCGACGATATGGTGTTGCTGAGCCCAGCGATCTGTGCACTCAGAATGCTGCTAAGTTTCTGTCAAAGGTATGCTGAATCTCATGGTCTCAGATATAACTCTAAAAAGAGTGAGGTACTTGTATTTAAAGCAGGGAGGATGACTCCGGTCTATGTGCTTCCTATAGTTCTTCACGGATGACCTGAAAGACGATATCGAGAGGGAGCGCAGGGCTTTGACAGTGAGAAACAACATGCTCGCCTATAGGTTCGCTCCGTGTTTTAAAGAAGTAAAAATAACGCTTTTTAAAGCTTATTGTCAGTCGTTCTACTCGGGCAGCCTGTGGATGAAGTACACGCAGCGAGCCTGCGTGTACAGTACAACAATGCCTTCAAGATGCTGTTGGGGTTGCCGCGATTCTGCAGTGCTTCGTCGATGTTCGCGGAGGGCCGCATCGTCGGGTTCCAAGCCATCATGAGCAAAAAGCGGCTTCCCTTATCAGCAGGGTTCGCTGCAGCACCAATAGCGTCCTGAAGGTCATTGCTGAAAAAGTAGATTGTCCCATTCAAAGACATTGGGTGCGCCTCACCTTAGGACTGATGAAATAATATACATAGCTAATTAGGTAATTTACTAACAAATAGTTCTTAAGTCTACTAACAACAATGTGGATGCTTGTATCTGAAATAAATATTAATTTAATTTAATGTCCCCTTTGTTAGGGCACAGGCCTCTGGGGCATGATTCACCGAGCGGCCCCAGTGATGATTGTTGGATAACGTCACGATGTGTTCCTTCTCCGGTAGAACAGTCACTCGGCAGCTTTTGTGTGATACCGGGGTCTTTATTTACGATATAGTATAGAATAAGTACAGTGGAAGATAAATCAAACCATACCCTGTTAAAGCGACAAAGTACCAAAGGGTACAGCCTGATGTCTTCCACTGTACTGTGGATTTGATTACCTGGAAGTATTTTGCTCTGTGGAAATAAATCATTAAAAATCGCCCGTGTCTCAGTCAAGAACTCTTCTACAGTGAGTGGTAATTCAAGTCCTTCAATAATGTTGCCTGCAAACTCTCTGCTTTGTTGACCCATTATTTGACACTTCAAAGAAAAATTGAAGTCTTTTCCATAGCGTGAAGCTACTCTTTGAAATCCTATGGTGTATAAGTCTTCAGTATCTGAAAGTCATGTATGAAATATGATATCCAAATTCTTAATGTTCGTAACAAAAATATCCAGTGCCTACACGTACGACTCCCATGAAATAATATCTAAGACAATATTATATTTTAGTTATTGTAAAATGGGCCTTACGCCAAATAAGTTTATGTTCGAGTTCGTTTGAAAGGCATAAACCGGTTTCATACGTAACAATATTTAGATTCGCTATAAATATAACTGATAAATTTCCACTGCCAAAATAACTCACTCAATATCAGTCCATCCATATCAAATAAAACATGTGTCACTGATTGAAAAGACATTTTAATTGGACAGGAAGATATCACAACTTAAACCACAATTATCAATGACAATTATCAAATCGACTTCATTAGATTACCATTTATTACTCAAGCCTTGTCATGAACAAGTGAAGTCAGATGAATGATGTAACACTACTTCTCGGCTACTACCTATAGCTAGTTCATTTTATCTTATCTCTGGTCTTATGTTTAAGTGAATTAGCAAATAATTTTTTTTGTTTTTTTTTATTTTTTTTAGTAAATTAGCTATTTCCGTTCATCATCATCTGGGGGATATTAAGTATGTGTACAAACAATAAATATTTGTTGTTGAAAGATACAGTATAACTGTTCGTTAACCATACATACATACCATAAAAACCTAAAAAAATAGTAATAGTATCTTTGGCTATTTCTTACTATTATAATAATAATGTCAAATCAGTGATGGACAATGTCAATCAACATTATACTATCTAATACCTAATATCTAACACCAAAGACAAGTTCAAGTAATATCAACCAAAATACTATCGGACATCAGAATACCTATACCTATTAAATTATTAGCTACATACAAATTACTACAGTTAACAACTAAATGGCGGTAATCCAAATTGTTCTGGTTTATAGTCTACTAAGCTTCCTAATACAAGAGTAGCTTCTTCAGTTAGTTCGGCTTGATAAGAATCAAGCCGAGGGTCTGGCACCATCACCACCTGCATGCCTACTGCCATGGCCGCCTTAACATTATATAGGATGTCTCAATAATAGTGCATTATTTCAATTAAAAATAAAAACACGTACTTTTTAGTGCAGCTGCGGCTCTGATGACAGGCCATTGTTCTTTTCATGTAATTTTCGATGACTTTTTGACAAAGATGTGGCTGTATCTCACCGATAACGCGTTGGATCTCGTCCTTAAGCTCAGGAATTGTTTCTGGTTTATTCTCATAAACCCGAGATTTCACAAAACCCCAAACAAAGAAATCGCACGGCGTTAAATCGCATGATCTTGGTGGCCAGTTGACATCAGAATTTCGTGAGATGATTTGGTCTGGAAATCGTTGCTGCAATAAACCGATTGTTTCATACGCGGTGTGGCAGGTGGCGCCGTGCTGCTGAAACCACATGTCGTCCAGATCCATGCCATGCAGTTGAGGCCACAAGAACTCTCTTATCATGTTCCTGTAACGAATGCCGTTCACAGTCACTGCAATTTCAGTATTCCCCATTTTTGTAATGAGTTTTCACAATGATAACGCGTTCTTTTGTGTAGCGCTCCATTTTTAATAATCGGAACAATCATAGGTGACAGTTGTCAAATTTCAGATATGCCACTTGCACGAAGAAAAAAATCACAAAATTTAAATAGTGCACTCTTATTGAGACATCCTTTACTATCTAATACCTACACCAAAGACAAGTTCAAGCAATATCAACCATATTACTATCGGACATCAGAATACAAACACCTATTACATTATTAGCCATGCTAATTTATTACAGTTAACAACTAAATGGTGGTAATCCAAATTGTTCTGGTTTAAAGTCTTCTAAGCTTTCTAATACAAGAGTAGCTTCTTCAGTTAACTTCTTATCAAGCCGAGGGTCTGGCACCATCACCACCTGCATGCCTGCTGCCTTGGCCGCCTTAACTCCATTCAATGCATCCTCAAACACTAGGCACTGTAAAATAATTTTGTAATATTTTAATAACTAACTGCAAACATTGCATTCATGGTACATAGGTTACAGGTCTCTACTCCAGTAGGTAGATTTTTCCAAGTAGTCATACATGTAGAACCGAGTGTATGATTATTTGGAAAGAGTATCACACTCAGTAACTGAAACCATGTAGTGCCAATAAAGTCTAAATCACACTAGAGATCAGTTCAACATAATAGTTACTTTTTGTGAATGTGGGCCAGAGGATAGACTCATAGCAAAACAATATTTTATATTATTATGCCACAGCATATTTACAAAGCTTTATTTCTCACCTGATCAGGTCTTGGTCTATCTGGAAATTTGGATGCAGCAACTAAGAATACATCAGGATATGGCTTTCCCTGCTTAACTTCAGGTTCTGAAGATCCAAATGTCTTGTAAGGGAACAGTGCAAAAAGCTGCTTATGACGCTTGTCTGTCTTCAACAAATAACTCTCTTCACTGGAACTAGTGGCTAAGCCAATTGGGATCTGGTGCTTGTGTAAATGCTCTATTAATCTTTTGGCTCCTGGAACAAGTATGGGTGTTTTAAAAGTGATAAATAATGCAACTGTTTATATGGAGTAAATTCCAGTCCAGCAGTCAAATTCAGCATTGGATTTGCAACTGGAATAAAGTAGACCACCAATCCAGTTACTGGAGTGGATCTCTCACTTGATCCAGTGGCTGTTTAGATTATTCCAGTGGCAATCCAGCGCTGTTTCGGATTGCTGGACTTGAATAATGTAAACCAGGCATCAATACCTGTGTGACTGCTACATGTAAAGGTCAATGAAACTGTCACTCTCTATCATTTACTAGATTATGTAAGAAAGCAGGATGTTTCATTTAGGGATTTTCGCTTTAAGCACCCATACTTTAAATCACACCCCTAGCAATATAGTTAATTGACCCTAGTTCCTAGTCAGTTAGTTACCTATGACCTATATCATTTGAGAACACGATGTGTGTATATACATGTGTGTATACATAGAATGAAATTTTTTAGTATCAAATTGTTGTATCTACCCCACTGCTTACTTTTACAGGTGGAATGATTTTTATTAGAAGTTAGAATTAATTCCATTGTGTCAGGGATTATTGTAGCCATAGGTTTGTGTGTGGACATCATATAAGTCCACAGAAATGGCTTATTCCAGAAATCCCCTTCGGACAAATCTCCTGCAAGGGATTTTTGGACTTTTTATCCAGAATCTCTTATATAATTTTGGTAGGTGGACTTTTAGATTGCTATCTAAAAACAAATCTTTTTAATTTTTATGTGCCTATTTAAAAAAAGGTTAGGTTAAGTTAACCAACATTTTATATACCTACTATAAGAAAACTATAAATGTGTAAGGCCTAAGTTATATCTACTACTTGTTGGAAATATCTGTGGACTTGGAGCCTGGGCAACGATTATGGCACATTCGACATGAAAAAGTTGAAATAAACATGAGTCTATCTTGTTTATTCACATAGACAAAACAAATATATGTGTGAGTGTTTACCTGGCATCAACTGCGAATTTGGAAATAATTTCTCGAATTGCCTTTTACAATCCTCAGTAAATTCATCGACTGTCATAGGAAGTTCTAATCCAGATATCATGTGGGTTGCAGTTTCATGTGACTGAAGACCCATAAGCTTAGTCTTTAATTCAAATGTGAAGTTTTTTCCAAATGGCAATATAACATTTTGAAACACCACTGTATAAAGTTCTTCTGTATCTGAAAATAAAAGTCACGTTAGTATATGAAAGGCAGTCTGTAGGAAATCTTCTTTGAGAGCTGATTTAGAAAAAACACTGCCAAAAATTGTTCTTTACAGCAGAGAGAAGACATTGATCTGTGAAGTGGAGAGAAAGGGTTATCTATCAGTCTACAGCTTGTTTTGTCGGAAGTAGTAGATAAACTCACTTAATATTAAACCGTCCATATCAAAAAGAACATGTGTTACATGTTTATATGCCATAATTGTTTTGTAATAGGCACCTAAGTACGCTTCACAATAAATCTAATAATTAATTCACGTACTCCACAGAACTAGCGATGCCCGATACGTATCGATACAACGGAATGCGATATGTCGATATTTTGTATCGATACACGTCAATGCGATATATGGCGGTATAGTATCGCTTCGCCGGAATATCGCATCAAAAATATCGTATCATACCGCCTAATTAGAGTGATATTTGGTCTATAAAATATTAAAATAGCTAACAATAACAAAGATTCAAAATGTAAACAAACTTATTCTTCTATTGTAATGCCGCCACACTTGTAGGTGCGGCCGGCTTACACTTTTGTAATACGATGCGGGTTGGCCAAATCTTAGTACTGTAGCTCTCAAATATTGATCAGTCTTCCCTTACAGAAAAACGAAATAGACTAGACCCACAGCGGTTTCCCGAGATTATTATTTCTTAAAAGTTTAGATTTTAAACATTGGCAGTTGTAAAAAATATTGTCATGTTGTAAGTGTGTGTATGTCTGTCTGCTAACCGATTTTGATTTTTATACTAATTTATTTTTGGAAATTATAATTAAAAATGCAAACCTACATTTGAGTTATGAGTTTTACTTTAAAAATTCAATACGATACTTTCGTACGATATTTACAATATCGATACAAAGGCATACGATATCTAAGGTGTATCGATACAATCAGTTGCGATCATCACGATACGATATATCGATACAAAGCGACATATCGGGCATCGCTACACAGAACGTGCTCCTTCCTTTTTTTTGTACAATTCAAAGGCAAAGGGAAGTCCATACTACCCTGTGGGTTTCCCTTTGCCTTTGAATTGTACCAAAAAAATACTATTGGCGTCAACAGGACATAAAACGTAAAGCGTTGCACAGATGGAACCACGAGCACAGTCCGTAAACAGAAAAGCAAAAAGAAACGTCATTTTTGAAAATATTACAAATTTCTCGTTATTTGGGGTAATTTAATTTTTCAAAGCTATTAGTAAAGTTGTGATTATATCATAGCATATGGCCATTTCAAAATTGCAGACCTAAAAAAATCTGTTAAGACAGTGTGGCGCGAATCTGAAGGGTAAAATAAGATTTGGTGGAAAGAAACGTAACTACATGTTGATTGGCTACGTACCATTGTTCTAATGGCGCCTCTAATGGTAACATTGCAGGATAATCTCCTATTCTGTCACGCCAAATCTTTATCAAATCAAACCGTCACGGGTCCCGTTTCCAGCCCCGGTTCGCCGTTCGGTTCGCTGCATCCAATCACAAATTTCACGAAGCGCTGACTTTAAGTGGGGGGAGGAGGACGGAATGCATTGCAAGTAATTGCAACCGAACCTGACCCGTGAAGTCCGGACTTTTCGTTTTTGCTCGGCTGCCGGTTGCGTGCGTGCGGCCGACTTGCGCCACCCAGCCGCCCGTCAAGAAAGTACTAGTGCCATTTTCTGTACGAGTCGATTTAAGAAAAAAGTTTCGTATGCGTCCGTCTTCCGTCCAACTGTCACAGTCAGTGAGTTGCTGTCAGTCAAAGTCAATCAACCAACAACAACGAACGACGAAACTATAATAAACCTATTTTACCGTAAAAATCTAATAAGCCACGACGTTATTTGTAAATAACAGGAAATAAAGTCTGAAACTTTTCAATGCAATTACCATGGAAGTACCAGGAATGAGTTTATTTCAAGGTGCCGCCAGCATTCATATAAACAACAGCGCTCAAGACAGGCTTGAAGAACAAGAGGAGCTTGAGGATCAAAAGCGTCGCAATGAGGAGGTATGTAGTTAGAAATTTTTGAGACCAACGGAAATTGTTTAAATAACTTAAGACATTAACATGATATTCGTGATATCGGTTTACAGTTGAAACACAAGCTTGCCAACGCGTTTGATGACTTGCTGGATGATGATGAAGGTAGTTCAGTTAACAGCAGTGGCAACTTCACCTTAGATGCCGGTCAAAACGGAGGTAAGATGAAGCAGTCATGACATTCATATGCAACCCAAAGCAAATGTGGTACAAAGCAATTAGATTTTCCCTTTCGTCTCCTCAAAAATGATAGACATTAGGGTATGTAATGTCTATCATTTTTGAGGAAATAGGAAGGAAATTTTTACATACAAGAGTGACCAACCCTAATAAATGTATACCCACCCTCAGAACTATAATGAGCAGTGATTGGAGTTGGTGACTGTTTACCTTACTTTAAACTAAGGGGTTTCTCAGGAGTTTACTAAAGCAATTATATACTGTCTCGGGCCTAAGAATATTTCACATTGATGAGTTTTGAAAAATCATTTTGTATTTGCGTTGTTTATTGTGGTCTTGATTTTAGAAACATTGCAGATGTGCTTCCAACATCTCGCAAACTGTTTTACTTTATTACAATGCCATCAAGTAGATGTAGTAAAATAATATCATTTTACTTATCAATATAACATCAATTTTTTACAAATCGGATTGCCGGAGGTATGTCCATATTGACATTAACATTCGAGGTCATTGCTCCGAAATGCCGATAATTGATAATGAGACTTTCATAGTTTAGGACCTACCTAAAATATTTTTGTCCTGTAGTCATTTCCACTGTCCCCAAGTTAGAGAGCAGAAATAACACAGTGATCAGTTTAATTTGATAAAATTATCCATGCTAAAAATGTAGTTGATGTACATTTTTGTAAGTAGACAGTTGAATTATATTTTTATGACGTACCTTCTGAAACTGCCGATTTCCTACCAGGTCAACATCAAGCAAGACCTGGCTTGCCACCCACTTATGTGGAATCCTTAACACATTTAAAAGAGATACAGCACGGGTCTGAAAGCTCCAAGACACCTGAAATGGCTAAAAATCAGCAATCACCACATTTACGTCACCAAGAAGAGCCTGTGAAATTACCATACAGTCCATATGGTGCTGGTGACGGACAGAATCACTACTTTCACCAGGATTATAGAGGTAAGGCAGTCACTGGTCTGTTCTTATTCTTTAATTGGGTAACTGACTTTGCACTGACTCTTGACATCCTATGAAACTGGAATTCCTTGTTAAGGGTCAAATCAAAAATTGTAATTGCAAGTAAGCGCCTAAAAATACATTTTTACGAAGTCATCTTTTTAACTTTACCATCGCGTCGTAAGGTCTAATCTAAAGAATACGGTCCTACCTATACAATACAAAAATGACACCAAGAAAAAGCTTGAGTATAAAGCACTTGGCAACTAAAAATTAAACCAAATACTTATACAGAAGGCTGGTGAATTGCTGACAATACTATCCTAGTATAGTCAGCAGTTCACATTGACCTGCAGTTTTCCTTATATAATGGTTTTTGTACCTGCACTAAGAGTGCCAACAATTTAATTTAATTTGTCTTTGTCTATAATAACTATGTTGCCTATTGTGATTTCAGATTTTACGTACATTGTACATTTTATATGAAACTGCCCTATTTATTTGAATATGTATTTTGTCTATTGTGTATTTTTATCATTATATATAGTTCATATTGATAGAACCCAAATGTTTGTCTGAGGTAAAAAGTAGCTTATAATTGTCAGAATAATCTAATTTTTAATATTTTTTTAATAGTAGAAACCCTACTCAAATTGGTTCAGCAGTTATAAAATTTTAAGCGTTTATATGTTCAATGAGAGGTAAATTGGATTTGCATTAAAATAACATCTACCCTCACAAAAGAAGGTTAACTGTTATACACTGATTTATCATTATGCTTATTGCGAAAGTTATATGATTTATGAATATAATTCAGTTATTTGTTTAAATTGTTTGTTTGACTAAACAACTGGATTGCCTTTTCCAATGCTAAAATGAAGCGAATGATATCAAAATTTTGTATTAAACAATATTTCCTGCCTAGCTGTTTTTATTGTAATTAGCAATGCGCGGCGTATTTTTTAAATAACTTAGACAATAGGAGAGCAGGCGAGCAAACGTGCCACCTGATAGTAAGTGGTCACCGTTAGTAGGTTTTCAATGAGCTCTCATCCTACCTCCCAATATTTTTTTACTGCGAATATGGTCTTATTTTACATAAGAAATAACGAAACACAAAGATCATTTTTAACAATATCTAAGAAGATTGAAAATTATTTAATGGACATTAAGTACATATCACACTCATCATTTATGCAATGGGCATACATGTAGTTATCGTTTACTACTAAACAGGTCTAGAAACATGGCCAAAATTTCCCAATATTTCGCCATACAAATAAGCTTCTTCTTCTTCTAATGGTGCCACTCCATTACTGGAGGTTGGCTGTCAGCTCAGCGAACAGTTTCCTATCGCTCGCCAAGCGAAACAGTTCTTCTACGCTGGCGATTCCCGTCCATTCTCGGATTTTTCGGATATAAAATAACTAACCTAGATATGCTCAAAATGTATTCCCCATACTATTTTCTCCCCTATGGTTTTTACGCTATTGTTAAGTCTGCTCATCTAGTTTGACGTCCGTGGACAAATTATGTACAGTGGACAACACATCAGGCTGCACCCATTAGAACTTTGTCACTTTAACTTATTTGACATTTTCAAACGAATATCAGGAAATCATAACAAAAACTTACTGCGACAGGGTTCCACAGAGTATAGAGTTTAATGTGTCCAATGTAATACCTATTTTTTATTTTAAAAAACATGACCACGACTTGCGATTGTTATTTTATTATAATCTATTGCGAATAACTTCTCGATAATCCGCCAATAAGAACGTACAATTCATTCATCCTCTGTATGCAAAATGTTAATGATCAGGTTTCCTCAAGTTTGTTCAGGGTGAAAAAGCTGAATTTTTTTATACATACTCATACCATTTAGGTACCTACTAACCTAACGTTGGAGCACCAACCTGATGTAGGATCATACAATATTAGATTAAGCTAACTACTCGTACACTTTTGTTAAAAGAATCCACTCTAATCATAATACTTTGTTTTCCAGGTCATCTTAATGGCATCAACAATTTTGATACTAAACAAGAATACATGAATACTGAGCAACTCAAAGTAATGTATGAGGTATGTATTCATTAAGGTTGTTGTTGCTTTACCTAAACTTTACAAACAGTCCTCAAAAGTATTCGATAATTAAAAATTCGGTAGATAGTGATTTAAAAAAATTAAATACAAATAAACATTGTCTAATCTAATGTACTCAAACATACTACCTTTATCCTTATTCCTTGTTTTAACTTATGGAATGTTATTCTATTTGTTAATGATTCGCATTTAACCTCAAACAGATGCGTGTGAAAGAGTGCCAGCAACTGGCGACTCAGATTGAAAAACTAGACACCGAAATCGACAGCCTGCGAGCCCGCCTCGCCGCTGCCGTCAACGATCGAGACAAGGCAGAGCTATCCTTGCAAGAAGCTCATCATTTGCTTGGTAAGAGGAATAGAATAATCAAGGACGTTATTCTATTATGTAATTAATAATTAACAATGCGACTCGGCCAGTTCCGTGAACTTTTTCTATTACCACAGAGCACTTTATCTAAATACACATAGAAAGAGACCAGCATTTTTTTATTTACACCTAAACCCGCATTTGACCTCAATCTCAACTGGTGGTAAATGACGATGAGGCCTAAGATAGAGCACACGAACTTTGACTGGCTCTTCTATAAACACTGCCGAAACACACCACCGCCGATGAGAAGATATTTGACGTCAGACTTTACATAGAATGGTGGTCGCTAGCCAGGCGGACCTTGAAAGGGTCCTTCAACCAGCAAGTTACTCAGATTAGTCGCCTCGTACGACATGCTTATGAGGCAGTAGGGATATTCTAAATCCGTCCCATCCCACACATGGATGGCATTGTTATTACTGGATAAAAGTTACTTGTTTTAGTTGAGTTTTGTATACGTAGGCACAGAATAAACAAAGAAGGTCCGCTCCGGACATCCGCGATTTTGATTACGTCACTCGACCGTAGCGCTAGGGCAGATATAATTTCTAGTTTAAAAGAAACGGCTTTGTGAAAATTATTTCTAGCGGACCTTCTGTGTGTATTCTGTGACGCAGAGATGAAGTTACAGGCTCTATCAATATTTGGGATAAAATGATTTAAATTAAGATAACTCTTTTCAGCATCAAGTAAGCACAAGTTGATAGATTTAGAGCAGCAAGTAACAGCGCTGACTGAGAAACAGGTGCAGAATGATCAGGAAAAAGAGCAGCTCAAAATGGAACTGCGCTCATCCAATATTAGCCTCCAAGATGTGCAGCAGAGGCTTCATACTCTTCAGGTAGCATACCGATTTCTTTACATTTGCCTAAAATCCGCAGCAGGCTTTGGCCTTCTTTTTATTTATAAATGAGTTTTAAGCAAGAATTTTGAAATCCACCCTATGTAGATTGCTCGCTAAAGAAGTTGGAAACCGCGTCTTCTTCAAAACAAATAATGTTACATGTTAATGTCATACCTTGAAGAATATTTTACTGGAATATTGTTACTAAATATTAGGTCAATCATGCTGTCGTACTGTTGTATCGTAGCCTAGTTGTGAGTACGGTCCGAAAGTGATCGTGCAGGTTAAGCAACGTTGGTCGCGGTCGGTACCAGGATGGATGACGGCTAGTGGTATATTTCAACTCCTCCGTGCCTCGTAGAGCACGTTAAGCATTCGGTCCCGGTTGTTGTCGTTCGACAACAGTAGTTAAGCCATGTCAGATTGCCCGCTTGTCTTAGCCTATTTATAAACAAGAAAAAAAACGCAGCTAATTGCTGCAGATGAAAATGCCTACAACGCTGGTATTTTGGACTACGTTAAACTTAAACTTATTTCAACAGGTTGCTCACACTCATGACACCGACGCTCTGTTTCGCGAACAACAAGAAAGGTACAGATAATTAATTACTTTCGTAATCACAAGAATTTCAATACCTTGCTATAAACACTTAATTTTATTGGAATTATTAATTTACAGACACAGAGATGAAATGGACCGCCTGCAAAACGATTTGGTGAAAGCCAAAAATCGTCTTGATGAAAAAGTAAGCTCTTGTAAAATCTAAAATACCATTAAAATACTAGTAGGTATAATATAGGTTGATATTTATTATCTAAATGTCTAACTCGACAGGAAAATGAAATTAAAACATTAGAAAAACGTTGCATGGAAAAGGATAGAGAAAAAGAAGATATTTTGATTGAAAGGGGCACCACAATTAACCGTTTGGCTAGTGAGTTGGAATCGGCACAGAGCAGACTTGTGAGTGGCGAAACAGCGAGACTAAAAGAAAAAGTTTCACAGCTAACTACTGAGAGAAATTCTGCACGGGAGCAAGTAAAAGAACTCGGGGTATGTATGATCGTTTATGACGTTGATTTAAGACTACTATCACGGGGGTCCTCTCCATACATTTTACTTTTAGTAAAGCTAAAATTACACTAGATGGCGTTAAAAATTACATTTGAAATGTATATGCTTTTTAAATGTACTTAAACAACGTAAAAGCTTAAAATATATGGTTCATAGGTAAAACCGATTTCCTTTTTCAATTTAACCGTTTCAAATGACAAATAAATTACTTTTTAGGTAATTTTCATTTGTACGTAGTACTTCAAACATTTCTAGATGGCGTTACGCGTTAAGCAATCTCTTTGACCCACTAGTGCTCCAAGCGGATTTTTGTTAGTAATAAAATAGTTAGAATTAGAGTGTCGCCAAAATCATGTATGGGATTGTTCTTCTGTTTTACGTAGTAAATTATATATTCTTTGCTAGTATCAAACTCATGACAGTAAATCAACATTCATCAATTAGATATCATTCTATTGCTTGATAATTATTGGCAGACTCGAGGAAGGAGCCACTC
Organism: Hofmannophila pseudospretella; assembly: GCA_947369225.1. Classification (NCBI taxonomy): domain Eukaryota; kingdom Metazoa; phylum Arthropoda; class Insecta; order Lepidoptera; family Oecophoridae; genus Hofmannophila; species Hofmannophila pseudospretella. The sequence goes on along the minus strand of OX376311.1, from coordinate 27,391,525 downwards.
CTTGTACTTCATAAACTTAAAAATGTTTACTACGTTTCCATATAAAAATAATTGTATATTTTTTTATTTCCAGTCCAAATTAGAAGTAACAGCGTACGAATTAGTGCTTTGTCGGAACAAATTATCTGCTAATCAAAAGGAATATGAAAATTGGCGCACTACACTACATCAAATACTGGTTGAATCGTTTCCGGACAATACTTATTTTGGTGAGAGTAATTCGGTATACGACTTTAAAAAAATCCATTAATCAACTTACACGAACATTCTAAAGAAGGATTTAAAATTCGTTTTTCGATATCTAACATCAGAGATATTGATGGTTAAAGTTAGTAGTGGGCAGATGCTCCGTCTCTCTCTCTGCTCTGTCTGTAGCTATTTTATTTTTCAACGCATTTCAATTCTGTTTTTACATTTGTCAATAAAATGTCTTCTTAATTTTTCTGAAATGCATTATTTTTGTTACTTGTCATGTTTTTTTTTATGTACTGCTAAACCCGCATTTGACCTCTATCTCGCCTGATGGTAAGCGACGATGAGGTCGACGATGGAGCATGCGGGTCCAGTAAATGCCTATTCACTCTGGCCTTGAACATCCCAAGGTTGTAGGTTTCGGGAAATACAGACGCCGGCAGGCTGTTCCATTCCTTAGCCGTTCGCATAATGAACGAAGAAGCAAATCGCTACGTACGAGCAGATGGGATATCAACAACATAAGGATGGAACCCCTCCCCGCGCCTGGTAGTCCGAAGGCCGAATGGAGATGCTGGAATTAGGTCGTGCAATTCCGATGCGCACTCTCCGAATGTACCCTATTGTAACTGTAGGCTCTGTACCCTAATATATTTACATGTTCATTGACTCTAAATATAGAGGCCTCACTTCACGCAATTGGTTTAAACTGTAATTTGTATGAACCAATAATTTCAATTTGAAAGTTCATACTGCATTCATAAAAATAATATAATATCATCACCAATACGTATTATGAAGGATTTCTTGATTGATTTCAGGTGAACCTCCGTCGCCAGGCAAGTTAGCTACACTTAAAGAAGCTTTAAACCGATACAAGCAACAAATGCAAAAGCTGTCAACACTGCAAGAGGAAATAACTAAAAGGTTATTCAACTTGACTATAGAATTTAATACTAAGCAGAACTAACATGATTTCATGAGCACTGTATGTCCATCTCACGCACACTCATAATTTATGCAATGATTATCCTTTTTCCCTCGACGTGTAGTTACACTTTACTCCACTGAAAGATATAGAACCGTTTCAAAAATTCTGACAGTTCGCCATACAAATATACAGATGTATTTTTTCTCCATACTAATATTCTAAATAATGTGTCCCACCACACCAAAAACCCACACATAAGTATGTGTGGGTTTTGGCGACACATTATTTAATATTTACCCTAATATTAAGTCTGCTTCTTCCAGCATCCAGTTTCTATTCTACCAGTCACATCCTACAGTGGCATCCTACACTACGTTTACTCAGTCGCGATTCGAGCCGATACCTCAATAACATAGAGACAACCATGATTCTCATATTTACGGGACCTGTTTTCTATTTTTCAGAGATAAAAAATTAGAGATGCATCGTAAAACAGAGTCAGACCTCCGAACGAAAGTGGAAGAACACAAAGGTATAGAAATGCAACTGAATTCGCGGCTAGCGGTGTTGCAGAATAAGCTGGAACTGCTCGGAAGCAACTCTGACAGTGAACTGCTAGATAGCTACAAGCAACAGAACGAACAGTTGCAAGCGGAACTAGAAGAAGTCAGAGTAGAACTCAAAACAGTATGTAACTCCAGGCCTGATTTTCTTTTTCTAGTGTCTAATTGTTTATATCTATCTAACTAAAGTGACTAAACTATGCTTATAGCTATGCTTTCGTATCACTAAATTCACTATTCGGTTATAATATAAGTATATATATAGTCCTCCTCGTCGAAACCGACGACGGCGACCCCCTTCAGTTCCTAGCATGCGCTCGAATGTGGCTGGCGAATCCGAACTTGCTCTTGAAGACCCGGTCACAGCGATCGCAGTAAAGTTGTCCGGCACTGTTGTATGTGTAGTGGTAGGAAGGCTTTGGGCGGGTTTTCCTTACATGGCGTTTGGTATCAAGAATAGCTAGACGGGCCTCTTCAAACTGGGCTACACTTTTTCTGACACGCGTACGCCACTCCGGCCTCCATGACGCGATTTTTTTTTATATAAGTATAAGGAGGTAATGAAATCGTTACCCAAATCATTATTATTGTTTTATTATTAATTGTCAGTAATTATCATTAATAGAATTCCATAATTTAATATCTGTCTCTCAAAATCTTCATTTTACTAGCTTGAAAATTATCTGTACAATATCATATTTTTCAAAACAATAGTTGGATCTCAAATACACGGAACTGGAAATGGAGTACGATAAACTCAAGGCTGAAAAAGGCAGCCGCGCATCAATGGCGCAAGAAGCAAATGCTGATTTACTCAGAGAACTGGAGCGCTACAGTGGGCAGTTGAAGGACACTCTCAAGGAGAACGGGGAATTAAAGACACTGTATTTACAGGTACGTTTACAAGCTTGTGTGTGCTCTTTGCTGGAGTACACACTACTTGGGTTAACTCTAACCCGAGGTCAATTTCATATGAAAAGCATAGAAAATTCGCGAGTTGATTCAGGATTAAATGCAACGGGACCGAAAATTCCTAAATCTGTTTTACAGGACCTGCAAAATTGAACACATAATGGATTGTGATAAAATAGAATCTATAATAAATTATTTTGACCAAATACCGATAATATGGTGGATAAATATGGTAACCAATACCTATATTTCAGTTCAAATTTCAAAAGGAGCTCGTTGCCTAGTTGTGAGCACGGTCTGAAAGTGATCGTACAGGTTAAACAATGTTGGGCGAGGTCGGTACCTGTATGGGGATGACCACTTGTGGCATATTTTATCTAAGCTCCTCCGTGCCACGGAGAGCACGTTAAGCAGTCGGTCCCGGTTGTTGTTGTACGACAGCAGTCGTCAAGCCATGTCAGAGGCCTACGGGCGACCTGAACAACTCTGGCAATAGGTTGGCTACTAGCCATACGATAAGCTAAGCTAAGTTCAAATTTGCGTGTACTGGCAAAATACATTCCTTTAAAAAAATTCGGTCCCTGTTAGAAAGTGAATCTGGACTCACTGGATAAATTGAGGCAATTTAAATATTAAAGAAATTATCATAAGATATAATGTATTTTATGATATAAATAACGCCGAGGATAGGGAAAAATGGAAAGGAGGAGGGGAGGCCTTTGCCCAGCAGTGGGACAGCCTATAGGCTACTATATAAAAATGATAAAAAATATTTTTTAACAAATTTAAAGAGTACATTAAAATAAAGCATGACATAAAAAATATTTCATTAAATATAATGGTTTGGAATATAAGTGCATTATTACTTCTATGTTAAATTTATGTACCTACCTACTGTATGTATGATAGAGGTCAACTGTTTTAACACCTACATATTATATACCTATACCTCACAGTAAACAATAAATATATTTCTAATTCTAAGATCAAACGTGGGTTTAGTAGTAAATAAAGGAAACACATAAGAAAAAGCGTCAACTGAAGTTCTAATATCTTCTTACTAACAACATAGAAGCCTTTTTTATTGCTGTCCAATACGTGACTGTTATGTCCTATTTTCTAGGCATGTAGTTCGCGCGATGCTGTCTCTAGGGAATTGAAAGATATACAAAATAAAATACAAAAAGAAAAGGAACAATTCAAGTCCCAGGAAAAAGAGTATGTCGATAGAATAGAGAAAGAGAAACAGCAAGTAGAGAAGTTGACCTCGGAGCTGACCAGTTCTAAAGTGGAGTTGGAAACTGCAAACAAAAGAATATCAGAGGTTCAAAAACAATTTACAGATAAACAAAAAGAATTCACCGATAAACTCAACAAGTATCTTGCAGGTAAACAAAATACATGTTTTGTTTCATTGAAAAAATATTAACATAAAAATACTACATCGTCAGGAAATGGCAGTCTGAGATACAATACAGGCCAGGGCAAGAGACTGCGGCACATAACGTGGATCCAATTCACTTTAATTAGTGGACCACGCCAAGCACAGGCAATTTAATAGTGGTAATGTTTAAATATTAACCAATATTCAGTAATGGGGAATGCAACAGCAAAACATACTAAAAAAATATCTTAGTGGTTACTTAAATTCTCAGCTATGAACTAGAGAAATTAATTCTTATTATAATTACTTTCGAGATTAACTTCTCACCTTATCCAACACTTAATAGTTTTAATATTTTCAGATGAAAAAAGCGCAATGCGAAAAGAAATTGAGACGTGCTCGCAGTGTGAGAAATATTTGAAACATATTCGTCACTTGGAGGAGCAGATTGGCAAATATAGCGTTAAGTTGGGTAAGTTTCTTTTGTAATATAAGAGAATCTCCAGTGGAACTGGTATTGTTTAGCTACACTCTCCATTTAACACGTCACCAACATAAACGTCCCCACGTTCTGTCACAGTTTTCCCCTTGCATGTAGGTGTTTGGGCCATAGTCCACCCACTGTACAAGTACCACGCCGATTGGTACATTTCATTTACATGCCTTTGTATACTCTCTTTTTATTATTATTCCTTTGTCATGTAGTTTTTTCATTGGTATATAATACGGCGTGGCTGGAATCGTACTTAGACCCCATCGCATAGGTGTCCGGTGTCTTATCCACTAAACTCTCGACGCTCTTGAAAATATAGGTAGCGTTCGAAAATATGTTAGCTGTTTGATGCATTTTGATGTTGATCAATCAGCTCACTTTTAAGATATTATTGCTTTTGACTAAATTGTTAATTCACATTTGAACGCTGCAGCAACTCAAGAAAGCAACGAGGCTCTCATGAAGGAGTTGAAGGGCAAGGCGGAGTTCTTCCAACAGTACATAATGGAGAGGTTTCGGAAGCTGCGCGAACAACGCAGTGTGGGCACGAGCACCGACGAGGTTGCGAATGACGTCACCACCGCCAGCATCGAGCAACTGGTGCAGGGATGCGACGAGGCGCTGGGTGCCAAGGTTAGGGCTGGTTTACACTTTGTCAAGTACAATGCCTGGCAGTATGCACTCGCCACTGTCCATTTTACTTGCACTCGGCACTGCACTTGACCAAGTGTAAACCAGCCCTTAAGCAGAGTGGAATTCTTCTAGAAAGTACATAATGGAGCAGTTACTGTGTATTGTATCTGCCGCAGGGAAATAGCCGAATACTCTAGGGATTTGGGGTTTGTCGAAAATTGGTCAAAAGTGACGGATGGTGGATTAAAACTGTTTATCATGATTACATGATAAACAGTCGTTAGTTCCAACCAATCTCAAAAAGATTGGTTGGAACTAACGACTGTTTATCATGGATTGGAGGGGGCTGTAAATATTGCGTGTACGTTAGTACCGTCCTAAACTTTTTAAAGAGTAGGTAATATGGAGGAAAGAACCAGGGGGAACCTGCCCTCTCTTCAAACCTTCCCCTCCACCTTTCGCCAAAGATGTTCTGGACCCTCAGAGCAATAGTTCTCCCAAGTCTTGGCCAAATTCCTAGTCTGAGAAAGATTTTGCACTTTTGGGTTCAAAGCACCTTTCCGGCCAGGAATCGAACCCGGCTTGCACAGAAGGCAGGTGCAATAATGAATAAATAACTTTATTAAGATTGTATCTAAATTATTTAATTAATTACATACCTTTACAGACTGCACTTATGATGAAAGAAAAAGCAATAAGAGAACAAATCGCGGAGAAATTCACGTTGGAAATGAAAACTATAGAAATGAACTGCGCAAGAAAAATGAAAGAAATGGAAACAGTAATTACTACGTTGAAAGAATTGCTTGAAAGAAAAGCTAACGAGGTTGAGACTTTAAAGGAGTTCATACTTTCAGAAAGGTCTAAAATTACACGGATATTGGAATCAAAGGAAAATGAAATATCTGTTCTAATAAAAGAACACAACGAACTACAGACCGAATGTCAGAAAGCTAAAGATAGCGTCGTGGAATGTAAGCAGAAAATTACTAAGTATAAAAACAAATTATTAAAGATGAATTCTCTAGAAGACAAATTGGAAGGTCAAAAAGCAGACTTTCTATCGAGTGAGAAATCATGGCATGCCATGAAAGGTAAGGTTGTAGACCTAAAGAAAAAGCTGTTCCTTAGCGAACAGAAATACCAGAGGATGCAAGTAGAACACCAGGCTTTGCAAGGAAAATATAACAATACGAAGAAAACCATATTCACTTACAGGGTAAGATGATACTAATTTTTTTATCTTTTTGACATTAAATGACCACTTTTAAAAATATGTTTATAAAGTTACCACACCGCTAGACTGAATTCAGTCGACTTATTTTTAAACACTGTGATGTTGCAGAGTCAGTGCGCAAAATTTTACAGGTACAGGCAATAAATTGCATTTTCTGACTGAAACATTACGAAGAGGCGTGCTGCTACATTCATGCCGATACATTCGTGCCGATACTTGTACTATAAATTCCTGTCATGGATCCAGAGATTACACACAAATACATGTATAAATGATACCATACAATTATCTTTTACAGGATTACATGGCCAAGAAGGACGCCCACATTAGCAACGAAATGAATCGCATACAGGAAGAATATAATAAAATTTTCCGGAAATTACAAAACCATTTGAACTTTTATGTGAACTGTAGAGTTCAGGAAGAGAGAAACCAGGGAAAGCGGAGTAATGTTCACGAATATTATCAACAATATGATGTAATTTTTATTTTGTATTTTGTCTTAGAATATGATTGACTTCTCTGGATACCGTTTCAAAAACCTCAATTTCAAACTGCATACCCTCCTGCCCCCACCTATCCAAATTTCTCGTTATTTGGGTTAATTTAATTTCTCAAAGCTATAGTAAAATTGTGATGATATCATGGCATCATATGGCCATTTCAAAATAGCAGGCCAAAAATCTGTTAAGACATCGTGGCGCGAGTCTGATGGGTAAAAAAATATTTGGTAGAAAGGAACGTATCTACATGTTGATTACGTACCATTGTGCTAGTGGCGCCTCTAGTGGTAAAATATTGCAGGATTATCTCCTATTCTAGCATAATTATCGGCACATGAGGCACCTAGGTCCTGAAAAACCCTCTAGCAATATAGAAGAGGGCGACGGTTACCACTTATCATCAGATTGCCCATCTGCTCGTGTGATCTCCAAAACCAAATTACACAAATTGTATTTTTGTTGTGCCGGCCATAAAGAATAGCACCACCCCAACTATTCCCGTGGGTGTCGTACGAGGCTACTAAGGATCTAGTGGATAATATTCTACCTAGTAAACAGCGATAGGCTCGCCACCTATCATGTTTGTCCAACAAATCACGAAAAGTGGGAACTATCTATAACTAAAGGTGGTTCCTCTGTCTACCCTCTTCGGGGATTATGGACGTGAGAGATATAGATAGATATTTTACTTATTTTTATTAAGCAATCTGGTTGGCTTACCTAAAAGGTTTGACGCCAGATGGATGTGTCACATTTTGAAATCCTGAACGCGGAATTAAATTAATATTGTAGTTTTAGAAATGAACCTTGCTGATTGTCAAAATTATTTTTATTTTCAGTATACCGAGAAGATCAACAAGCTAAGTGAAGGCCTCATGAAGCTCGCTCATGATCGATTCAACGACCTCGACTCGGATGATGATGATGATATTGCCCAATGACGACACAAGCAGCAGGTCTGCAGCTCGTTTCATTTGATCTCTGTCGCGTCCCGTCTCAACGCCATTGTATGTCTATGGATACCACACAGCGGCGTACACAAAGTTATTTATAAGTAGAGGAGACGCGAAACATATACTAAATACCCATATCTTGCCCTTAATAACTAGTTAATATTTTTCCTATATAGGTATATCAGATAAGCGAGTCGTCGGTAATTTTTGTGGGTAAGAATGTACACAAGCTCACCACCTATCACGTTTATCCATCAAAACTTAGAGCGAAAAATGGGAACTATCTGTGGTTGAAGGTTATTCTGTCTACCCCCTCGGGGATTAAGGACATGAGAGTTTAAGTATTATGTAAGCATGTACAGTGGAAAAAACATACTCTGTTGCAATATGTTTTTGTTAATATTTATTGACATTCGTATGAATGTGACAATAAGAACTAAAGGGTATACCTTAATGCGTGTTGGCCACTGTACAAATAGATGACATTCAACCTTAGATATGATCTTTTTGTACATGCTTGTCCACACATATACCGACGACTGCCTTATCTGATTTAGTTATACCTACTGACAAACTTACAAAATGCTGTACTTTTCAAGGTTATGGTTAAAACTATGTCAGTTAAGTAGGTAAAAGTTATTTATTACACAACATACAATCTCACCGGAAGTATTAACTATTTCATGAAGTCTTCGCGAAATACCATTTAAGCAGGGATGAACATGTTCTAAACATATTTTCTTGGCACGCGTTCATTTCAGTTTGTCAGGAAATGTTACTTCTTATTATTAGACCACGATTGGTTGCTGCATGTGCATGGACATTGCACTTGATCTGATAAAACCCTTTTTGTAAGAATGAAATATATTTTTCCATTTTCATATTGATCCACATCCCCAAGTCAGGTACAATGGTGCTGATTCCTGAGTGTCACTAACTAAATTCAATCAATAAACTCTTACCCAGTACAAAGGTTTCATTAGAGTTAGCGACCACCCCAGAATCGACACCATTGCGAGGTATGGTGTATATGGGACCAAGGTGTACTTAATTTTGATGAGGTTTTGTAGTTATAAGTATGTGTAAAAAGTGTAATTCGTATTGAAATTGTATCTTATAAACCTTATACTATTTTTTGGTGTAAAATGAATTTATACGTGTTTTGATAATTATTACAATTCAGAAGAACCTGATCTGCGCACTAATATCAAGTGACAGTTTAATTATCAAATCCTAGTACAAAATTGCGAAATAAATTGTAGAGTGTTAACACGTAGGTTACACTGGTGCCCGGTGATAACTGATACGGTACGTTACGAGTTTACGATAGCTATTGGCAAATAAGTAGGTATAAAGATAAATAAAATAATTATAAAAAGAAACTTATATTTTACGCTTACAACTGAAATTTTCGGATTTACCTTATTACACCAATATTTCATTAAAAATCATGCATGAATTTGTAACTCTAAATTTAAGTATAACCGTATTAAATATTACTTCGATGAGTGTAACTAAAGGCTGAATTGTCGAAAGAGATATCGCGTCTGTCCCACAATTAACAGTATTTATAGTACAATAAAAATAATATTACGACTGAAATATTACAATTTTTTATAATTCCGTAGGTTTAGTTATCCCATACTTCATTAATAATATATACCTGTGATAATATACAGAATGATAATAGTTCAGTAAGCAGTATTAATGATAAGGAAAATTACAGTATCTACATTCCTTTTAATTCCATGTTCAATTTATTTACGTTTTACTTTATACACGGTGTTCCGTAAATAGTGGTTATCCACTATTTACGGGGACACTCCAGTATATAGTACGTAAAATATAATAGGTTAGATTATTATTATGTTTTTATTATGTCGAATTTATTTATTATTGCTCAAGTAAATTGTTGTCATTGTGTTGTTCGAAAGCTTAATTTTCAAAATAAAAATTGTTCTACAACTTTGTCCTCTGTAATTGTTTCCCTAGCATGTTACTAAATATACTTTAAATAAAAAATGTAATTTGAGTTTATATAGATACTTTTATTTCTTTACATAGTATTTAGATGGAACAAAAGGCATTTTTGCGACAACACACGGAACATCTTTCCCTCTAATGTTAACTAACAAATCGGTTCCAGATTTTTTTAACGACTCTGTGACGTAACCCATTGCGACGTTTCCGCCGAGCGAAGGACTCGGACAGCCGCTGCTCACTTTGCCTACTACTTCAGAATTTTTGACATTTTTGAGTAACGCATCTTTTCGAGCCGGCGCACCTGTTTCCATCCTTATACCCACTCGCCTCTTGTTTACACCGTCTTTTATTTGTCGCAATATCACTTCCGCTCCGGGGAAGTTAACCTCGCCCCTCCGCCGCTTTGCAATCAGCCAGGTCAGACTAGCCTCTACAGGCGTGATGCTCTCATCGATGTCATTACCGTATAGACAAAGTCCTGCTTCCAAGCGAAGAGAATCTCTGGCGCCTAGTCCAGCGAGTTTTACGTCAGTAGATTGAAGTAAAGCCTCAGTGACGGTATCCGCTTTGTCAGCTGGCATTGATATCTCCACGCCATCTTCACCGGTGTAGCCACAACGAGTAACACGGCACGGAACTCCAGCTACCGACCCCACACGTGACGTCATGAATAGCAAATCTTTTAGCGAAATGTCAGTAAGCGGTTGCAAGGCTAATGCTGCCTTCGGCCCTTGAAGTGCAATTAAAGCCCTTTCGTTTATATCCCAAAATTCTATGTTGATGTCTTTTCCTCGCTGTTTTAACTGTTCTGAAGTAGTTATCATGTGTTTCTTATCTACTTCCAAGCGTCCAGCATTGGAAACCACATATAACGCTTCATTACTCACTTTGGTCACAATGAGATCGTCAATGATTCCTCCATTACCGTTAAGGAAAACTGTCAACGAACTTGTTCCATTCGCCATTCCTTGCAAATCGACTGGGCAGATGGACTCGAACCAAGAAATGCAGTCCTTACCCTGAATGTTTGTTTGCAACATGTGAGAGACATCAAATATCGACGCACTTTTTCTTGTAAACAAATGGGACGCAGATACAGTCATGTCAGAGTATTGAACTGGCAACATGAATCCTGCAAAGTCAACAAGCTTTCCTCCATATTTCATGTGCAAGTTATATAGCGGCGTTTTTATCGCCTTATCACCATCGCTGTACAAACGTACTTGTAACATCTTCGGCAACGTAACCTTCGTATGCGAAAGTCTGGTAAGAGAAAACACTTTTCTTGGGCTTGTCGAACACATGTTGCTATAAAGAAACTACACCCTACTGATGTAAACGTCTGACTAAATAGCTCCAGAATACTTTATCAGACTTTTTGTATAAAAGGGCAAGGGTCAGTAATTGTGATTAAGAAAACAAACTTGTGATTGATAAGGTAACGATGCTTCATTTAATACGAGTTACGTTACATTCACAGTAATTATGAGATGATTGTTGTGTTATACATTATATAATTCAATAAAATTCGCTTAAAACCCGAGAACCGCTGAGCCGAATAGATAGGTAGGGTTTTCTGTTATTAATAGGATAGTAACATTGGTTATAGGCTACACCTAATGGACCTGAGAGTGTATGTATGTATGTAAGATACCAATCAAGGATATGGCCACTTCTCAATTCTCATCTACACAGTTTATAAACTACTATACATAATAAATATATTTTATTTACTTCCATGATATAATGTTTATTAAAAAGCTTAATTCACTGAGCCTAACCACGACCCTTTCTTTTAAGTAATACAAGTTATAGGTGCCGAAACACGAGTTTTTTTAGAAATTCTTTTTGTTTATACATCAGACCAGTAGCAGCCTCTTCTTCAAAACCTATGGATTTCGTTATGCAAATTTGAATTTATCCCCAATTAGATCTCTTGGTCTTTCTAGATCGGACTAGTAGCAAGATTTGTTTGTACCTATGACAATACTATGCACTCATTTATACTAAAAGTTTAACGTAATTCTGACTATAACCATAACAAGACTCGAAAAATAGGATGCAGTAATGTTAAGTCTAATAAAATCAATGGTTTTGTTTTTTAATAATCAAGATTATCTATAAAATATAACTCATTGTTTAGCGGAAGAAATAAAATTACAAAATTATTAAATTTATATTGTATTAACTAATCATTAGGTATAATTGTCTTTAGAATTTCAATGTACTCTTCATGTGTCAGTAATTCTTTTTTTGTTGCTTCCGAAATTGCAATACTAGACAAAATTATAGCAATGAAACCATCAGCATCGGGTAGCTTTTTCAAGAGACCTGGACGTTTCACCAACTCTTCATTAACTTCAACTAGAGTTCCCTTCATGCAGCATGGTACATCAAAGCCTGTGCCATCACTGGATTCCACTCTGCAAATCACAGACTTCGGTGTCAACAACTGTCCACCTTTTTTGCCTTTGCCTTTTACAGAGTTGCTCAGCCTATTTACTTTACCCACAGTAAAATTTATTGTATACTCATCCTTCTTTTTAAAAAAGTAATGACTTGGAGCGAGACTCAGCAATGCAATTCTGTTAGAATGAAACATGATCATGATGTCATTGTTTTTTATGCCTTCCACATTCAAAACATATCTCTTGCTAAAATATCTGTCTGTAAATGATTTGTAGTTTTTTAAATCTGGTATAGAATCCAAAATATTCATGTCTATGATCAATTTAATGATAAATGCTTGATTATTGCATAGCCGCTCGCTAAGCTCTCTCCTGTGCTAATATTCTGCTGCGGATTTCTTCGTGCCGTTTTACAGAGTCTTCTAAATTAGATTTTTGGCGGCGTATTCGTTCTGCTTTCAAACACTTTCTCATGTCACGATCATAGTCATTGCAGTAACCCATAAACTTCCTGAAGGGATGCTGAAATGAATGTTCGAAGTGATGAGGTTATGTTACGAAAAATATTGTTGGTGGATAACAAATGGAAATAATAATTTATGTTCAACATGAAATTAATTTGACATTAATTAACGTTACAAGGTCTATATGTGGCCAATAAAAACACTAAAAAAACGTAAAAACACCATAAAAATTATGCAACACATGCCCACCTCCGTGTGACAGTCCATCAACTTTTTTATTAAAACGTTACATTCTTCGGTATGTAAATGCGGGGACAAATCTGTATGCATAACTTCAAGCGTTGGAATTATAAAATACGACAATATGATCTCAACATCCACTGGAAAACACGAAAGAAAAGTTGATGATAACTCGAAATCACTCCCACCACTCGTCTGCCCTGCACCATAGATTAAGAAAGGAAGGAAAGAAGGAAGCTTTCGTTTCTTGAGTACCTACCTATCATGGGGCGTGAACGTGAAATGACATCGATTCTGAGTAAAATTAACTCTGATTTCTCTAGGGTAAAACTTTCACCAGACAGTTGAAATATTACTCGATTGCCCGGTTCCATAACACAACTTGAACTGTCAGTTCCGATTGTGTACGATACGAGTGCCTTTAACGATGATCGCTATTGGCGGCCACTTCGGAATCCACTTCAATGTTATACATTCAAAAAATAACATTAAAACGTGTTTGAATCTATAGTCGTAAAATGTATTAAAAAATCACTTACTTCCTGTATGTTTTTTCATTGCTTTATGGTTTGTCTTTGGTTCTTCTTTCTTTTCTTCGTTGTGAGCCGGCCGGTGCCGTTAATTTGGTAAGTTTTACAAAATTATTTTATTAATGCAAAAATGTGATGTGATGAATAGGTACAATGTTTTCTGCACATTTTGATATTGTGTTGAAAGCATTATAGAAAAATTAGACTGTGCTATAATGTGACGTTATTTAATATCATTATTAGGTATGTTAAGTCTTTTACCCGCATTTTACATCATGATTTTATACAGATATACCTTACGTATGGTATTAAGCTCGCCTATGTACTTTATTTGTTCATTAAAGAAGAAAAAAAACGAAAGCTAATATCTAAAATAAAAAAAAATTATCACCTACCTACATGTACTGATTATAAAGAATAAAAATTTCATTTCTTTTAAAGTTTAGTTTCAGTGTTTTATATTTGTTATATACCAATATAGTTTAAATCTTTTAAAAAAAATGACATAAATTTTATAGATAGTAGTTTTTTTAGTAGGTACCCACTCTAGAGCAGCTTGTATAGTAATGTATGGACAAAGAAAGATCGAGGTAGGAGATAGAAGTTTTTGTAGGCGTTGTTTCGTTAGGTTCGGACTACACGACGCCGGTTCAGCCCCGGTTCGGTTCGTTGAATCTTGTAAACGTTGTTTCGTTAGGCTCAGACTACACGACGCCGGTTCCAGCCCCGGTTCGATTAGTTGAATCCAATCACGAAGCGCTGACTTCAAGTGGGGGAGAGCAGAACGCATGTGATTGGTTGCAGCGAACCGAACTAGCGCAATCGCAAGTAGTCCCAGCCTAGGTAAAAGATCGCTCTTTTAGAATTTTAATCAACTACCTACTCTTACTTTTACTTTCTTCTAAGGAGTCCCAGTTACGTGAAATAATACCAGAATAGTCATACCTATCCATAATCATGAAGGAAAGAACGCACGCTGAGACTACCTACTTTTTCTTCATACTAGTATCGATCTATACCTACCTTTTATTCCGCGAACGGTTAAGCATATACCTAATGTAATGACAATAAATAACGGTGTCCCTTATCCCATAAACCAACGTCAAGTGTACAAGACCTGAAGGGCCAGCTCAGGACTTCCAGAATAATTAAACTCGACCTTGGTAGAACTGCATGATTTTCGAGCTTATTAGCATATTTCAAAATTGGGGACAATTTCTGCCGAAATGTTTTTGAATGCTTGCTACAAATATAGATTTTGAATACTTACAGTAAAATAAGCTCGCTTTCAATCATAATTATAGTTTTTTTCATTAGATACTCATAGGGTGAGAGTCGGACTCGTGCACCGAGGGTTCCGTACTAAATGTCGCGCAATTACTTTTATCATAATCATCACCCATCAGATAATAATTAAGTAGTACATACCTATTCACTTTTTGGTATTATTTCCTCAAAAACCGTAAATGTTTTGAACTTTGTTTTATTTTTCTCGAAATACCTACATACAACACTAGTACATAACATCTAATAATTACAAATTTTTCGTCGTTAAAAATAATATGTTTTTTATTACTCTAAAACTGAAGTTTTGAAACTTCTTTTTATTTTTCCCTATTTTAATATAGAAGATTATCTATGGGTCTGAATAATTTTAGATTTTACGGCTTGTAAACTTCGGAGATAAGATGGAGGAACGGCTTGCGAACGGTCATTTTACCGACATGCTAATAAAATAAAATAAATTTTTGGCCATAACTAAAAACTATATATAAGACTAATAAAGTAATTAAAAAAATAAAATAGTTTCGTAGTGCGCAAACAAAGCCCTTTCATATAATCATCTTGCCCCGGTTAACACTTTCAGATTTCGACCCCATTTTCAATCAAAATAAAATTATTTCCTTTAATGATTGCCATTTTTTTCTTGATATTTATCTACTGTGATATTTATATCACTGTGAGAATTGACATCCTGGGACACTACCCGTACTTTTTCTTTCATCCATGCTTATATCTATAGTGAAACCGCGTATATACGGTTCAGATTTCCCCTTCTTTAAAAAGTAGTTACTCTGTAAAGTGGATGGACGATAAGCATTAAATAAAAAACGACTTATTTTTATGTTTTATTTTTACTTAAATAGTCACATTGTGTCTCAATATAATATCTAATAAAGAAATAAGGCAGAGACCGCAAATTGTAGGATTAGTCCTAATAGTGTAAGGAACTCACCTCAATAAATAAATAACAACACTTTACTAACAAACTTTTAACGTAATGACTAGATTAATTTAATTGTATCATTGAGACTTGTATAAAAAGAAAAGTGTTAATTAGGAAATTGGAAGTTGTCTTGCGTGTTACCATTCTACCTTCACTAATAAACGCACGAAGAAAATCACATTAAATAATCATTCGACATCTCATTCATCTTAAAACAGGAACAAGCGTGTATTTAAGCAAAATAAAATATTTAAAAAATAACTACAGAAATGCAATTTAACAAAAAATTAAAAACAGTGTTTCGACGCCCGATTTTATAGAAATGCAAAATGTGCCCAAAATAATTAAGTCCAATTCAATTGGCTAAAATAAAAAAGCGAGTGTTAAGTGTGGCGCGGGATTCGTTCGTTCGGAAGGGCATCAACTCTTGGGCATGCCCTGGGGCGTGGCGGTTTCCACCATCTTCTTGTACTTGCCGACGAGCTCGGGCAGGTCGTAAGCGATGGCAACGTCGAGCCGCGTGATGGGGCATCCCCGGAAGTAAGTACATGTCGCCGAGAGCTGCTGGAACTCGTACAGCAGGTTCAGCCGGAAGAAGTCCCGGTAGGTCTCAGGGTCGGGCAAGTCATACCTGCACATTCATATGCTATAGTTACATACCTGCGAAACAGAGTGCAATTTAATTTCTTTTTCAAAATAAATCTGACAAACTAACCTAGAAATATTGGTAAGTGTGCTGAGTCCCTCGTAGATGTGGTAATTTTGAGGATTTTCAATAATGGCGTCTGCGATGAGCTTCCTGTTGCCGAAGATTGTCTTATGGTTGTAGTACGTGGTCAAGTAGCAGTCGACCATCTTTGCGTGATTTCTTACGCGAACCTGAATTGACAAAAATGATTTACAATTTCTCCCATACATAATTGTGTCATACATACCTACTCGTAAAATAGGTACTTGTTTATGCATTTGTTTAAAATTACATTATTTATCAATTATCTCGGTCATTATATTAGTCATTTGGTATATTACAACTAAACCCTTTCCCGGAAGATATTTAAAGATTACGAGAACATTGTAATTACAATGGCACATGGCAGGGCACATGAGGTGCACACTCCATCTAAATCCTCAAGATTAGCAGCACATCGAAAACCCTCTAATAAAAATACAGTGAGGCGAGATGTATGTGGCCCGTTTGCTCGCCTACTCTCATTATTTAAATTTAAAAAACCTAATAGAATCATCAGAATCGGTACAATAGTATTGGGTAAATCACGAACATATGTACATACCGGTCAAACAGAAACTCCAATTTTTTTGTTTTAAGTGAGTTATAAATAATACAGTCTACTGTATTGTAGTTCTATTGTATTGTATTGTATTTATTTATCTTAAAGTAACTAAAACCGTTACAAGATACATCACTAACAGCAGTATTAAATATATTCTAACAATAATATAAATTCAAACTATAACAAATCAAAAGTTTTAGTATAGTGTCGGTAAATTCTTAAAGTAAAACAATAGTTAGGTACAGTCTTGTTCACCGTCAGAGAATGGAAATAAAAATAAATTAAAAAAATCAATTACAATTGGTATAAGTATAGAATTTCTATAGTTTGTAGGGAATAATGTGTCGGAGAAAATTAGTGTGCTTTAATTTTGTGGACATGAATTCGTCGTCAGAAGTAGGTTTTCACCTTAGTCACTTTGGACATTGTCTTATATATGCCTGCCCAAATGGTGTCTTCAAGTCTAAAATCAAACAGATAGACTTACAGCGAATCTTCTAGCGCTAGCTATCTTGTTCTCGATGCGCTTGTCGACGGCTTGCCGCAGGTCGCGCAGCAGCTCGCGCTCCTGGGCTTGCAGCAGCCGCACTGGCGCGCCGGACTCGAACGGCATCGACCACAGCGATACCGTGTACATGACCGGCGGCTGTGCCGAGCTCATCAGCGGCGAGATGTTCCAGATCAGCGCGCTTTGCACGCGCATCAGCTCCTCCGGCTTAACTATGTCCGCTTTGTTCAACACTATGCGAGTCTGGGAAAGCAATATTTGTTTTTAGAATTTGTTTACTCTAAAAGGAAACAATATTCATGCAAAATATAAAATTGATCGGTCACATTGATTTTGAGGAAATAATAATTATAGTGTAAGGGTAAATTGGCCGTAAAATGGACTTAAAAGGCCGTAGAGGGTTGCTTGCATATCGTATGGTTAGTGATCACTTTGTATGGCAACGTTTGATCATAGTTTAGGACTCCAAGCTCCGGGGCACTTTTTCAAAGGCTATCCTGCTGAACCCTTTCGTAGTAACTAATTATAGTAGCAGCTTCATGTTTATTAGCTTTCTTTCATCGATCAGAATGGAAATTCCTATTAAACGTAGTCAGATTAATATCTGTTCATCTGAATTAGTTCACAGCAGTCGCTTTTAAAAATTATTAAGTTTCATTGTATGATATTTGTAATTTCGCAAAAGCTTGGAACGTTAAACAGAAATATTTACCTGAGATTCTCTGCCCTTGAGTTGGTCGAGGATAGCTTCGGTCTCGGGACCTACGTCCAGCTTAGATGGATCATAAACGAGGAATATGATATCAGCGCGATCGATGAACCATTGGCAGGCGTCGTTGAAGGGAAAAACGCGGGATACTTGCTTTCTCACTTCCAATATTCCGGGAATTTCTACAATGTTCATCTGAAAATTGTACCAAAAATGCGAAGAATAAACATACAGCTTTACATGAATGTCCTTCATATTGTTTTCAAATAGTACAGATTTCCACATGATATTTTCGTTCGACTTATATATCGTTGTAATTTTGCTAGTGTCGCGCTAGATGAAATCATGAGGATATTATATTATCTTACCTTCTCCAATATCTTACTGGGATATTTAAGACCTCTGAGACGCTCCTCTAAGCCCTGACCGAACTTTTGTAAACCCGAGAACGTCCAATCAGCGGCAAGTTGAGTGCCATCTAACACTTGCGGATCCTTGCCGTGCATAAGAATGTTGAAATACGCCGGGGAAGGCTCAGCGCCTATAAAAATATAATAAGAATGTTATTAATCTACACGCTGTCTACAGGGTGGAAACGATAAGCGGGTCCAGTCCATTATTTCGTATATTGCAAAAATTTAAATTGATATTTAAATTATTATGATTAATTATTTATTAAATGTTATTATTTATATGTTCCGGTAGTGTATCATTAGGGAGTGATACCTGGCACTCAGGGGATGCCTGAAAATCAGCGCCGCAGTGCTAAATCCGCTGCGACAACAGGCTGAGGCAGTCCCCTTTTTCCGGTGCTGCACACCACCTTCATCAAACTTAATTACTTTTGCTTATTTATTTTTATAATATATTTGTTTAATATTATTTTTATCTTCTGTATGTGTGTTTGTATGTGTGTATCGGAAATAAATTCTTTCTTATATAGAATATGCGTCCTTGCAGAAAATGACATAAAAACATTTAAAAAATTAACACCATGTGTTCAGAATTTGTACTTTTGCTACTGCCTTATATTACTATAGCACGATTTATCGACTACTTAGAATTCGTAGATGAAGAATAAAAAGAAAGTAAATATTAAAAACACACAAAGAAATCCAACAAAAAAAGTTCAAAAATTAAAAAAAATAAAACTAATGCGTTTAATAAATCATTGTACATAATGAGTGCTATAGTAAATGTATGGGAGTCGCAAAAGTACAAATTCCAAACACATGGCGTTAATTTTTTTAGTGTTTTTTAATGTCATTTTCTGCATTAAACGACGCAGGTTCTATATCAGTTTAAGTATTGCAATATCTTTTAAATTAACGAAATAATGAGCTGGACACACTTATCGTTTCTACCCTGTATATATAAACGTACCTACCTACGTGATACATGGTCATATATAAAAAATAAATCGACAAGTCTATAGTTATTCGTAAAATGCCTTACCAGTTCGTAGAGACCATTCCGTAAACTCTAGTCCTGTGAGGTAGTTGACAATACTGGATTTTCCTCCACTCCACGGTCCCATAAAAAGCACTAAAGGTTTCGAAAAGATTTCAGGATCTCCAAAATGTCTGTTACTTAAATCTCTATATTTATAAAGACCTTCCAATGGTTTAATAGAGTTCTCATATACCCTCTTCAAGTCTCTGAGGATAATATCAGCGGATCTCTCTACAGTTATTTCCGCTTCACTTGCTTCTTCATCTAATCTAAGTATAG
This sequence comes from Hofmannophila pseudospretella, assembly GCA_947369225.1. NCBI lineage: Eukaryota > Metazoa > Arthropoda > Insecta > Lepidoptera > Oecophoridae > Hofmannophila > Hofmannophila pseudospretella. The sequence continues at coordinate 27,371,632 of OX376311.1, read as the reverse complement.
TGTTTATGTGGTCACGAGATCGCAGGTTTTCGGGAATTTCTCCAGTCTGAAAGATTTTTCAAATCATTATGGATCACATATGTATATTACTAGTTTTTAACACCGGACCGATCGAGGGAGGGCGTGTTATAAGTTTGACACGTTTGTCTGTTTGTGTGTTTGTCTGTGTCATAACTTTACAACGGATGGTCCGATTTTGACCCGGTTTTTTTTTAATGAATAGAGAGTGTCGAGAGTGTTCTTAGCTAGGTCTGATAAAAATTGGATCAGTGGTTTCCAAGATCTTGGAGTATCTTTGATGTCAGACGGGATCTCTGGAACGGTAATAGCTAGATGGTTCGAGTTTGTGCTCAAATATTCAGGTTCATGGTGCGTTTCCGACGTCTGAAACCTTAAGGATCTGGTGATGACCAGGAAAAGTGAGCACAATTCAATTTCACGGTATGAATATTGAAGAATTTGAAGATTATCAGCCTGCCTAAACTAGTTAGATGGGGTCTTCTCGAACTAAAGTTGTAGGGAATCCTGAGACCTTTCAAGAGAAAAAAAAATTAACAATGCCGGCAAAAAAAAAGATTTGTAGATAGGGATTTTAAGACAGTCATGTCATGGCACGGCGAGGCGGAAGGCCGAGCTCCGCGTAGGACGAAGCTCGGAGCGTCCCCCGCCTTCAGTATTCTTAGCAACGCTAGATGAAATCTGGATTAGTAGTTATAAGATCTTGGAGTATCTTGGGATAATGGAGTATGATGGGATCTCTAGAACGTAACAGTTAGGTGGTTCGAGTTTGAGCTCAAATGTTTACGACGTTCATGATGCCCGGAAAAAGTAAGGGTCTCTCCATAATGGTACGTCGTCGGGGGTTAGTAATTTTTTTAATTTAGACTTATTATTTAGACATCTTACTTACTTCGTGATTATGATATATTAATATATACCTTTAAATATCTAGGTTCCGTCAATAAAAAATAAAAAAAGACTTATGAAAAGCCTTAGTCAAAAATTCCGCCCCGTGTCGACCCTGGCGCAAAGGTCCCCATGCTCGCAGCATTGCCACGCTGAATTGATTATGTGAATGTGATTATTACTGATTATGATCAGTAATCATTACTAGGTACAGTACGACACAACTTAGTTATGTTGTGTTGACTTGTAATTTATTGGAATTCTTCTAGGAATACATTATGTCGCCACTTTAGTAGCTTCTTGGTAGCTTCATATAAACCTTAAAGGAGCCAGCCACTAGTATACATTTACATAGGTACTATACGTAACACTTACTTTTAATAAATCTTCCTCTGGTGTTCCTTCCTCTTCCTCTGTGTCTTCCTCATCAGAACCTTCCTCGTCTGTACCATCGGCCTCGTCCGCCTGTTCCTCAGCAGCATTTGAGCCAGTTTCTTCAGACTGGTCGTCGTCATCCTCTTTGGTACCAGTTTCAGGTTTACTATTTTCTTCATCTTCTTTACTATCTTCTCCTGACTTCTCCACCCCTCCGTCAGTAGCATCTTCAACTTCATCTTCCTTGTCCCCTGTATCATCGTTATCTTCTCCAGAGTCATCTTCGGTTTCATTTTCGCCACCATCATCTTCCTTGGAATCATCTGTCGCCTCTTGAGTCTCATCATCATCTTTCGTGTCTGCCTTTACATCTTCTAAGGATTCAGCCTTTTCTTGAGATCCATCATCATCATCATCGGCTTTGCTATCATCAGCTTCTTCGCCGTCTTTAGCTTGCTCATCTGATGCGTCACCAGCTTCTTGTGATTTACTGTCATCATCATCATCATCAGCAGTAGTATCTCCTTCCTTGCTATCGTCATCATCATCAGGTTCTTCTTTTTTGCTGTCATCTTCCTCTGAGTCATCGGTAATTTCCTGTGTTTCTCCATCGGCAGTTGTTTCGGCTTCTTCATTATCATCATTTTCTGGAAAGAAATAAAGACTGCTGAAGCAAAAATGATTGCAAGAAAAAGACTCGCATTTTTGATAGAAGTTTTTGTGAAAAATGGGACGTCAATTACGGGGGGGGGGGGGTGGGGGGGGGAGTAGTGACGTGAGATTTCACATGTATTTAATAATAGGTAATAGGTATTTTATGTTATAATAGGTACAGGTACGACCGTTCGAAACCGAAGAGTGCAGTAATACTGAATTCAATGGGGTAAGTTTAAAATCACTATTATTACTATATTTAAAATATAGCACAATCTTACCTTTTTCGGCTGCTTGTTCTTCAGCAGATGCTTCTTCTTTGCTGTCTCCATCGTCTTTGTTGTTATCCTCGTCATCAGCGCCGTCGTCATCCTTGTCATCATCATTCTCTTTGCTGTCATCATTCTGTTTGCTATCGTCATCCTGCTTGCTATCGTCATCCTGTTGCTCATCGCTATCATCGTCGATCTCTTCTACGGCTATGTCTTCTTTCGAGTCGTTGTCGTCGGCGCCACCCTCTACATCTTCCACAGATGTTTGTGATACATAGGGCTCATCTGCTACTTCTACGGACGGTGCATCATCCTCCTTACTGTCTGCTTCAGTCCTCTCACCGCCATTTTCTGCTGAATTATCTTCTTTCGTATCCTCATCAACACTTACTTCACTACTGTCGTTTTTTTCGGCGGAATCTGTAAACGTAAATATTAAATATTAGGTTCTATTTAAGTATTTCACTTAGTGTACATTGCTTTTAATGGTAATTAATTATTGACCACGCTAAAAAAATGAACTAAAATCACAATTTCTACCATTCTTTTACAAAGTAGAATCCTTTTTCGCTAGAGACTGGAATATCAGGTTTTGGAATAAAATAAGTCATATGGATGGATGCATTGGATACGCGGTAAAGAAGCGAGAGATAGACGAAGTTGCTACCTAGGTATTAATTAGTAAGTAATCAATACCTAAGTAGCAACTTAATACCTAAGTACTTAATTATGATTTCGAAAAAACAAAATTCTTAACAGAAATAAGAACGGTGTCTGACGCCCGATTGTCGGTGGGTACCTATGTCGTGTCGTATAAATATAGAGTCTAAATATAAACGACCCTGCCACAAGATATTTTAGAGGACAATGCTGTTTAATTTCTTTAATTTACTACGGCTGTCTCAATTTACTTTCTGACTAGATGTAGGTTTTAAAATAAAATTGGATAGAATAGTTAGGTTGTTTCTACATTATTCTTGAATCGGAGCTCCTGAAATATTTCTTCATAGGTATGTATGTACCTAAGTATAGGTATGTTTTACAGTATAATTTTTATTAGGTATAGATGGTTCTTTTCACGATGTTATATCTACCACCTACGAATATGTTGTTGATGTAGTCTCATGAAAGAAATATCGGGGCCAACATTATAATATGTTTTAGATTTTTTCATAAACTACTGGATTCTATAAATTGTTTCCCGGCATGTAGTACCTATTAATTTTCAACTAAGTAATATAACAGTGAAAGAATTTTACAATTGCGAGTCGGTCTCACGCACCGAGGGTTCCGTTCTCAAAATAAAGATTTATCGTTCAAAAATATATAAGGATAATTTATTTCTCAAAAATCATAAAGATTTAGAACTTCGTTTTATTTTTCCCGTAACGCCTATCAATACTAATTATATCAGATTTTTCATTTTTAAAAATTATAATATATTAAAAAAAAATCTCAAAAATAATAATTTTGAAACATAATTTTATTTTTCCTGTAAAATATAGAAGATTGTCTATGATATTACTATAGTCCACTTTTCAGATTTCGGTGCCCCATTTTCGATGAAAAGAAAATTATTTCTTTTACCTAGAATAGGTGCGGGCAAGCAAGTGCTTAACTATACCAAATTTCAAGTCGATAGCTAGTGCTAATACTAGTAGAACTACTAATGTACTTCCTGAGAAAAACAGTTGTGTCATACAGACGGACGGAACGTCAGACGGACACCTTCTTCTTTTTGGTACGGAACCGTAAAAATGCTCCAATAGTTATTAATCTCAAATATATTTTTTTCCTATATACCTTTAGATATTACGTAAATTCCTACTAAGTAGTTTATACCTAGATACTTTACAGATAAATTCCAGTAAGATTCCAGCCTCTGATATACATGTGGAAAATTGTTCACATTATCTATACTACGATTAGTGGGCTATAGAGAAGAGCGGCACAATATACGAATGACGTCAGTTCACTGCTCGATCTTGCCACAGTGAAAATAGAATCTACATCAAGAACTCGTGTCAATTCGAGGTTATTCTGGACTTAGTGAGGTCAACTTTTGATGCCGACTTTAACTCCAGCCGTAATCGTTAATTTCAAGGGGAAACGGGACGAAATTAAATTTGGAAAATGTAATTGCAGCTAACATATATTGTATGCTTTACTTCACAGTTTGCTTTTATGTTGCCTTTAAATTGTATTTACTGATCTACAGAGAACTGTGTGAAATATAAGTACATAAACAGCTGTTCATCTAAGTATGTATTACGAATTGTCTACGAAAGTAATTAACTTATGGATACTTAGTTTATGGGACCCCCGCGGAAGGGGGAACAAGCATGTACTTTTTGTTTAATCGTGTGTTATTGCAGCGTAAAACAAAATAATACCACCCCAGGCTGACTTTGCACACACACAGTCATGACATACCACCTTCAAAACCGTCTAATTATCTCAGTAATTTTTAATGCTGTTACACAGGTAACATTGATTTGCAAGTTTAATACAGCCCGTGACTTGGCTAAATAACACCTTTAAGTACTATATTTACCTGGTTCCGCGTCCCCTGATTCGAGCTCCTTGAGAGCTTTCTCGATGTATGGGCGACATTGAGACTCTGAAGGAACCTCGTCAGCTGGAATTACACATAAGGACATTTTATTTTTTTATATTCCATTAAAAAAACATACACAAAACCATACAATAATAAATGAGGAGTTATTCGCTTTGCACTTTTCTTAGTAAACTTTCGCTAGCGGACAATAAACTTTAGTGAGAAACTGAGAACACAGTAGAATAGCAGTATAATTTATTTATGTTATTTTAATATACCTTCTCTTCATTAAATAAATACTGTTTTAATTATTGTTTACCGTTTTAATTATAAGCAATATATGTATAGGTAACTTATTCATAAATAAGTGTGAAAATATGTCTTGAGATAACACAAATTAAGGAAGATTCTTGTCACAGATTAAGGAATTGCTAGAACTTGTCGTTTCGTGTTGCTCGTAAACATGTGGATATTTTCGTAGAAAGAATTTTGGGAACTACGTTGAGGAAACTATAAAAAACAGTAGTAGGTGTAGATAGCTACTAGTTTCTAAGGAATACTCTTCATATAAAACCAGGGATGACGAAACTGGAGACATCCATAGCATAGCGTTCACCATCATAGCTTAAACTACACCGCCCACTTACACGGACGTACAGATTGTTGGTCTGCAATATTCTGTTCCAATTGGTGTGTGACATGCCCCTAATGATGACTATTAATTAGGTACATAATATAAAATATCATTATATGCAAATATTTACAGATGGTGCGGTTATCACATAGGTATAACAATCACTTCACACTAAAAAATAACCGTCTAACCGTCAGTACACGTGCTATCCCTTTCTACGCCTTCTAGATAGAGATGACACGTGACTTAAGGAAGCCTTAACAATATAGACATTTCTTGCAATTCATAGTAACTCAAATGTAAAATAAACGTATTACTTACTTACTTACTTAAAATCGACATTGTTTTACATTATATTTATATTTTATTTATTTGTCAGTTTCACAGCATGTTACATTGACGCTTTGTTAAGGAATACTTGCTGTGAACACTAATGCCCACTGGCTGTAGGTAAATAAAATGTAGAAATTTGCCAATGTACGTACCTACAGCAAAGAGGAAAAACATATTTTTTGTTTTTCTCTAAAATTTAATCAGATTTTTTTTATTTGTTTGTAACAAATGCTACCCTTGTATGTGGTATTTTTAATTTGATCCGAATTATTTGCATCTAATTAAAAAACACCACATATAAATACCTCTTTTATTTTTACAGAATTCGTAACCCGGGAGTAAACTACGACTAGTTATGTCTAAGCGCAGCAACCCAAGTTCGAATGAAAATGATGAATATGATCATTCAGTAACAAAAAGGAAGCATGAAGGTAGGATAATTGTTGACCAGAAACCTAGTTTGTAGCCACTTTGTATCCCTCCATTATTATTTTTCTAGCGTCTACACACTATATGATGGAACCGGTGTTGGCTTTTTTATTTTAACCCTTTATAGTACGTTTCATCAACCACATAAATAATTTGAGTTTGTTAGAAACTCTTAGCATTTTTTAAATTAGCATAAACATTATGTTATTACTTATATGTGTAGTTTTCGTTGTAAGCTTTAAATTTTTTACTAAACATTTCACTTTGTGAAAACTCATGATTCAAAGTATGTGGCAAATTCACGCCCTACGCCTGACTAGGGGTTGTTAGATATAGGCACTGTTTCCATTACATCTACAATTTTTTTTATGACTGGCACTGCATTCATTTATGAAATAAAAGTACTATTAGTATGCAGTTACCTTTACATAGGTAATAATGGAAACAGATACTCGTATGTATATATCTGTATACAACTTCACCTAACAGGCATAGGGCATAAAACAACCACATGTTTTGGGAACAATTTTATTATTTATTTTTAAAATAGGTAGTTAATAGGGATATATTCCTCAGGTAAAAATATGGATGATATTATATTTAAATATATTTTTTATGTCTGAACTAATGGGGCCTGATAAAGGGTTAAAGCCCGGCGCCAAAATATTGTTCCGGCCTTGGATGAAAAAAAAAATTAGTGTCCCTTGTCTGGCGCCTTTTGCATAGCCCTTCATGGTTCCGGCACCTGTTAAGAAGAGCCATATTCGCATGCTTTACCTTCCTTCAGCATTATCACCATTTAATAACACGAGGATATCGTTTTGAAGTAAAACAGTATAAATATTGGATCGCCATGCAAATACTTACAAACATTTTATTGCACTCTGTATAAACCATCGATTTAAATTACGTTTATCTTTTCAGAAGAAGCAGACGTTTTCAACCCTACAAATCCTACAATGCAAGAAGAAAATGTTGATCCTTGCCATCATACCGCAGCCGAATATTCAGATGCGTACGAATATGAATTACGTCGCAACCACACACTTAAAAAAGTTTACAATGAACTTCTGCGTGAGAGGAATAAGTTATTGAAGGTGGTGATGAAATACTCGTATAGTAATTAAAGCGCTACCTGATTAAAACTTTTTTAATAGCCTATCCCACTGCTGGGCAAAGGCCTCCCCTCCTCCTTTCCATTTTTCCATATCCTCGGCGTCCTTAAACCATTCTTTTTGGAAGTGGTTGAAATCGTCCTTCCACCTACGCCAGGGCCTGCCTCGGCGCCGCTGTCCCTCTTGTGGCACCCAGTGCATGGCGATATTTGCCCACTTTTCCGGATACATGCGGCATACGTGGCCTGCCCAGTCCCACTTCAATACAGATGCTTTGGTGATTGCATCAGCAATGCGTGTTTTCGAGTGCAGGGTCGTGTTCCTGACGCGACCCGTCCTTTTCACGTTTAGTATACTGCGCTCCATAGCACGCTGGCAAACCTCGAGTTTGGACTTTTGATGTTTTGTCAGCGACCATGTCTGAGCACCGTATGTTAGGATGGGCAAAATACACATGTAGATGAGTTTTCGCTTGAGCGATAGTGGAGGGCTACCCTTCATTAGATCTTTCATTGACCAGTGGCTCTTCCAGGCATTGTCTATACGTTTACCAATTTCCTTTTCTTGCCTATTATCGAAAGAGATTATCTGGCCAAGATTTGTGTATTCGTCGACATAATGTATTTCTTGCCCATCTATTTCTACCCTACGTTTCGCGCTGTTGGTCATTAGCTGTGTCTCAGACATGTTCATCTTCAGTCCAACCTTAAGGCTCGCCGCGCTCAGCTCTTGTAGCATTTCCTCAAGTTTATTTGGATTGTAGGAGAATCATCATCCGCAAACCCAAGGTTAGTTAACCTCTTATCGCCAATGATTATGCCCTTTGATTGCCATATGTTGACAAGATTTTTAAATACTTCCTCGAGGGTTGCTGTGAACAATTTTGTGGACAGCGGGTCTCCCTGTTTCTCTCCTCTGTCGACTTTAAAGGATGGGCCTGAATTTTGTAGTCTAATATTAGCTGTGCTGTTGAAGTAAATTGTACGAATTAGGTCCAAGTAAAGTAGGCAGAATGTTCTGTTTTTCTAGAGCGGTAAATATTGCGGTGTGAGTGATGCTATCGAATGCTTTGGAGTAATCTACAAACGCTAAGAAAAGAGTTTTGTTAAATTCTGACTTTTTCTATTATTTGGTTCAAAGTGTGGAGGTGATCTGCTGTGGAGAAATTTGGGCGGAACCCAGCTTGTTCCGGTGGTTGGTGAGTCTCGAGATTTGCAGCGATTCGGTTTTGTATAGTTATGATGTAAGATTTATAAATGTGTGATATTAGACTGATCGGTCTATAATTGCCAATATCGAATTTGTCACCTTTCTTGTGCAAGAGTACTATATTAGAGTGACACGATTTTTCTGGAAATTTACCAGTGAATAGAATGTCGTTAAATATATTTGAGAGATGAGGAAGTAATAGTAAATAGGGAAACAAGTTGGTTTCCCTATTTTGAGGGCTTCGGTTGTGATACCGTCAGTACCTGGGCTTTTACTGTATTTCATTGATTTTATGGCAATATGGACTTCGTACCCTGTTATTGGAGGGATTGTGTCGGGATATGAGTACTTTACTAAATTTTCTGTTTTGGTTTCGTCTGAGTATACCTTTTTATTAAGTTTGTGCATATCTCGATAACTTTATCTCTATTGCTCTGTTTTACACCAAGTTCGTCCTTTAAACTATTGATCCACGTCTTGCCTTTTGACATTCCTTGCTTGGCCACTCTTAAGTGAGGAATTTTATTGCATTGCTCTAGCTACAAGTTGCGTGTTAAACTGTCTTATGTCATTTCGAATGCTGCGTTTAACTTCTTTATCAAGTTTTCGAAATTCTTCTTTATTATCTTTGTAATTTAAGTTTTTCCTTTCTTCTATTAGCGAAAGTGTTTTGTCACTAAGCTTGTTGTTACTCTTTTTGGTTTGTTTTATTTTGCGTCTAGCTGTTTATATACTGTTAATTAACTGGTTGTACTGGGCTTGAACGTCGTTTGCATTTGAATTTATGGACAAGATACTGAAATTATTTTTTAATTCGAGATTGAATTGGTCGGCGTTGTAAATTAATGTAGCTTTATCTAGCTTTTTTTATCTGATTTTGAAATGTTTTTTTACGATGTAGGTATTCTGAAGTTGAATGAGATTCTTGAACGTAGTGGTCGATGGTCTGAGCTGAACTTTATTTTATTAATAATTCCCACCTCTTTTACTATTTGTTGATCGGATGACATTATAAAATCTATTTCATTTTTGGTATGTGTGTTTGGTGAAATCCAGGTCCAACGGCGCTGAAGGCGTTTCTTGAAGTAGCTGTTGGAGATTTCAGATTTTGGCCAAAAGCTAATTGCATCAATCGAGTGCCTCATTCCTTTCGCTCGCCCAATCCATGGAGTCCGAGTAGGTATATTATTGTTATCCAGATCTTGTCTTTGACTGATTTTGGCATTAAAATCTCCCAAGACCATTAAAATCTTCCAGGTTCCTTTGCTTTCATAGCATGCCTATTCAAAAGATCATAAAAATCTTCCATTTCATCGTCACTATGATCAGATGTTGGAGCATACATAGACTTGTATGACAGTAAGGGTTTTGTTCGGTGAAACTTTGAACTTCAGTACCGCGATCCGCTCAGAGTATCCTATAAATTCTAGAATGTTATCCTTCCACTTTTTGGATTGACCGTAACCAGCCGTGCTGGTCCAGAGCTCGTTGGCGGGTGGCCAGGGTCTCGTTTGTTTGTCAGCAGGGTGCGCCACGCCACATGCAGGTGAGGTTGGCTTGGGCCCCGTGAGTTGACGTGCGGGACCCCGAACCCGAAACAGCGAATACAGCGAAACTAAATCATATTAATTAATTAAGACATTTTTTAAAATTGTCTACATAATTATTCCATGAATTACATTCCAATTGATATGATTTTTTCGATTGGCAGCGCTAGTGTCGAAACTTCGAAAAAGGCAACGTTCCAAAACCTGTTGAAATTATTCAAGTTGACAGCTGTACATGATCCATTGCTTGTGTCAAATAGAAGTTTGATACACTTTTTGCTGTTAACGCGGTAATGGAACATTCTACATAGTTATGGAACGCTCTCTAAATAGCATTTTTGTCAATCGTGAAACAATCAAAATGATTTTATTATAGCACACTTTTACGTCATTTTTTTACTCTACGCTACTTCGCAAGGTGCTTTAGCTGAAAGGAAAGAAGCGGCGCAAGAAACTTCCAGCAGCACATCTTTTGAAATAAATATATCTAACAATAATTATGAATACAATCATATAGGTATGTACACAAAATGCAGAGCTGGAGCTGAATTTAGGACCAAGCCTCTTTATCATTTAAGTAGCCATTTATTTTATAATAACCCTTTTTACATAAGGTCCGTCTAATATGGGTCTTACATTTTTCTGTCATATTTATGACAGTATCAGGTATCTATTATAAAATCGTACACAGTGACCCATAAATGATGTGTTTACTTTACTAAGTCTAAACTAATTTATCCTCTGAATTACTAGTTGTGCGACCAACTATGAGCATCTAAAAATTACTATTTCTGCGACTAAATATTCTCAAAATGGAATGATTTAATATAACATCAGCGCGGTAATTTACATTATCGTCACTGCATTTTCTACCCGAGTCATTGATACCCACAACGTCATTGACCTTTCCTGCCTCACCCCTCACCCCCAGGCAATATGCAGAGTTTTCTCTGGGTTTCAGTTTTTTATTATAAAATATAACCTAAGGCTAGGGGCTAACGCAGCGCGCTACGCCTATTTGCCGCCCTAGCCTTCAACCTAACCCATCCGTGTCGGTCTCGCTCCGACACAGTGGCGTGCACACCATATTGCAAATAAGCAGTGCATACCCTGTGTATTTTCATTAAAAAAATAACAAGAAAACCCTAATAAAAGTCAGCGCAAGTAAATTTCTAGCTAGTTTTCTATTTCACTCCATCTAGCGTTAAATAAATGAGAATGTAATCGATTTTGCTACCAACCATTTGTATAGTTGCATTTTGATGTAGCCGGGTTATAACCGTAAGCATTGCTTATATTCACGCGGTGCGCGTGTAAGAGTAGGTACACAATTTTACACAGTCAAGGTGTGTGTGTGTGTGTGTGTGTGTGCAAATCATTGGGCAAACCTTTACATGTTGCGTATTTCTTAGGCGAGCCAAATTAGTGCTTCCCACCAGAGGGCTCTCAAGTCGCGCGCGACCCGCGTTCAGTAGAACGGTAAGTTATACATTTATTTACCGGTAGATAGAGTGAAATAGAAATGAACTGCTGACTTTTATTAGGAGTTTTCTTATTTTGATGTTCAACACCTAATGCTAACGATAATGCTTTGTGACTTGACCACGTACCTTCATTATGAAGATATTTTTCTTTGAATGTCGTTTGATTTCAAGAAAACACGTGTGTTTGTTGATTTATTGTGATTTTTACTGTATGCATTATTGGTTTTATTCAGGATTATCTGGATATGGAAATTGCATACCCAGTCGGAAAAACTTGTGCACGCCACTGCTCCGACACGTAAGTTAACTCGCAGACAAGAATTTGTAAACAGTTTTATTGGGTTATTATAAATTGGTCGCTGCAAATCAGTCGGTAGTACTAGTAATTTAGCGGCTAAATTATTAATCGAAACGCTGAATTAATAAAATAATAGTCGGTCTTTACTTGATGGTTTATTTGTAATAATCAGATGGTTTTTATAGAATGTGAATTAGTTTATTAGAAGAGTTATTATTTTCTCGTCGCTCACACATTAAATAGTCGTGAACTAAAATTCCGGTCGCTTGATTTTAATTCCCCATAAATAATCTATCTTCTTTATACTTATATAAAAATGAATGTTTCTTTGTTGTGTGCACTCCCGCCAAAGTATCTGAGTAAAAAAAAAGTCGACGCGAACGAAGTGCTTTTTTTTTGTACTGACAATTGCTTTTGGTCCTAATGACCTTTACAGCTTCACCGGGGTTAGAACGAAGTAAATGTATGGGAGTCGCAAAAGTACAAATTCTGAACGCAGGGCATTATTTTTTTTAAATATTTTTTGTCATTTTCTGCACATTAAACGACGCAGATTCTTTATAAGTTTAAATTTTTGAAAGATCTTATAAATTAACGATATAATGGGCTGGACACACTTTTCGTTTTCACATGTATACTCTAAAATTAGACTAAGTTTTGGTACAAAATATTGGAAATTGGATTATAGATACCTACTCAAGTTGTGCATACTCACTGTGTTGCGTCTAAGTATGATTTGGCTCTGTTCGTTTGTTTACAGACTGTGTCTAACTATATTCCCAATAATCCCTCTAACTATGTAGGTAGCAGAGCATGGTTTCGATCCACGGATACTTAGGTAATAGAGAGATCGAGTGTCAGTAATTGGAGTTTTGTTGGGCCGAAAACAAATAGTGTAGGTAGGTAAATACTTAGGTACCTACGTTTGTCCGCCAAAACTTACGGCGGAAAGTGGGAACTACCTATGACTGAAGGTGGTTCTACTGTCAACCCCCTTGGGGACTATGGACGTGAGAATTATAAGATGCAGTTATGTTTGAGGTTTGCTTTAATTATATTAAACGTAATTATTATTATTATATAATATATCTGAATTTCAATAAAACATTAGCTACCTACCTAAATTTTTGAAGTTAAACTTAGTGTTTAGAAACATACCACGAAGCATAAACTTTTTGTGGTTAAAATTGGAATTAGCTCTAAAATTAGTTGTTAACTTTTAACTAACCAATTACTTCACTTGTATTAATTCTGTGGCCTTCGCATTGGGAATTAGGTACTTATAAATTATATAGGTAGGTAATACGACTAATAAGTACATAAACTGTGTACCTTTTTACATTTTTTTAAGTTCAATTTTGTATTAGTATGTTTTTTATTGCGATTAACATTAGACCATGATTTTTCTTTTATTAAGTAATAGTACCTATAAGGTTAAATAAAAATGCTTATTATACTGTTATTATGTGACCCATTTCTAGGTCTCTTCTTTATAATGTCGTCACGATCCTATCATTTTTCACAAGATGGCGACGCATAGCGACAAATCCCTGTATTTCTATTTGTGTAGCTTTGTGGGGCAGAAAGCGTGAGGCCGATAGCTCCCACAGTACTAAACCTTTAGACGGTTTGCCGTCCGTCCTACACAATTCGCAGATGATTACATCTAGGTTAGTGGATCATTTTGCTATACAAAACTTCGCCTAAGGCTATCGCCAAAAATAGAGCATATACGCGAGCTTTTTACATAATTTCAGCGCAAGTTACGCCGAAAATAGCTTCGGTGTAGTGACGCAGAGCGCGAGCGCAGCTGTGGCTCCCACTCGCGTGCGCCCGCGCTCCTTACTGTACACATGCGGCCGCACTCACCTGTCGCCGTGATAGCCAGCGCTGATACGGCAAACAATATGCACAACATAAACCTCCATAACGTTAATCTTTTGGTCCACATTTTGTTCAAGTTCCGCCCGCTATTTCGAGCTAACAGTCATTTGCACTCACACTCGCGCACCCGATCGGCCGATCTACGGATGTGATTTACATGTACACTAAACCAGCAATGTCACCACCGCGGCACGGCTCAACGCGACTCACATTCCCTAAGGAATGCAACCCGAGTTAAAACGATCGCCATTAATTCGCGGTTAATAGAGCAGTCTCTGCGACTGAATTTAGCAACTACATAATAAATAAATAAATAATTTAATGACTGCTCTATAATTAACTGCAATTTAACGGCGATATGCTTTGGCTCCAACACGGCCGCGGGTAGGCCGCGACACTGCATGTAAAGCTGTCAGACGTACTCTATTTCCGGAGACAGCACGGCATCGCTGGTCGGAGGGGTACTGGCGCGCGAGCAAGGCCCACCCCGCGTCGGAGCTATACCTAGATATCGTGGCTTCCAGCAATATTCAGCGCGGTACGCGTGCCAAACGCAGCCCACGGAGCGCGAAGGGCGGGCGGCGCGGCGAGGCGGCGGCGCCGGCGCAGGGACACGCTGACCGCACCGACGTCGCGCGTGCGCTCTTTGTATCATTCGTGTTATCACACGGTCTCTAAAATTTTACATAAGTATATTATTGTAGGTACATTGTATAAGATACGGAAGTAGGTATTAACCTAGGTACCTAGATAATTCACAACAAACGCTTACCTAGTACCTACATCTACGTCATTGTTCAGTTTCCCTATTCAGGATTCCCAGAATTTTGGGGTTTCCTACGTCATTTCGAAAAACTTTGTCGATACCCATTTCATCGATGACGTTTAATCGAGTGTTTTATTGTCGAATGTTTATTTTACCGACACGCGAATAAATGTTACGTCGAAAAATTTTCTACCGAAATATCATTTCTTCGACATTTCATTTCATCGATGACGTTTAATAAAGTTAGTGTTTTATTGTGCGATTAAATGAACATCATCAGCAGCCCACTCCAGTCCACTGCTAGCCATAGGCCTCTCCCAGGGCGTGCCATCAATCCCGATCTTCGGTTTTTCTCATCCAGTCGCTGCCAGCCACCTTGCGCAGATCATCGCTCCATCTAGCAGGGTCCCACACTACGATTGCCCAAACGCGATCTCCACTCCAGAACTCATCTACCCCAACGGTTGTCGGTTCTGCGACAACGGTTGGGGTAGATTAGACCAGCTCACTGCCACTTCAGCTTGCTATTATTATGAGCTATGTCGGTAACTTTTGTTCTATGACGAATTCGTTCCAGCAAAGATACTCCGAGCATAGCTCTTTCCATAGCACGCTGAGCGACTTTAAATTTGTGGACCAGTCGCACCGTCAGTGTCCACGTTTCGGCTCCTTAGGTCTTCAGACATTGAAGTATGCTGCCAAGCCAATGACAAAATGAACTTCGGGTAGAAGTATATTCGATTATACCTTCGACTTATAGTAGGTAGTACAGTCGTCTAAAAGTGTTTGATGGAATGGGAATCAACAAAAAGTTTTTCGAAATGGCGTACGGAACCCTTGTATAGATTTTATTTTATTCATCAAATATTATTCAGTTATAAATCGAGAATACGCTTCTATGTAAATTATTTTCATTATTTTGCTAAATGGGCAAACTAATGAAAATAATTTACATGGGTCCGAGCTCACCATTTCGGAATATAATTCATAAATTCAAGACAGGAGCTAAAACGGGACAGAGGAATAAAGAAAGAATTAGTTAAGTATTAAGAGGGTAAATAATTAATGAAATAGACTTAGCCGAATATTTGCATTGCCTTCATACATACCTACTGATTGTAATTTATAATGGCAAGCGGGTATCATTTTATTAACATCACAAACCGGTTGCACTGCCACCAACACACAATCGTTTCAGCACCGATAAATGCCAGCTGCCGTTATACAATATACTTCTTGTTACTTGGCGCGAGTATAAAGGGTACGCAGTTAGCCGATGCGCCTCAATATTTTAACCCGTTGCTAGCAGTCGCAGTGGTCGCACCTCGGTGCAATGAGTTGATCCCACAGTCTCAGTGCAACACACTTTACCTACATCGAAAGTTATTTACAGCCGAGCCCTTCCATCGTATAGATGTGTCTTTATAATATAACTCAGCTAAGGGTTTACATTAGTTTCACTGCGTTCGTTATACAATGGGCAATATAACCCAGAATTAAAATAGTAGCTAAAATGCATTAATTTTAATTTTGCAAATAATGGATTTATTACATAATTTACAACAAATATAGCTATCGCTCTCCATAGCAGAAGCTGGCTAGATATGTACTTCACTGCTACGCTGCTATATAAAAGTTATAACAGGTTTCTGTGTAGTATTTCTTTTTTCGATTATGAAAAGAATTCCTCAGAAGAAAGATGCAGGTGACGTGAAAAATACTTGCCGAATGACAATACAGCCCACAGAGGACCTACCGCCGTGTTTAACTCACGTAGCCAACTTGGAAAACGCAAATCGTCTGTGAACCTAGGCTGTTGCAGAGATAACTTTCACGAATGGGGTTTTACCAGCAATCTGGTGGTGTGGTGCCCCCTCTCAAACCATGGAGTAGGCGCTTACAAATGCCGTGCGCGGTGCGAACTCTATACCCTGAGGTGCCGCAGCCGCCGGCGGCGTGTGTGTAATAGCCCTTACTCTGCTATCCCGCGTGTCCGACCACATGAACGTGATGACCTTTTTGAAGCTGACCAGGAAGCTTACGATGTAATATGGATCATCAACACGAAAGAAGATCAACCCATCAATTTGAAGTCAGTCTCCTAGGCTCCTCGTGCAAGCAGAGGACAAGAGCGTAAGATTATGATGTAAGTACAGTACCTTAATTGTGGATGAATAAAACCATACAATAATGCACAACATATATTTAATCTTACACTAATCTGTATGATTACATTAATCAGTCGTAAAACAATGACGTTAAAAATTATAGGTAGTCAGTTTGAGCTAGCTAACACATATAAGGCGGAGCACGAACTAACACGATTAGCAGTAACGATTGCAGTATTTGACTGTGTGATCAGTTACAATTTCGAGGTGAAAAGAATGAAAACGTTTATAAAGTCAGTACATTACATTACCATTCTTACATACTTTACTTAGGGTAAAGTTTGCCTCAAAAGGAACGACCCTGAGCGTAATCACTACTACTGCCGTCCACATCGTATTATGAAAGTAAGCACTCCACTTTATACCAGATTATTAATTTCCATCACAAAAAAAACTAAAAATTAAGTTCTCACAGTACATACATAAGAAGGACAGAGACAGACCTAATGGTCTATTATAATTAGTTCATCTATACTCCAGTCTTCATAGGAATGGTCCGGCAGATATCTTCTGATAATTATTGGTATCTTGCGCTGTTTCAGCTCCTTCATGGCGATCTGCAGTGGATCTATCTCTCCCTCCAGTTCCACCATCACTGGTGCACACATTGCTATCTGCAATGCCCTGGTGCCTGTAACAATGAAATACAGAACATTTTCAACATATGTCATGATTATGATTCATAACAATAATAACCAAGCTTCTGGGAAGTGCCCTCTGATGGGAACATTCCAAAGCAGTGTATAATTTAATAATTACCCTATAAAGCATACACTTATTGCCTGTACTAAACTGTTTCAAAACATTATCAAGTATTCTTCAACTGTCGGATGAAATTTTCTAACCAGAGTTGTTTCTAAAAATTTGGATAAGTTTAATTTTTATCTGATGTTTGCCAAATACCTGTCAGATGAAAAATTATCCAGAGGAAAAATATTTTGCGTGTTCATGGACCCCAATCAATAGAAATCTGGGGGAGGCCATTGCCCGGAGGCACACAGATAGAATATCTTGACTTTCTAGTTACTGTAGTGTAGACTAATAAAGAGTATGTAAATAATATCTGAAATGATGTAATAAATAAATAAAAAAGAAACATGTAATATGACTTATTGGCACCGATTTCAGGGTAGCCTTCAACTTAAGCGATAATCACTAAATGAAACCTCCTGTGTATGTAAAATTTCTTGTAAAATTGTCTTTTGTAATTAAAGTGTGTGCAAATAAAGTACAACTATAAATGAAATGTTTGTTCACTCATACCCAATCAAGTATATGAGTGAGTGTGACGCCATTATCTAATTTAATGTCATTTTGTGAACAAAATCCACTAAATATACCACAATAAATGAAGCTTGACTGGCTGTAATATTATGGCTGTACAGACATAATAACCTATGGTTAATTACAAATAAACAAGTTAACCATGGCTCTGGTTTACAGGCATGCCATGACCATGACCATGGATTATCAACCTTCCAACTAATTTTATATTTATGTTACAGAAACTCATACTGGTCCTTTCGGGTTATTCACCAACTGGTCCCGTGGAACTGGTCACACGCGGGACCAGATGGTGAAACTTGAAATAAACTATATTTTGTTTTCGTCAACTGGTCACGAAAGGTTTTTATTAAAAGTATGTGTGACGAGATAGTGAATCTTAAAATAAACCACTATTTGTATTCCCCAGCTAGTCACGTTCGTTTATTCTTGCAGAAAAAGTACAGTCAGATAAAAATAATATACGGTATATAAAAATAATAGGCGGAATACGGTATTAACCTAAAAAAAAATAATTGCATCAATCAACTTACACGGTCATACTATACATACTAGGATCTAAAATTAGTTTTTTAGTATTGCAAAGATGCTTAGTCTGCGGTATTCGCAGCGGAATTGATAGCGAAATCGGGAGCGGGTTTGATTTTCGTGTATTATTTGTTTCTAAGAAATCTTTATATAAACTTTTTGCGACAAAAAAGTATTTTTCTAATCCATTCAGTACTTTCAGAGACATCAATAATTGACTTTAACATATGTTGCACTGTGGTGTAATCCATGGTAACTCCAGTATTTTTATTACCTATATTATTAAACTTTGTTTGCTAATTATGACTAGAGGATTAAAACATAATTTCACATGAACACAGAAATATAAAACAATCAAATTGTTTAATAATTAGAAAATGGACTATGACAGCGATTAATAATAAAAAGTTTATTTTAAATAAATTTAAAAAAAAGCAATTAGTCAAAACCCGTATTTTATCGACTAAATTCCATATAATACTATAAACTTATAAAGCGTTATTTTTCTTGACTGTACTTTGCATTGAATTTGGATTAAATTCCGACCTGTGACCAGTTGGGGAAACAAAAAGTGGTTTATTTTAAGATTCACTTTCTCGTCACACATACTTTTAATACAAAAACGGTTTGTGAACAGTTTACGAAAATATAATATCGTTCATTTCTAGTTTCACTATCTCGTACCGTGTGTGACCAGTCAACAGGACCAGTTGGTGAATAACCCGTTCTTTCTACACCTTTAGATCATTAGTTCATTTCTATATCTTGAATGCAACGACCTCGCCACATAGAGAGCGCATCAACCTTTATGGTGTTTCTGAATATAGGCATGAACCCAATTTCTGTACATGTTTTAGGTGATAGTGGGGTAAAAGAGATCAGTACGGGCCGCCACGCAGTATGAAGGAGTACATATCCCGCTCCCTTGCTCTTTTACATCCCATTAACACCTAAAAACATGTGCTGGAATGCGACTCGTACCTAAATTCTGACACGCCATTAAGATTGACTCGCTCTCTACATCTGGTCTTAACCGACCTGTTATCAATCTCATGAAATTATGCATTATTTTAAGATGTATGACATATATAAGTACAGTAACATGTTTATGGACATACATGTTAACATATAACATGGTTATGTTTATGAATAGCTACGATATGTTACACTCACCCAGCACTCTGGCCCGCTCGTATTTGGTCATGTACGGCGTGGTAATTCTCTTGGACTTCTCGACCCCGCCACCGGCCTGGCCCAGTGCGAGGCACTGCACGTTATGTCCGTCCTCCTCCTGATCCTCCGTCTCCTCGATGTTGTCGTCTTCCTCAGCGATGTCGTCGTATTCTGCACCCGCATCCTCGGCCTCGTACTCTTCGTCAGCCATGGTTTTTATTAAACCTACCAATGAATGAGTTGGTACTTGATATTTATTGATAAATTTAATCAAAATACTAACTTTATTCTTACAACGTAAGAAAAGCAACAAATCGGGTGGGGCTAACCTATAACACAGTTTTTTTTTTTATGGCAACTGTAATTCCTCTTGTGGGTCGTGAGGAACAATACTGCCAGCGTCAAGTGATTGATTCATGCATGTATTAGAAGAAAATATAATTTGGAACCTGATTGAAACATCTGATACCTGAAAAGACATACAATAGGGCTAGGATATAATAAACATATAAATAAACAATGATAAAATAAGTAAATAGGTAAACTTTATAATTTAATTTCATGAACATTTAAAAAGAGGAGAAGAGCCCTGATGATTTTTTTATCTTGCATATTAAGCACTGATGAGAGATTCGTAGGTAGAGGCGCCTTGTATAAAGCTAACAAACGATAAAAGGAGGGAGAGTCATATCTGGGACAATTAAAAAGAAGGTGAACCAAGGTTCCTTCATCTAGTCCACATTCGCATAGAGAGGAGTCTAAGAACGGATCGGGCTACAGCGTTTTATTTTATTTGACTTTATTTCACTGTCCCACACATTATTTAGGTACCAGCCAGAATGTAATTAAATACTGCTGCGTTGCCAAACTGTCTTGCTAGAATTACGTGAGCTTTACCCTAAAATTACCGTTCACGTGGTACCATAAAAACCATTACAAATCGTCGTCGTCGTGGCAGTCCCTCTTTGCGAGGATGACTACTGCTAATCCGTGGTATATTGTTGTTGTCTCTGGTGCGCCTTGAAGTAGCTCAACAACCCGATCCTAGAGTTACACTCGCGACCGCATATGCTGCATCTTGTCATCGTTGGCAGCCTGTCTCTCAAGGCCGGGTTTGCCTCTTTCTCCTTCCTCTTACGCCTTATCTCTGCTTCAGCTTCCACCCTCCCCGTCTCAAAAGATTTTGCAGCTTTCTTCGTCAGGTCGCGCCATTTTGACTTGTTCAAGGCACTATCCTCCCATGAGTTGATGTTGATGTTACACTTTTTCAGATAGTGCTTAAGGGTGTCTTTGTAGCGCTTCCTTTGGCCGCCCTGTGGCCTCTTTCCTTTTGTCAGTTGTGCATATAAAAGGGATTTTGGTAGCCTGGTGTCGTCCATTCTGGTACAATGTCCGGTCCATCGTAGTTGGTGGTTAACAATAAGCGTCTCGATACTAGGGATTCCTGCTTCTTCTAGTACACTGACGTTTGTACGACGATCCTCCCAAAATATTCTTAGTATCTTGCGCAGACATTTTACGTGATATCTCTCTAGTAGCTTTAAATGCCTTCTGTATGTCACCCACGCCTCGCAACCGTAAAGTAGAGTTGATAGGACGATCGCCTTGTATACTACGAGTTTGGTCACAGCCTTGATGTTTCGGTTAGAAAATACTCTATGGCTCAGTTTCCCAAAAGCGGCATTGGCGCACTTGATACGGTTTTTTACTTCTTCATCAATAGTGGCATCTCTGGCTAGGTAGCTTAGATAGCGCAAAACGTCAACATATTCAAGGGATTCGCCGTTTACTGTGGTGTTCGTAGGAATTATGTTATTGCCCAGCACTGGTTGGAAGAGAACCTATGTTTTTGTAATATTTAGTTTTAGACCCAGCCGTTGGTAGGCGTCTGTCAACACAGTCATAGTATCTTGAATGTCTCCTTCACTGTCCCCTAATATAGCACAGTCGTCCGCAAATTCAAGGCACAGAAGATCCATGCTGCTGATCTTGCGCTTAGCACATAGTCGGCCTAGATTGAAGAGACCCCCGTCATATCGATATTGTACAGACACACCATGTGGGATACGGTGTTTGACGAGCTGGTAAAGAAATATGGTAAACAGAGTTGGTGCAAGTACGCGCCCCTGCACGGACATCAAAAGCTTCAGCATAGCGCCCATTTACACAGACCCTTACTGACATATCGTCATGCAGCAGTCTAACAAGCTGTATTATCTTCTGTGGGAAGCCGAGTTTCGCTAGTATGTTCCAGAGAGTGCTTCTGTCTACTGAGTCGAACGCCTTTTCTAAGTCGACAAAAACCAGAAATAGCTCTCGTTGTTGCTCCCTGCTCTTCTCCTGTAGCTGTCTTGCCGCGAAGATCATGTCAACTGTGCTTCTTGTTGGTCTGAATCCAGCCTGTGATTCTGAAATGAAAGTAGCAGCAGCAGGTTCCATACAATTCGGGATTATGCGCGTCAGAACTTTTCCTGCGGCTGATAACAGGGTAATCCCGCGATAGTTGCTACATACTGGTTTGTCTCCTTTCTTGAATAAGGTGATGATGTTACCCGATTTGAAGTCCCGTGGAATACTCTCCGATTCCCATATGTCAACGATTAACTTGAAAAGCGCAGATTGTTATTCAGGACCACAATATTTGAATAATTCAACAGGGATGTCGTCCGGTCCTGGTGCTTTGTTGTTTTTGCACTTGTTGAGCGCACGTGTAAATTCATCTAGCAATGGTGGTTTTGCCATCTCCAGTGTGAAGGGTTAATTTTCAAGCAGATCCAGGGAGGTTGGATCGACGGAACGTTCAATATTTAGTAGTTCGCTAAAATATTCGCGCCATCGAACTTCAGTTTCTTCTGCTGTAATGCAAAGTTTGACACCATCCTTAGAGCGTATAGGTGTCTTGTTACCAACAGTAGGACCGTCGCTTTTAGAGACTCGAAAAATGCTCGGCCGTTGCCGCTCTCATGAAGTTCTTGAATCTCAATTCCTTTTTGGATCCACCATTCATTCTGAAGCTCTCTAGTCAAGCGCTGAAGATTTGCTTTCGCTTCCCTGTAGGTGTCTCGGTGAAGCGAAGAAGAGCTGTTTTGGGTATACTTACGGTAAGCTGTTCTCTTTTGTTCTATGGCAGTTTGTATTTGGTCAATCTTCATGCTTTTTGGTTCTTCTACCCAAAACCTTTTTACTAGCGCTATGGACAGCATTTTTCAGGTATTGCCACTTGCTCTCCGCATCAGAAATGTTTTCGAAACCTTCTAGATGGGCTTTGAGGTCTTGTGTGAAGGCGCTGACATTCTCCGGGACACTCAGTTTCTTTACATTGTATGTGATACTCTGAGATGGTCCTTGCATAGATAGCTCATTCGATCCTTTATCCTGTAAGTCATTTTGACCATTCTATGGTCGGTGTTAAAGACCTCTGATCCAAAAACGGTCCTCGTGTGCAAAACACGGTTTCTTTGAGTGGCCTTGATGATGGCGTAGTCAATGATGTGCCAATGTATGGATCTGGGATGCATCCAAGTGCTTTTCCTTGAGTCTCTTTGTCTAAATAGAGTGTTTGTGACTGTCAAGCCATGTTCGGTGCAGAGTGTCAGCAGCATTATATCATTGTCATTACACTTGCCAGTGCCGTGCCTACCCACCACATTTTTCCACAGTTCGGCATTTCTTCCTACTCGGGCATTAAAATCGCCAAGTAAGATTAGGGTCTCGCTTGTAGGTATTTTAGATAGTAGAGCATCAAGGTCACTGTAGAAACTCTCCTTAATTTCATTTTCCGAATCCAATGTGGGGGCATACGAACTTACAATAGTGGCATCTCTGTTTCCCAAACGCAGACGCAGGTACATTAACCGTTCAGTAATTCCAACTGGCAGCGAGTCCAACGTCTCAACAATGTCACTGCGTATAGCCAAACCCACCCCGTGTATACGTGGTTCGTCGGTGACTTTCCCTTTCCAAAAGAAGTCATAGCCAGCACCGTACTCTCGCAGTCGGCCTTCATCCGGTCTTCTGGTTTCACTTAGGGCAGCTATATCGATGTTCTGTTTGCGCAGTTCGTTTACAATTATTGCTGTTCTTCTTTCGGGGCGGTCTGAGCGAGAGTTATCCATAAGAGTACGGACGTTCCATGTAGCAAAGTTGTAGATCCTGGTTTTAGGTTTATAGTTTTTGTTTTTCGACCACATTAGTAGTGGGACTGTTGAACGTGGTTATCCAACAGCGCTTAAAGTAGACAGCCTGGGTTTAGGGCACCTTTACTAGCCCTTTCCCTCGGTATGGAGGGTAAGCAGCGGATTCTCTAAAAAGGGCTGCTTAGTCACAACGGCAGCTGCCGAGTAGCACTCCTGTCTACGGGTATAAGCGCTAAAACGACCATCACACCGTTGCCGCCTGTCGTGCTGGTTTACAGCAAAGGACTTCCAGACACACTTTGTCCTGTCCCCGTCACCGTTCGCCCATCGCCGAAGGACTTGATAGAGAAGTGTCTCAGATTAGCAGACGCTAGCCACACACTCTTCGCAGAAGTAGAAACCGGTTCCAGTGGCATGGGGGACCAAGACGACTGGGGCTCCCACTCTGCTGCAGCCTTCATCCGCCTTCACCGCTTGTTGCAGTTCCACCGTTGAGGACTTCATTTTACATTAGGCAGTCCTGTACAGGTACCGTTGGGAACCTGTTGTTCCTCCTCCGCTGCCATATACTGTCCTGTCCGAACGTAGCCTCTTCCACCTACAGTGTCGTACCGAAGCCCACCTTCTCCGTTAATGTAGCCGTTGAGGTCCTCACCCGTAACCCTGGGCAAGGGGCCATGATATACCCCACGGTATTGGGTCCTCCATCTGAACTCCGCCATCGCCGTGCCCCGGCCTACTGAGACACGCGACGCCCACCCCCGCGGCAAGGACGCGCCAGAGGAGAATTTCCCAAGTGGACATCAAGGAAGGTGACCCTAACACAAACGATGTTTTTTTAACGATTAATTTACAAGCACAAAATGTCCAACACAAAAGACGCAGAAGTCTCCACTTCGGGAAAATGTTATATCTTGGCAATACAGGCCATACTACTCTCCTCTCCACTCGAGTTTTTCCCGCGCTTTTGTGGCATCTATGTCAGCTTTGTTTCGTTTTGTCTTGCAAATTGTTTTACAGTAGTGCTTTTCTAGTAAGACTGGTGTTAATCTTCGAAGAACTTCGACAAGATGTGAATAATGTTTGGGACAGTGAAGTAAAGTCAAATAAGACGCTGCAGCCCGATCCGTTCTTGTCTGGATTTTGAAGAACCATACTGCAACACTGAAATACCGCGTTTAAATAACGTCCGTGTGTGTGAGTCTCATTATTATTATCAGTGCGATTTTTCTGAACGCACCAAAGTTTGTATTATTTATGGATGTGCTTTGCTTTCTTGTCTTTGGTACAGTGGACGCCTTTCCTTTTCCGGTTCTGCATCTAAGCCGAAACCATGCCGGTGTGTATTTTTGCATTTTATATATAAAAATCAAACGTTGTTGTATTTGTGATTTAGATATCAGTGATCTTATTGATTGTCTGATTTGTACCTATTATTCGTTATTGTGTTTCTATTTATATTCTCAATTAAATTGCGCATATCATAGCCATCTAATACACATGGCAGTTTCTGACATTACGTGGAGTCCAAACCAATGGCTCGATATTATGCTAGATAAAACAAAAACCACGTGTTATTCTTAGCTGAAATTAGATGGATGAGCCTTGTTTTATCTTACATCCTTTTTATTGCAGACACATAATTGCAAGTGTGGCCATAATGATAACCTAAATTTTAATGTTTCCAGCTTGCAGTGGATTTGTTGCACCCTTCGCCTGCTTCCGAGAGGAGGAAACATAAGCTGAAGAGACTGGTGCCTCATCCCAACTCGTACTTCATGGACGTGAAGTGCCCGGGATGTTACAAAATTACCACGGTCTTCAGCCACGCACAGAGGGTGGTCGTATGCGCTGGCTGCTCGACGATCCTGTGCCAGCCCACCGGAGGCCGTGCTAGATTAACGGAAGGTAATATAAAGTTTGCCATCAGAGTATAGGGAATAATATAGCATGTTAGGCATATGGCTAAGAGATAGATGGCGGCTCACTAAAATTAGAGACAGAACGAGAGTAGTGTATGTGATCTGTAAAGCGAGAACTCTATATGGAGATGGACTGGCCACATGATGAGATCCAGAAGGGACAAATGGACAAGAAATATTAGAGTGATACTCGCGAGACGGAAATGTAAAAGGGGATGGAGAAGAGCGGTTCAGGATAGAGAAAAGTGGAAGGACTTGGAGGAGGTCTATATCCAGGGACAACCTGTCGATGTCAAACCTAGGTGATAAGTTAATTCATAATTGGCAGTAAATATTTCACTATTTCCTTTTCTATTTCATGTTTGTTATTTTATATTTGTGCAATACAGTGTATTTTACTTTACTTTAAAGGCTATTTTTATTTATATTTAATATACTCATATCCTTCATGCTGTGCTTGCTATTTCTGCGATTTAGATATTCCCAAAAAATGCTCTGAAGTCTATCCCGTGCTGCTGATTTGTATCATTTAGAAATCTCCATCAGCATACACACTCCCATTGTCGATCATATGCCTCTCTAATGTGTCTAATGAAATGTAAATAAAAAGTACTATGGAAGCTTTTCCCTGAAGTGTGAATCAGTCATATTGTATTTATATTGCAATATTCTACAATGAAGTTTTGATTGTGTTTTGGATAGAAAAACCATTTAAACTTGCTTAGAGCAGTAAAGTAGTTTTGGACTTCATCGCATGCATACATGCAAGTTTAAGTACACTTGATTAGGTGCACAGGTGAAAAAAATATTTGGTTGTTTAATAATATTGTGCAACACTAATAACTTTGTCAACATAGATACATTATCATATCTATGTCTATCTTGTATTAGGTACTTGTAATTTATTATTATATTTCTTAATGTTGGCCTTGTGATTGTAATATTTTTGCAGCTGATATTCATTGTTTATTTTTTTCTTTTGGTTACAGAGTCTCCCATTTAATTATGTTGAAATCTATTGTGCAATAATCTGCAATTTGAGGGTTGGGAACTAATTTAGGTATTTTTTATTTAACCAAATTGTAACTTGTAGGTTAACTATAATTAATAATATTTGTAACTGTAACATTTCCAAAAGCAATATTGATTGGAATTATCTCTTTACAGGATGTTCATTTAGAAGAAAACAACATTGAAGCATTTCCTGGAGAGCCGTATTTTAAGATTGCATTTTTTATTTCCAGAAGTGTTTATTTACGAAATTAATTAAAAGGTTATGTTAAAGCATTATAAATAAAGGCTTTTCGAAGGGATTTTGTGTTTTACTAGTATTTAGGTGTTTGTAGCCCACTGAATCTTTCAATTTTGTGTCAACATAGTAGTTCAGTTTTAAATTGTATAGTGGAAGACATATCAAGCTGTAAGTTTTTGTTATGATTCCAAATGTGTTAAATAAATTAGTATGCAGCACTAAAGGGTAATAGTTCGTTCCCAGTAGCCTATCATACAAGAGCACCTACATTCAGACATTTTGTAATAAAAGTATAGTTTTGGTACCTTTATTGATTTATATGTTTGTGCTGACAGCCATCAGTCTGTTATCTGAAGCACAGATCAAAGATTAATTTTCTCAATGTAACTTAAGTGCTGGACTACATGCACTGGTTCCAGCGCCGGTTCGGTTTGCTGCAGCCAATCACAAGCGTTCCGCTCTCCCCTACTTGTGCCTCGCCTCGCGTCGTGATTGGCTGCTGCGAACTGAACCGGCGCTGGAACCGCCGTCGTGTAGTCCGAGCCTAATCCGTACGCAATGGACGCGTACCTTTAGTATGGTCAAACTGCTGACGTCCATTCGCAGCGTACGATACAATGGACGCGTAGCTTAATAATTTAGAGTCTTACACAAAGCCCTGCGTGCAATGCCTGCCGCAGGGAGTTTTGCTACACATTACCCAGAAAATACCAGCGTCTATACCATCTAGCACGCGGGGCAACGTGGACCAGGTGAGCCCCAAAATTCTGACCTTCCCTGGACTTTCCAGATTTATTGGGGTGTTACATAAAGTGACTTGGCGAGGAGTACGTATTGCACCTTGTGTATATCCTCATCCAGGCTCGGGTTGCGATATAACTCTCGGCCGACAATACGGCCCTGAGCGCACTTGTTACTGTAGGTACTATTATTTCGACAAATTTTTTTTATTGTATAAAGAAAGCTAATGAGCACGGGTCACCTGATGTGTCATCGTCGCCCATAGATATCTCACTTCGCTATAATGTTATTTATTACTAGAGAGTTGTCGATGCGCTGCTAATTATGCTAGCTCTCTTGTCGTACAAACAGAAACACTGCAATGTATGCATTGCTGCTTTGCGGCAGAAATAGGTATGTAAAAGGGTGATACCACCCCATTGCACAGAACCTTGAAGTTAAATAAAAATACTTTTTTACATCATAGTATATTTTTACATAAAAATATCACAATTTCAAGGAATAGTAATTCTTTACTTCGGTATAAATACACCTATGTTTTTACAACACACAATACCACAGATATGTGCACAATATTAGGCTCGGACTACACGACGACGGTTCCAGTATCGGGCGGTTCCATGGAACCGGTGCTTCATATAAACTCAAACAAAAATTGTCGGCTACACGTACAACGGTTCCGCTTGGAACCGGCCAGCGCGGTTCCTGAACCGAGTGGGCGGGGTTTGAGCGTAATGCATGAGTTTGAATGAAGTTTGTACACGGCCTGTAGCGGTTCCTGAACCGAACCGTCGTCGTGTAGTCCCAGCCTTATAGTTAATTTTCATGATTCACGCATTTTGAGACTTTTTAAACAAAACAACAGACTTTAGACGAGATATATAGTTGATTGATTATGCCCTGACCAGGAATATAAAATCCCTTACCATATTGCAGAATTAAATGGTACTATTTTTTCATAGCGAAATCCTTAACACATTATAAAACTATAAATGGCGCCCTTATGACAGGGTTTTCATATTCCTAGTTAAGGTAGGCATACACTTTGGAAACGACTGAAACATGTGATTTATTTATATGAAACACATACATTATTCTTGTACAAAAAGTGATCAAACGGCATTAAATTGCAAAACTATACATTATTTTCATCAATCAAATGTGTTTCCTTGAAATTGTCTTCAATTTTGAGTTATTTGTGACGGGTATCTTCAGCTAAAAAATAGACTTTAGATTGAATCCAGTTACAAAATATATACCTATGTATGTATATACCTAAATAGTCCTACATGTATGAATGCATGGAAGGTCTGCTCTGACCGTAGCACTAGAGCTGTTATAATTCCCAGTTTAAAAGAAACAACCTTGTGAAAAATATGTCTTACATTCTATGTACAAAAAATTATGCCAACCACTACCACTAGATCGCGCTACAGTGCATGCATTTCGCGATTGAATTCTTCTGATTCGAACACAGAGCCCGCGTGTACGTACAGTCGACCACAGGTCAGAGTACCCAAAACGTCAAAATTTGAGAATCTGAAATGTATCTTAAAGCGCAGGTATAAGGCTGAGATTTAATGGAAGGTTTTTAACAGAGTGTATATTATAGCTTGTGGTCGTACTGTACGGGGGACAATATCGCGCGTTTGTACTGAGCGGGTCTGCATTTCGCGAAGTGCGCTTTCTAGCTAGACACATAGTGTAATTCTTGCCTAAAAATCTTAGACAATCTTGTACATCTCGGCTATATCTAACTGAAATGAATAGATGAAAGATAAATATTTAATTACCAACAAAAACGTAACAATATATCATAATTCAATTAAAAACAACAATCATAACAAGCGAGCAATGTCATGAGTAATCCCTGAAAAGTGTTATAAGAGATCAACATATGATTAAATAATGAGAGGAGTAGGTCGTCTACCTTTATTACTTTTTATGGGGCGACATTCATTTCTCGCTCTAAGATAAAATTACATTTTGTAATTATCGGTACCTATTTCATTTCTTAAATCCATAACAATTAATCTTTCTTGCAATTCATTGCAAAATGTACACCACAATACTCATTCATTACCCTGAATATAGTAAGCTAATGGCAGTTGTATTAATGAAGTAATATCAGCGCGTAATACCTGACCAGGAATATAAAAATCCTTGTCATCTTGCGGAAGTAAATGACTACGATTCCTGCATAGCCGCAAAACTTAAATTTTAGTTCAGACCATCTGTCTCTTTCGTTATTGACAGAAGAAGAACATGCTGTCATTTTAAGTTTAGAGTTGTCAAATTAAGACAGATTTAGAGCGGATATAATTATACATGCCATCTAAAATTGTATGTAATTGCGACGGTTCGGTTCAGGAACTAATATAACACAAATGCTCTGAGTATAGCATCGCATATGTACTGTAACAGTTGGAAAATGCACTATGATTATTCGAATTTTACTTACTCTGACTCTGCGCAACTTCACGCATTTTAGTTACATGCTGATATTTATATAGTTTGAGAAAATTAGGTGAAAATGCATTTAGCCGTTTATCTATGATTCATTTCAATCCTATAATGTCCTATTGTTCATACCATTTTAATAGTCAGTATTATCTGAAGACCGATAGTAATGTATACCATACG
Organism: Hofmannophila pseudospretella; assembly: GCA_947369225.1. Classification (NCBI taxonomy): domain Eukaryota; kingdom Metazoa; phylum Arthropoda; class Insecta; order Lepidoptera; family Oecophoridae; genus Hofmannophila; species Hofmannophila pseudospretella. The sequence continues at coordinate 27,341,322 of OX376311.1, read as the reverse complement.
TGATAAAGGATGACACAAGATAACATTATCATTTAGTGGATACTTTCTAATTTCCTTTCTTAGGTTATAGTAAAATTATATCATCGCTGTTCTTAGAATAAATCATTCTATGACATTATTAGTATTTTTAAAGAAACTATTGTTTCTCAGTATATTAGCCTCTGGTTTCTCTAGATTTTGCTCGGCATTTTGAATATCCAATTTAATAGCCTCTATTAAAGCTTCCAGCGAACTAAAATTTTTCTCTCCTCTCAAATATCCAACCAGGCTAATCTTCAAGTTTGATCCATAGAAATCGCCATTGAAGTCGTGCATCACGTGGGTTTCCTGAAATATATATATATATTAATTCTAATACCAAATGTATTAATATATTGGCCCAGAAATAAATATCGCTGCGAACTGGTGATATTAGAAAAGTTTCAGATGAACCTTACAAAAGGAGTAATAAAAAGTTCTGACCGACTTGTTTGAAGTATCAACTTCTAGCCCAAACCAAGCCCAACCTACAAGGCTACATTTTTTCTCATAGGACCCTTATAAGATGTAGGATTTTTTGTACCTCCCGCAAGATAGGGAGTAATCAGAATTTTAATTTCGGCTTTGAAGTGCGCCTATATTTCCATAACTATTGGTTGTCTAGTATAGTATAGTATCCTGAAATTCAAAGTACACACTCACCACTGACATCTCTTTGTTCTGGTAGAATGGGCACCAACCTATGTTGGCCACCATCTTGTGGACTGGCCCGTTGTCCACCTGGGCCCAACCATAGTACACACCTGGCTCCAAACCACGGGGTAGTGCTTTCACCACGTCCAGGGAATAGTTCGCTGTAAACAAAATTAATAAGTACTCTTTATTTTCATATTTCAATTTTATGGCTTTGTGCACTTATTTTACTTTTACTATGGGTTTAAGACATCTTTACTTATGAAATTTTTGTTTGTAGGGGTGTATAGCCAACCAGGATCGTTGCAGGTGGAAACAGGCGTGAGTTTACGTATGTATGTATGTAGGAACCCTTATAGTTTCATTTCTGTCATGTCTGACTGTTGTCTATCCGTTCGTCCATCTGTATGTCACACAAGATGTTTTTGTGTATTGTGTAGAAAAAACACTTGCACTTGCAGTCACGGTTTATGATCCACTTCGGGTCGCTGTGCAAGGCTGAGTAAGTAGCGCACTAGCTACGACGCCGAATTCCCTTGCTAAAAAAGGTGGCAGGAAGGTGAGGATGCGAGGCTCCTGGGGTTATATGGTTCAGACAAAAGTTGTTATTTAAGGTTCATTTTGAAGTCATAAAGTTACCAGCTCTATCTCGTAAACGATATTATCTATATAGGATTGTGATTGAGTGATGCTGACGACCGAACGATCAATAAATAATAATCTATATAGGAAATTGAACAGAATATTGGTCATATCTTCTAATTAAACAACAAATACTAAAACTTAATACACCGGTACTAGAGTTTGTAAGGTGTGAGTAAAACAAGCAAAAGATTTATGAGCAAAATTTACAATAAATGGCCGCCAGACGCGACTTGGACTTACCGGTGTTTTTTACTAAGGAAATTGTCGGCGTTTCCTCAGTCATACCAATTTGTCATTCCCCCATGCACTGCACGTATAAAGGACCACTTATGTGTCTAAATGCGGAATCAGATTTCGACCCCCCCAGATCCCATTTTCAATAAAAAAAAAAACATTTCCTAATTTCCTTTACCTATAATAGATGTGGGCAAGCAAGTTCCAGTACAATTGTGTACCAATTTTTAAGTCGATAGTTTCAATAATTCCTTAGGAAAACAGCTGTGACATACAGACGGATGGACGGACACCGGAGTCTCACCATAAGCATTCCTTTTTTACACGTGAGGGCTTATGTGTGGTAGGAGATTTTCCTACCTCGGAGCAACGCGGACAGGTTGCGGTGGTCCTGAACGGTCGGGACGTGGACGCGAATACCGTTCGCGATGTTGGTCGCTTTTGTGAAAGCGATCTGCTTTCCGGATAGCGCATGAGTAATGTCTGTCCAGGCTGTTTTCTCATGAATTATTATGGGAGGAGGCGCTTTAACATGTTGTTGCTCCTCGGGGAGCGGCGTGGACGCACCGGTGGTCGCGGTGTTTGACGAAGGGAGGTCGGCCTCATTAGTTTTTTTGACTTTTTGTGGAGCTTGCTCCGGTTCCGTCGCGGCCGTCTTCTTCTTCCTCTTCTGTTTACGAGGTGGCAGGCCTAGGCCTACGACCTCGCCCTCAGAGGAGGAAGAGGATTCCGGGATCTCCATGGCGTCCATGGATTTCGCGGAGCTGGGCTGAGGGCTCGTTTCGTCGCGCTGAAACGGCGATCGGGAACGCGCGCGCGTGTGTGTAGAGAGAGAGCGCGGGCGGTGGCGGGGGGCGGCGGGCAGAGGGCCGGGATGCCGTTGAGCGGGAGCTGTGATGACGCGGCGGATGCGTGCATAGGGTTCTCGCGCACGAATTGCTCGAGAAGAGCGGGGTTTATCCGCGAGATGTACGCGGCTAGGTCGCAGAGGGCCTCGGCAGAGGGCTCTATTTTTACGCCGGGTGGGATTTCCCAGGTGTGTCTTGTACAACCCTCCCCGTTGGGTATAGACGGGGGAGCGCGTGTGCCTGTTTCGTGTTCCCTACTGTGTGTCCTTCGCCGATCTTATGCAAAAATTCCAATTATGGTAACTAAAAATGACTTTTTTTTAAACACCTCACCTTCAATGACTGCTTATTTAAGTAATTAATACGTTATTTTTATACGTATTTCTTAATATTGAAACGTTATAGGTCTAATGACAATAAAATCCAACAATCATCTTCAAACACTTACACTATAAAAGACCTAAAGAAGCAGGATCTAAACGTAAAACGACGTTTTAGTAGCATAATACGGCTAAATTAAAAATGACGTGTCACCTATATAATATTTTGTAAGTAAATGATTTTCAAATTAGTCACCAACCAATGACCACCATTTTGCTTTGCATAAACATCACCTCAGGTCTGAGATTACTGCTTATTTGTTTACGTTTTTTTCTAATGCTAAAAAAACGTAGTATAGTGGATGCGAAGGTTGCTTTATGACAACAACCACGCAAAGAGCCTCCGACTCTCTTTGCTTTCTTTCAAAAGACTTTGAATGAATAATGACACTGATTGTCCTACTAAGTTGAATAATAATATACAATTTGTTGATCTTATTAGGAATCAAGCAACTGTTACCTGTTGGGCAACCCAGGTCCTTAGAACCTCTTCCGAACCCTTTCACCACCTCTCCTTGCAGAAACAATGGTAAATGTGGTGACATGGTCTCGTGTCTTGCTTGTCACACCGCCTGATACTGGAATTAAGTAGGTATACATGCATTACATAGGTAATTGAATAATAACAATACCAATTACAACCACAATGATTTGAAAAAAGAAAACTTACGAACCACTGTAACTAAGGGACAAGTACTCGCCGTGGCTGGCTGCTGTATTTATTAATTTAAGTAGTTTTAAATCTCGATTCAAGCAACAAAAGTTTATCACTGTGAAGAATATAACCTAAAGCAATTGGTTCAGTGACTGAAGATCACTATAATGGATTATTTCACTTGTTCAGCTTGAGATATACGGAGTAAACACGCACTATTTGGATGTATTTAGATATTTTCCACTGATTCACTGTGCAATACTCGCATATTAACTTGTTTTTCGATAGAAAATTTGCTTCGTATTCGTACTGACAGACAAGCAGCTGACATTTAACACATCTGAAGTATTGCCAATCGCGCAAAGTACGTTCGGATCCAAGACACGTATTACAAAATTAGTTTTTGCGTTCCAATCTACGTAATAGATGCAATGGATTGTCAAGACGTTCCGTAAGAACGTGCCTTCGGAAGACGATTCTCGTAGTGGAATGTCGAATTAGACATTAGTCCTGACTCATCACATTACATGTGTGGGACGACATGGGCTGATGATCATGACGACATGTGTGAGCATGATAAGACGTTCGTAGCGCTCGACTTTTGTATGTCGACTTTCTTGGGTTCGTTTCTTTTCACTGACAGTGACCGACCAAGCACAGTTTCCACAGATCATGTCAAAAAGTAATTAATTCCTGCCATTGACAATCGTTTCTGTCTTGTCACGGTTTAATAAAACAAAACGCAATAAGTCCCCTAAAATGATTTTTATATTATCAAATAAAAAGAAAACATGTTTTTATTTTATTTTGTTGTTACGAAAACTTAATGAATGAATGAATGAAAAACATTCGTGTAGAGAGCGGTGTTGTCTGTAAATAAAAAATAAATAAAATAAGAGGAGTGGCGAGAGGACGGAACCCTGGGGGACACCGGCTCTGATTGGGCGTGGGGAGGAGAGCGATCCCTCGACGCGATAGCGAAAGGTTCGATTCCTGAGGAAGTCCCGTAGTATGAGTACGAGACGATCCGGCACCCGATTTGGTACTTGTATAACAAACCGTTGTGCCAGACTTTATCGAATGCCTTCGCCAAGTCGAAGAATAGCGCTCCTGTGGGGATCGCCTTACGCGAATAATTGAGTCCCTCCAGTATGTGTTCCGTGATGCGGTGCACCTGCTGGACGCACGAGTTTCCGGGTCTGAAGCCAAACTGGACGTCAGGGATTAAGCCTTTGGACCTGGCAATGTCGTGGAGGCGATTATTGAGAAGTCTTTCGTAGACTTTCCCCATTGTCTTGAGTAGACTGATGGGGCGATAACTGGTGGGTTCTAAGCGTGGTTTACCTGGTTTGGGAATACCTATGACAACTGCTTCCTTCCAGGCGTCTGGAAAGGAGCAGTTGACCATTGCGGTGTTGAAAATAGATGCCAATAGGCAAATCAGAGGGGCAGGGAGCAATTTGAGAACCTTGTTGGTAATTCCGTCTGAGTCAGGGGCTTTTTTCTGTTTAAGACCTTTGACAGCGGTATGAACCCCTGAGCCGTAATCGGATCTAGCGGGGGATCGGACGGGCGTGATGTATCGTTTAGCTTTGTTTTAGTTTAGTGAGTGGGACTCGGTGTCATTGAGAAGAATACAAGAAAATTCTAATAGAGCGCCATCTAGAGAAGTGTTGAGAAGCTGAAGGAAAATCACTTAGACAAAGGCCTGGACTACATACGCCGGTTCCAGCGCCTGGTCGGTTCTTTGTAGCCAATCACGAGGCGCTAACTTCAAGTGGAGGGAGGGCGGAACGTTTGTGATTGGCTGCAGCTAACCAAACGGCGCGGCGGCGCATGTAGTGTTTAGATCCTTTTTGCCCCTCATTATCTTCTCTCTGGGATTTGAGGCAAAGTGGCAGGCAGGCAACTCTGACAGCAATTGTCTTGTCGGTAGGTAGGTAGTACCTAGGTAATGTCTCACGATTTTGCGGATTTTTGGATTTCTAGATTTTAAAGTCGTAATATTGATGTAATTTCATTGAACTCTGTGTTTCGGTTTTTGTTAGTTTTATAAGAATCCGCGACGTGTGGTCCAAAATGCGGAAAAATCTGTAAATATGGTTGTTGACAATGCAAGTTCTCTTTTTAAAAGATATCCACAATCTAACAATATGACAAAGTTTTGGTGATCGTAAAATGACTGAAAAAGGGTACGAGGGAGATCAATCGTCGTCTTCGTGGGATATTCCTGGTCCGTCGTCGCTAGCAGCTATCCTGGACACCGTGTTCACATCGTCTTCAGCAGAAAGTCAGCCAGCCAATGGTACGTACCAGATGGAAACGCTTTAGTACAATACATTTACACCTACAGGTTATATTTAGGTCAAGTTTATGTTTACAGAGGATATTATGGAGTGTGATGCTTTATTTGCTGAAAGTGATGACGAAATAGAAGTACTACCACCATCATCTGAAATAATGTCAACAGCTAGGAATAGACAGTACCAGAAGCCGATTATATCTTCAAATCATATAAATTCTACAACACCAATCCAACCATATGCAGTGAATGTAATGCCATTCAGTCATCCTACATCGTCTCATACTCCTACACCTGAAGAATATCAACCATTGCCAGATAGCTCTAGCTCCTTAGATTACAGAGTCGCAGGAGGTTTGAATAACAGTGTCATTGCTCAAAGACCTGATGTGAATATCCGGTACCAGCCAAAACCCTTTATGCATCATCAAAGAGAATATTACTATCCACCTCACTTTTCACACTACGCAAGGGGTGTGCGTCCGACCGGCGAGTATATTGTCTCTCCTTTTCACAGTAACAATGTTATGGTGCTCAATGATGACAGGAATTTTTTGCCTCATCCAATGAGCTATGCGCTTCCTCACCAAGCACAAACACAAAATAACCACATGGCTCACAGGGGATACACAGCGTTACAACTAGATACACTCCACAACTCTGGTCATGTACCCGCTAATGTTAGAGATTATGGTAATGCTAATCAGATGCAATTAAATCCTGAAAGACCAAGTCGCAAATTGAACATCTCACCTAGGCAAAGACAGTCAAGAGAAAATGAAACCAATTCCAGCTTGATAGTTGTTAGTTCTGAAGAAGAAGAAGACAATGTAATCATTCCTAAAATAGAACAAAATGATGATGAGATTGCTTACCAAGAACCTGAAAATAATTTCTCAATTAGCAGTGCAAGCAACTATAATGTTCCAGTGAGCAATGCATACAATTATGCTATAATAGATTCACCAAGGATTGATATAAAAAGAGAACCACATGATCAAGCTGAGGTTTCAACACAAGCCGCAGGAGATGCAGATGTCGCCAGAAACTCCCAACAGCCACATCACCTTTGTGGCAGGAGGCAGAGCAACACTCAGAACTGTGCACATGTGTCAGCTCATTCAGATTCTCACAGTGACCATTATGCTCAAATGACTCCTACAGTGCACATAAAACAAGAAAATTCTGGTGGTCCAAGTTCACACAATTATAATTGTGCTAGCAGGGTAAATAATTATGGCCACAGTGGATTACACCCACATTCTCATCAAAGTGAACATCTAAGCCATAGTCCTCACTTTAACAGCCAAAATGGTTCTCGAATTTCTCATAGTTCGCATTGTCACCACCTTAATAAAATTAAGAGGCAGTGTGCACATAATAGTGGTAATGCCACTGGAGGCTCTATTTCATATATCAAAGAAGAACCAGGAACTCATTCTCAAAACATAAAGCAGGAAGACAACTTCTCTGAAGATTCAGAAGATGTTCAGGTACCAACTTCTGTCGCTTCTATTAAAATAGAGTCATCAGGACCACCACTAGTTAAAACAGAGCCAGGTATACAAAGTGGACCTAGAACTATAGAGATTGTAGATGATGTGAAGATTGAACACAATGATTCGTGGAGCCTTCCTGATGTTGATGCAGCTGGAGATAGGCGAGCAAATGAAATATCTCCTCAACCAGGAACAAGTTCAGCAATGCCCTTGCTATCTGAAAATAGACCACTGAATAACCAGGTAATTAATAAATGCATGGATACAATCAGTGATACAAATATGAATATTGATAATACAAAATATATGTAATTTTCAAATTCAGGAAGCCCAAACGAACCCCGCTGTGCTGTTGGCGCCAGACTTACAACTGGACTGGGTCACAGACAGCTCCGATGATGACGTACAGGTGCTGGCAGAAGATATTGATGAAGTAAGTCACATTTTACATTAAAAAAATCTCATTGTTTAACTATGTGAAGCCAAAATGTATGGTTATAGTTTTGGTTGTCAATTTATGTATGTTAAGTATGTTCATCTGCTCAGTCTTACTGCTAGACCGATATCAACATTTTATGATGAAGGATGGCTACAGTATTTTATTTTCAAAAATGGCAATAGTTTGTTATTTTATTATAGTACGTTCATTCTACGATGTTTACGGCTGGCACATTTGATAGGACGACCTGAACCTGTCCTTGGCAATGTGTACTTAATGTGGGAATGCAAATTCTGTGGGTCCAGTGAATAACGTCTAAGTCGCTTATATCGTAAATTAGTTTCTTATTTAAATTAATACAGTTCTTTTTTCTCTATCGAATGGTGTAAGAGAATCTAACTTATCTTTAAAAACAAATGGTTTAAATTTGAAACAAATCAAAAACAAACATATTTTTTTACTTTTTACCCTTAATTAATGAATTAACTCTTTATTGTACACAAACATTATAATACAAACTTATACAAAAAATATAGATAGATCTCTTCCAATACTAAGAGAGATCTCTTCCAGCAAACCCCAATAAAAAAAGCAAAAGTACCCTTTTATGAATATTTCAACTTTTTGAGTTATACCACTATTCACCAGACCCACAGAATTATGCTAACATATTATTATAGGCATAACTTATTATAGGTATATATAACACTATACCTGAATGAATATAACTGAAAGTAAAAAAGGACAGAAAACTCTTGGTGGGTCAATTGAAAAAATAAAGCATCAAAATACTATTTCAAGTACCACATGTGGCGTAAATTGGCGTTTTGCTGTATATTTAATATACAGATAAAAGATACGATTTAATACACAGTATATTTCAGTTCTGCAATGTTTACAATCTCAGTATAATATTCACAGAAACAGGGTAAATATAAAAATCTTTGAAAATATTCTCATCTCTCTCTCATTCTCGAATATAATCTCTCAGTTACATTACGAATGCACAGTAGATTACGAATTGCAGTGTGGATACACTGCTACTGCTTTGCAACTTGCAAAGGTTTGAATTTTTTTAATATATTTTTTATTATTGTTATTTATCTATTTGAGGGTAATATCTTTTTCATACGCCTTTTGCACCCGTATATTAGTATTTTATGATTTTTCCATCACCTGAACGTTGTCTGGAAGATATCGCTTAAAGCGATAAGGCCGCCTTCTGCACATTATATTGTACCTCTCTTTATGTTGTATGTTTTGTTTATGTCTCGGGTGTGCAATAGAGTATATTTGTATTTTTTAAGTCATGTTTTTTTTATTTGTAATCACATTATTAATCCCGTATTTTATTTATGATAAATAATTTATTTACATGTAAAAACAACAAAAATCTGAACCGATTTTGCATTAGGTGCTTACGTAAATCAAGCACACAGCAGCAATTATATATATTTAATTTAAAACACATCACTTTCTGACTACCGACCTACAGTGGACATTATTGAAGTACAAAGTCAATTATGTTAAATAAAATCATTGTTGCAATGATAATGAAAAAGTTTATTATTAGTTTTTTAGTTTATTTACTTAAATACAGGCACAATATTAGGACCTCCGACTTACAAACTAAGTTTTACTATAATAATAAAGGTATAATATTTAGACTATAATAATAAAGGTAAGTATTTATGTCTAAGACAGGGTGTGTGTAAGGATGTGTTCAATGTAGGGGGGATGGTGAGTGTGTGTGTGTGTGTGTGAGAGAGAGAGAGGGAGGGTGTGTGTATTAATGTGTATGGGTGTTAGTGTTGTGTAAGTGAGTGGGTGAATGCAAGTGGTAAGGGTATTGCGCGGCAGCAGTGCAACTGGTGTTTTTATATGGACAGTGGACAGTTTTTATATCGAGAGAAGAAGAAGGGGCTGCTGCAGCCGCCTTTGGAATTACATTACATTTAAGGGGTTTCGCCTTTAGCCACCCACGCCCAACTCAGTTGCCTGTCTGCTCAAAAATAATAATAAATTATAGATGCTGTATAATTAATTTTCAAAATGAACTTATACTAATAATTCATAATAATAACTAGACATTTTTAATTCTACGACTATCTAGCTGCTGCGCAGAGGTATTGTCACTGAGGTGATCTATAGTTATAGCGAAGCTTACTAATTATCACAAATTAATAATGTATTTGTCGCATGCAAGTTATGTATGTGTTTTTACTAAATTGACAATTTTAATACTGTGTACTATGCAAACCGAATTACAATATTTATATTCCTGGATAATAAAAGATTTTACTGACAGTTCTTGTATTGTGTACTTTGCACTTTATTGCAAGCATTTTTTAGGATACTAATTTACTGAAATGTATTTTTAATAGTAATAACTATGAAACACAATCTAATATAGGTATTGATAATGGTATGCATTGCGAGTTGACAGAAATACATTGTGAGTTGTTTTTACTATTGTAAATATGATAGCCGATTTTTATTAATACGGCACATCAATACATTTTATTTTAGAGCATTTAAGATTAATTTAAGATTAATTTAAGAGTAATCAAATTACAAACATGCACAGCACTCATAAAAAAGCTGTATTGAATTTTTAAAGACATGTTCACTCCCATTTTGTGGAAATTTTCTTCAATAAAATGAAGAGCCTGTTTTATTGTTGCCCAAGATTTTTTTCACGACCGCTTTAAAAGAACACCAAGCATCTTTTTCGACACTGGTTAAGTGACAGTCAAAATTTTCATCCTTTAGTATCATATTTATTTGGGGGCCCACAAAGATTCCTTCTTTAAGACTGGCATCAGACAGATTAGGAAAAACGTTTTATAAATATTTAAAAGCAGTTCCATTTTTGTCAAGTCTACTTGAAATATGATATACATGGCAATATGATATACCTAAGGAACTTCGTCAGAATGCAACACAGGTTTTGTGACCGACGCAACATCAGGGTATTGTATATGCTTCTTGTTTTTATTGTTAAAACCTAAAGTTTTGTGTGGCAAGAGTAACAGTCCGTAGTGTGATTTGTTGGTTCTCTACACAACATTGGGATTGGGACTCCAAATTGCAAGTGATTTTTTGTTTCCTGCAGCCCAGTTCGTTAATATACTTCTACAATGTTCACACACTACTACAGGAACCCATTTTTTATCAAGGTTTGTTACCGAGATTAGGAATTATTGGAAGTATGCCTGTTTAACTGCATCTGTGAATGGTTTCTTCTTCTTTGTAAGGATAATTCTACCACAAACATAGCAAAAGTTGTTTGTGCTTAATTTATACTGTCTTGAAATCATTTTAAAACAAATGAAAAGTTTAACAATTAGGAGAGTGTTCCATAACCAGTTGAAATAAATCACGTTGACAACTGTGCATGTTTAAACTTTTATTCAAAACGAGCATTAGAACGTGTACAGCTGTCAACGTAAATGATTTCAACTGATTTTGGAACGCACTCTAGTTTAACAACAATAACGAATGACAAATGTGTGCAACGTGAATTGGCGGAATTATTGTGCCTTAAAACACAATCCCAAAGGCCATTAATTAAAAAAAAAAGAACGAATGACAAACTGGACACCACGAACAAGATTGCCTCAAAATTTGTGGGTATTTTTTAAAAACTTTTGTAATAAAATACGTGGCGTGCGTGTATTTTAGTGATTTGAGGGTAGACAGACAACAAATTCAGTATAAATACTCTTTGGGTAAAAGAAAAAATTCTTTTTGTTAAGTAGTGTTAACGAACACGACTGGTATTGAAGAATTAGTGCCAGATTCCTACAGGAAAACTATACAAGGTCTGTCGATCTCGAACTTTTGTTTTTCAACTGTATATATTGATTGATTAACGCCAATCCTGCTTTTTTATTTATCTAGCTTACAAACGAGCTTCTTGACGAGTGCGTAGGAAATGTAACAAGATTCACAGTTAGTCCATTTTTATAGCTATCAATGTTAGTTACATTTAAAACTTTTATTTAATTTTAATGACAGCGATTTATTTTATTCATTGTGCTTTTCTAAATATCACTATGTTCTGTATCATCTTTTTTATCATTAATCAGTGTACCATATTACTCAGTTATGAGAAGAAACTGGCAATGATTTTTTAAAATTCTGTACCTGCTATTCTACTTTTACTGTCAGTTGCACGAACGAAGTCGTCATTATAATACATGATTTTCCTTTTTACGCCATAGCTCTAAATAGAGATGACATGAGACTAAAGGAAACCTTAGCATTGAGGATGTTTCTTGCCACTCACTGTTAGAATAGCAGACCATAAAATGTTTAATGGTCATGTTTTATCTCATTTAATGTAATATTTCGACCTCATGGCATAGCGCATGTGTCTTGCATTGCACTTGTACTCATGAATCATGATTATGCATTGTGTTTAGATGTACAGGAAATCCTAGTATGACAAAAAATAATTGTGTATTAACACAATGTTATAAGTATTTTTGTCTAAGGTACTTGTGTTAATAATAAATATACGAATATGGATCAATGAGGGTCTTGCTTTGCTGATCTGCATCTAAAGACATGTGCGCTGTTGGATGAGGGAAACAATAATTGTGCTGGAGGACCGAATATTGTGGTGAAATATTGTAACGAATAACAGGAAAAACCCGACCAAGTGCGAGTCGGGCCTCGCCATATCCATAGAGATCCGACTATGAGGTCTATGACCGACCACCACAACACAACCCGATATTTGTATGTATTGAGGGAAAAAACTTGTTTGCTCAGAATTTACAAACTATTACAGATGTATCTTAAGTTTTAGTATTTGTTGTACAAATAGAGTATATGACTAATACTTTAGCCAATTTTTAAGTTCCTAGACAATACCATTCATGAGATAGACCTGATAACAAATGTGATCTACTTACTTACTTCTCTATCTTACTTTTGCTTATTTATTTTTATAATATATTTGTTTAATATTATTTTTATCTTCTGTGCCTAATTGTTTGTATGTTATTGGAAATAAATTGTTTCTTACTTTGATTTAAAATTGACAACTTTAACTCAATTTACTTATTTGGGACCCCTTCTAAGAACCATTTTACAAAATTATAAAGTCAATATTTGGCTTTGGGTCAAAGAAATACATATTATGTGAAATATTAAAGACTGTATCCTATTCCGTTTATGCGCTAGACCCCCGTGACAGACGGACAGACGACGGGGCGACAGCAATAGGGTTCCTTTTTAGGGATCCCTAAACATGTAACCTATAAAGTAAACCTTTTTTTTCCTGTTATTGTTACAATGTTCATCTATTGTCATGTATGCTGAAATATGATACTCTCCTATTAGATTGCTTGAATGTATATATAATACTAACAATGCTACGTTGTAGTTTAGACCATGGTTTCTCAAACTTTTATACCTGCGAACCACTTTGTACCAAAATAATTATCGAACAACTTTCTTATTTGTATCAAAGTCAATATGGTGGTGGATTAAATCAGAGGCTAAAATTCGTAATAATGTTTCTACCAGTCACTTTAATAATGTTGCACGTTTTGTAATGAAATCAGAAACAATACTCAAACCATGAAGGAAGGAATGGGAGAATATATTTTTTCATCCATAACTCAAACACTTGTTTAAGTGTAGCTGCTAGTTTATATATATATACCTGATAGAATAATGGTTTGTGTGAAGAATGGTTTCGTTGGGGATTGTTCAAATTAAATACTGCATACCGGTAAAAACTGTGTACCTAGCCAGAGTACTGAAAATGGAATAATTATGTATTTGTCCCGTTAGTGAGCTGAATCTGATTATCCTTTTTTTTCGACTCCTGTTTTGTTTTGGTCGGGATAAAATACAGTATTTACCAAAGCAGTAGGTATTAGCGGTATTGTACGATTCCCAAACTTTTTGCGTTTTTAATAAAACTAGAATATTTTGTCAGTATGCGCCTGGTTTTACATATATTAGAGATGCATTGCAGATTTGATTACTTTGAAGTTGGTTACTATTTTTAGAGTTATGTTATTCTGCACAAAAACCTTATATGCATAGGTAGGTATCACACTAAGTAGTAAGTGAGTAAGTAAGTATCCACGGACCTCAATTTTCTGAATTTGACGGACCCCAGTTTGAGAAACCATGTATGTCATGTCTAGAGCGTGCTGTGCTCAACCTTTTAGTGATTTGGCGAACTGTTTGTCTCGCGCTGGTCAGTTGGCGATTCAGTCATTTTGCGAATTTGACACCCAAGCGGAGTGTATCGTGCGAGCACGTCTCGACTCGATCAGTTGCTTTGGATTAAGCAAGACGCGCGGGAAATAAAATAAATTCCAAATTTACAAATTGTCGAAAACACAATAGATAAGTAACAGAAAAGCTAACTAACTCCTTACTAGCGTTCTCGCGCGAAACACACTCGCACTTCGCGCGCTTTCGTTTGTCACGTAACTTACGGATCGGAACTTCCAGCCTAAGCGATCGTTCGCCGCGCCGTATACTACGCGGGGCTTACGATTGTGTGCCTCACGCCAGAGCACTAATAGGGTAGTTTCTGGTGCTTATCTATTTTTTACGTGTTTTTTGTAAACTTGTGTAAAATATTGTTAATAAACTAAGTTTTTATACGTTTGTGCGGTAGCGTATCCTGATAGACCTGACGGAGTCACCCGGCATGTTCCCGCACCAGATCCCCGGCATGCAGCGGCCGATGTCGCCCCCGCACTTCTCGGCGACCCCATCGCCCCTGCCGCCGCACTTGTACGATGCACGTAGCCCCGACCCACCGCTCTACCACAGCCCAACTCTACCTCACGCGCATTTCTTGAGGTCCAGGTACGTTTGAAAATTAAACCTGTGAATCGTACGTGACCCTAACCTCGAATGCCATTGGAGAAACCGTATACAGTATGTAAACTAACTGATGGATCATTATTTTAACCTGAGATAGTATGTTTACATATTGTATTGGAGCATTATTTTAACCTGAGATAGTATGTTTACATACTGTATCGTTACGTTCCCCTAATTCATCCCTAAATGTTGGTTTGCTGTAATTTATCCCCCTCGAAAATGTAGATCGAGGACCGCAGCTGCAGGTGCGAGTCTTACACAATAAGCATAGGGAAAGTATAAAGCACTCCATCTTAGGTTACCAGCGCATTGAAAACCCTAGTGATACGGTCAGGTGAGATGTCTATGGGTGGCTCGTTTGCTCGTCTGTTTTCCTGATTTGATAAAAAATATTAATTTAAAACTACAAAGTTAAAGATAAAAACGTAGGTGTTCCGTTTTGGTTCATTGGAATCTGTTACATGTAAGAACAGATTAGAAGACTGTAATTTGTTTGGTTTACATGATGTATACCTGTTAAAGACAGTAACAGAAAGATGGACGGAAGGAAATATTATAGGAAAGCTGGAATATGTACTACAGCATCAGCACCCTCTTTAAATTCTCTTCCACTCCTAATGTAACAGATTTCTTCTCTTCAGTTACTCTTTCTACATTAATGCTATTAAGTTGTGGAACGCTCGGCCTCCCAGTACTCATGAGAGTCCAACAATACCCATTTTCAAAAAACAAGTAAATGAACACTCACTACCTTCTCTTTAATTCGTGTTGTATCATCCTCCATATTATTATATATTATTAATATTTTTTATCTATTTATTGTATTATATACCTTTAATATTTTATTGTAATTATTATTTGTATTTTTTATAAGTTTTTACACACTAGGTATATAACGCAACTTTCACTTTAGCAGGTTTGCTGCAAGAAATCTGTTTTAGTGATCAGTTCACACTTGCTATATGTTGCTAATTTACAAATTATGCTAAGTTGTTTGCAGATATATGATGGCCACTGAAATACATTGTTTATTTCAACTAGAGGTCTAATGTCACACAAGTTTCAGGTTTATATCGTTGACTTGCTCATAGACATTTACCTCACTAAATTCAAAAATATAAAAAATATTGCCGCAGGGGTTTTAATGCACTGCTGAGAATTTGAGTGGAGTGCCTCATATGCGGGTAATTAAGCTGTCTCTCACTCAAGCATTACTTACTGCTTAGTGACAGACATATGGTAAAGAGTGGTACATCCTCAGACTGAATCTGCGCAGAATCAGACCACGTAAAAGCTAGAACGTCACTAAATAATTAAAGGTACACATTAAAATAATTTAGTTTAATTTCAACATAGTAAAAAACAGCTTTAAAAGTTTATAAACAGAAATAAGTACTCAATACAACATGAAATAGAACATAATGTAGTGTTACTCTGTGGTCAAACTAAATAATAACATGACATAATAATAATAAATATTTAGCTATATTCATTCTCCTTCTCCATGGTTGTCTCACTGCTGGGCAATAAGTAATTTTTGCTACGAATTATAATGTGATTGAGTGTTATTTTGGCAGGGTCCGTGTGGGCGGGTGCATGATGGCATGTCGCGGCTACGGCTGTTGCTGCTCGCCGCACCACGCGTACGCTCACGCGCATGCTCACGCGCCGCCCCACGCGCTGCCGCAGCCACCGCCGCCACATGCGCATCGTGAGTATCATTGACTTGTTACATAACCCTCATAATTTAGAAAATACCTTTTTGAAAAACAACTTTTTGCATACTTTTTGCTTGCAGAATTTTCCCAAACATTAGGCAAAAGAAAGCAAATGATATATTAACAGAATACAAAATTGGCATTTGTCAAAAAAAATCAACTTGAAATATTTCTGTGATATTTTCCTTCAGATTCATTATACTACGATCCATCTTAAAGCAGGATTTTACCAGTACCACAATCTACTCACTGACTTACTTTACATTACATTAATACCATCATAGCACTTCCCCATTTCTACGATTTTGTGACACGCCTGATATATCAGTCCGGGTTCGATCCCTGGTCACGCCATGTACGAACAACTCGATGCCAGGTACCGATAAGTTTTTCTTGTTATAAATACATATGACTGGCTGCTCTAACGATGAAGGAAAACAATGTGAAGAACCCTGCAACCGTCCTTGTGATGACCGCTTCAATTTCAACCTGCCCCTTTAATGCCGTTCTCAAAACCATGAAGAGACGCGCGACATACAGAGAAAGTTGCCAATATTTTTTATTACATATATAGCCATTCTATAATGCCCGTAACGGATTTGCACCTTTGCAGATACACCTGTATATTGTATTTCGTTCTGTCACCTCATTCTTGATATAATTTTCATGGTTTTGAAAACTACACTGATTACACTGGTCAGGATGGTTTACTCGAACTGTACTCTACCTTGGAATTTCCTAGGAAGATTGATTGAATATACGAGGTAACGCACCTTGTGTGGAGTGTATTGAAACTCACAAATTCATCAAAACGAATAACTTTCGAAAAACCACAAAGTAACTTTTTATTCAACAGCTTGGAGTAGATTATAATTTTGTTTGATTGCGTATTAGTACCTACGCTGATGTATGGCAGTGAATGTTGGCTCTGGCAAAAGTAGAATGAGAGCCGAATTAATGCTGTGAAAATGCGTTCCTTGCATAGTATGTTTGGTGTAACAGTGTGTGTCAGAATAAGGAATAGTGTTATAAGGGAAAGGTGTGGTGTGCAAGACGATGTAGTGAGTAAGATTGAAAGAGGGATGCTGATGAAAAGAGAGTAACGAAAGCGGTGTATAAGGAAAAGGCGAATGGAAGGGTAGGAAAGGGGAGACATAGAAGGACATACGTCGACCAGATTGCGGACGATCTAAAGAGCCGTCAGGTGCGGTCGACCACAAACCGAAGAGCGTGTATGAAGCGATTGATGAGTGTGGTAGAAGCGAGAACGGTTTGTCAGGATCTTTGCAGGTGGAAATCTTTAGTCTCTGTCTACCCCTGAGGGAAACAGGCATGAGTTTATGTATGTATGTTGTAGAAAAAACCTCATCTCATTCCTTGTTTGTAAAATGTGGCAAAGTTGAATAATGCTGATTCCGTTTCGAGTGCAGATCTCTTGATCCGTTACGTGATGCGCCTTTTTCTTGGTGGAAAACCCCCGGGATCTGCCTGGGTATCGACCACATATCTATACAGTCGGCAAAGCTCTGCTTTGACGGTGATGTGTTTCGACAGGGTTTAAAAGAGTCAATTCCTAGTTTGAAGTTAGCCAGCGTGTCATCGACTACAGAAGTATTGGTGATATGACAGTAGCCATTGGACCTAGAAGGAGCTGCGGCCACTTACTTAACTGCTGGTCTTCGCTAAAACAAAATATGCATTTTCGGTCACGTCTACATTTCCATAATGCTTGGTCTGTATGTTCCAAATGTAAATGAGTATTTGGGTATTCGTTGGAGTTCATGTAGACGTATCACATTATATTATTACATAGGGCAATATAAAATACCCTGAAACAGGTTCTATGATCTACTTAACTTATACAGCGCATCAGTTGTTTGGATTATTTTCGCAGTAGGCGATAGACGTCGCGACAGTATGCCAATAGCGCCGCCGTACCTGGTGCACGAGCGCTTGTGGCAGAGGCAACAACATATGTTGGTGAGTTTTTACCTCCAGGTTTGATTCATGATTATTAATTGATTATAGTAAACAAGTAAATTAATATAATTATTATTTGTTTAATATTATTTTTATCTTCTGTACCTAATTGTTTGTATGTGTCCGCTTTTGGAAATACATTTTTTCTTTCTTTCTAAATTAAATATCATTTGGAAGCTGTGTTTCAGGGATCAATTCAGTGACTGTATTCTCTTTGATTGAAGCAAAATAAATTATTTGTTGGATTCCCAAAATATGCATGAACTTTTATTTAAATCTTGCAAGCTTTACATATTAGATATCGTTTATCAATTTTGTGCAGCTGACACGCATAAAAGTTATATGCAAGTGGCCACATACCTACACATTACTTTTTCTAAAGAAAACGACCGAGAATAAAGCTTCTACGATGGGTTTTTAAAACCACTTTTCGCCTATAAAACAATGTGAATACCTGTTTTTTTTAAATTACACTGTATTTGAGAGTGGCGTGAGTTATTTCGTGTTAATCTTACTACCCTTAATAATAGGAGGTGCAGCGGCGTAGTATGATGGGTGAGATGGCCGGCGGGTTTACTGCCGGGTTTGGACACTTTCCGCCGGTCTATAACGTGCCGCCGCCGCCTCCTGCTATGCTTGTAAGTCTGCTTTATTTACTATGACAATTCATAGCTACATATTTATAAGACGTTGTATGAAGCGACCCTTTCCTTAAAATGGACGTGATAAAACACTACTTTATGGAACACCAGTGAGAGAATATGAAGTACAATGGTGACTGACGTTCCAGATATTTTGAAGCCCAGTGCATTTATTCCAAAATACATGTTCTACAAATTCTTCAATTCCGTCTTCTGAAAATGTACGACTTGTATATTTTATACAAGTCGTACTGTAGTGTGTATTGTAATTTTATGCTAATAACTTAGCATAAAATTATATTTAAAATGAGACATATGGCATTAATGAAGCTAGCTAAAACTAGCTGGGGCCTGTGTCGCCATCCTTCTTTAAAAAAATATCTGAAAAGGGGTCCAGTTTTGTATGGGAATTTCTATTAATGACGTCAATTGTTGCTTCGTAATTTCACGTTTGACCACCAAATCTTACAGCGAAAAGTGGGAACTACCTATGATGAAAATGGTTCCTCTATCTACCCCTTCGGGGATTATGGACGTGATAGTAATGTATGTATGCTTCGTAATCTGGGGTCGACGACGTATCCGTCGACGGCGGACTGCTTAGCTCCTGGCGTGCGCTCGTAGGTGTCTAGCGAAGGCAAACTTCGTCCTGAAGACTCGGTCACAGACAGAGTAGTAGAGTTGTCCGCTAGAGTTGAAGGTGTAGTTATAGGAGGGCTTCGGACGCGTTTTACGGACATGGCGTCTGGCGTCAAGGTCTTCTAGGCGTTTGAGTTCGAAGCCGTCAGTGGAGTTCTTGGCGGCCTTTCTGCATTCCAGTCGCTGCTGTGCAAGCTCCTCCCATGTATCACAGGACATGCCGCTGGAGGCCAGGTGACGCTTCAGGACATGCTTATACCGCAGATATTGACCTCCAGCCTTGCGTTTTCCACTCGCGAGCTCGAAGTAGAACATCGACTTCGGTAATCTCGAGTCATTCATCCGCACAAGGGGTCCACACCATCTCGGTTGACCTCTCATTAGTAAGCACTCCATGCCATTCACCTCTGTCCGACGAAGAACCTCGGAGTTCGGAACACGATCTTGCCATTTTACGCGCAGTATTGCCCGAAGACATTTATGACAAGTGGTCCAGTTTATGACAAGTAAGAGTCCATTTACCGAGCAGGTGTAACATAAAATTTGCATTATTGTAAATATTTCGTTTTGTGTTACAGTACCCAGACGAGTTCGACCATCGCGACATGGTAGCCCCACCGGGGCTCGCTCCAATACTTGCTCCCGGCCTTGTTCCCGCGCCTGTGCTATCGCCGGTCTCAGCACTATCTCCCGTGCCGGGGTTAGCACCCTCGCCCTTGATGCTGTGTGTACCTACTCATTGGTTTTATATTTTTTTTATTAAATAACGAGAGCAGGCGAGCAAACGGTGGCGGGCGACGGTGACCACTTATCATCAGGTGGCCCTGATGATAAGTGGTCACCGTCGCCCGTTGACATCTCAATTCACCGTATTATTATTGGAGGGATTTTGATGCGCTGCTAACCTTGAGGACTAAGATGGATTGCCTCATGTGCCGGAAATTACGCTGGCTCTCTTACCCTTCAAACCGAAACACAGAAATTTCAGCATTTCTGCTTCATGGCAGATATAGATAAGAGGGTGGTATTACCCCAGGCGATCTTTCATGTCAGGATCTACCACCACTAAAACAGACAGTTTATTATAAGAATGTCCCCATGCAACGACTGGTACATACATACATATACATTCTCACCAATAGATAAAGTTCTTGAGGGGTATAGGTTTTGACAACAAAGCGTCGGTCGTTGTATGGGAGTGTTTTTATCATAATACTTATATCAACTCGTTAAACGGAATATATATATTTTTTTCATTCGTATTGTACGTCATAATATGGTGATGGAAGTAATAGTTGGAACAGTATTCCGAGTGCTACGTCAATTTTATTTTTATAACAAAAGCCAAGTGTATTTTTAAACAAAATATTGACAGTATATAGGCTCTGTGATATTGATTACCATTTATCATTATAATGATTCATTCAAGTTTGTAATGATAATGTTAAGCTAATTTATATTTCATACGAAATACACATGTTATAATCGATTACTGCTTTTTTTATCAGATATGAATGATTAAAAATAAAGATAAATGCGAATGAAAAGTCTCAATAAAAAAGAGACGCCACTAATATATCACAGTTCAATGTGATATTGATAATACACGAGTTCCACGGATGCCACCTGGGATTTTGACGTTTTTTCTTTTATATCTGTAACGTTTTATATCATAAAAATGCCAGGGTACCGCGCATCAGATCTTGACTTGAATAATCGCTTCAATCGGGGAAACTATAGAAGTTTCAGGTAAATGTGAAAAGCTCAGGCCTAGATTAATTTTTTCCTCGAAATTTGATGTCTAGGGACGGATTGAGTTTTGTTATTGTTTCAGGGATGGACATATCCATCACCATATGCACCACTACGCGCAGATGCACCCCCCGCATCTTCACATCTCTATTCAGCCATCAGTAATGGTGAGTATATTTTTATATTTTAAATATAAGTTTACCATCAATTTAGCAGTGGGCCCGCCCTGTACTCCAACAGTGAGGAAGGTAATTGTAAAAGTAAAATGAAAATTTGTTTTTTGTCAAATGGAGGGATGCCTACAAAAAGATCGAGAGAGAAGAGAAGAAAGGCCTTAGGGTGGTAAACATTTTCTGACCGTGACTATACATAACAGAACATAATTGTATAAATGGATAATATACAGAGTGTGAGAGATAGTATGGATCAAACGAAACTGAAACAAACGAAACATATTAAGGTTTCTTCTAACTATGATAAATCAAAATTGGTTTAGTGGTTTTCAAAATATTGAACTTTTTTCGATATTACAGAGGGCACCTCAGGCAGTACTGTATCAATTGTGATAAAACATAGCAGGAACCTTCATAACTAGTCATTCTATCAAATAAATAAAACCGCATCAAAATCCGATCACTGGTTCATGAGATATGGCCATGAATTGAAAATATATTTTTTAATGGGTTCACTAGGCCATTTTTGATAAAGTTCAAAAAAATCAAATAACTTTTTATCATGAAGAATCGGATAACCATACATGGGGTTATATAGATAGGTAATGACCTCAAGCATCACCCAGTTTCGTTTGATCCATACTTTCTGGGACATCCCTGTATATATATGTAATGGAAGTGTCACTAGTATGTTATGTATACGTAGCATACTGATAGCAATATGTGGTATTATGGTTTAAAAAAAACCACGATGATGAGGTTTAATATATACTATAAAAAGTGGCCAAATCCGAGTCAATCCTCGCTCTATTGGGAACCGTACTCGAATGTATAATTTGTGAGTTTTGAGCAATAAAAATTTGCTCGAAACTTACAAACTATTACAGATATATTACAATTGAATATTTGTTATTTTTAAAGAGAAAATATAACCAATATTTTCAAATTGCTAGATATCACCGATTTTGAAATAGATGTGGTATAGTTGCCGGCGCCGATAATGGGCCGCGTGAAATTAGTTCACGCATGTGGACTCACTTCGTAATTGGCAAACGAACCAACCGCGTGATTGCAAAGGCAGTTCCCAGCGTCCATGCCGCCTAAGGGCTGGTTTACACCTTTTCTAGTGTTTTGTCAAATGGACAGCAGGATAGTGGCGAGTGCCTGGCCAGTGACAAAAAGTCAATCAAATTTTGGATCCACTGGCAAGGCAGCTTGCAAGCCAACTTGACTCGCCACTGTCCCACCGGTTACACTACTGTCCTTGCCACTTGACTAACGCACTGTCCTTGCCACTTGACCAGATGTAAACCAGTCCTAACAGGTCCAAAATTGTTTACGGCGCAAACTGTCATCATCGCTCACGTGAAGCGGCGGCAGCTGTAACGAAACTAGTCTAAAGTTGCCAACTTTATTATTTAATAAAGATTTAAAAAAAAAGTGTATTTGTTACCGTTATTATGAGGAAAGCTATACATCTTGCAAATTACCAATATATTCAGCAAATTAACCATAAAAGTGCGGAAACAATCTTATTTCGCACATTACCTAGGTAATCTCAGCGAGCATCAGGTATTTGAGAAGAATATAACCTAACTTAAAGTTCGTTCTTCAAACGATTTCCAAACAACTCCTGCTCGTGCAAAATAACTGTAATTTTGGTGAGTACCTTTCAAAGGATGCGCAAACATATTCCTCAACTTTTGTTGACGAATGTTGCCATGTCATGTTGAGGTCGGAATCTTTTCAGGCAACCCTCATAATATTTGCAATTGTCAAATGGCTGGCATATACGCTCTCGTATTTATTTATTTTATGCTTTATAAATGTCGATATGCGCTATTATTACGTGTAAAAATTGCAATCGATTAAGCACCAATTTCGAAAGAAAGCACCAATTCTCCCTCTTGTGGCTACTGATGATGACAGTTCAGTGCAGAAGATGTTTGCTACATATATAAAAAAAACTATGCTAGTTTGTGTAATTTACAAATAGTGCTAAAATATACGGACACATGAAATAGACCCATGGATAAAACAAATATTTTAGTAAACATTATTACCTATAGGTACAAATAGTATAGGTATAAATATTTATACAAGAGAAATATTCATTTTGATCACAATTTTTTGCTGCCATTTCGTTTGTATAAATAAACAAACAGACACCCTAACAATTGCCGGTAAGATTTTCGGCGACATGGTTTTCAATGGCCACTTTGTATGGAAGGCGGAATCTGTAGATAATCAGTGGGGACCCCCTCCAACTATTACTCTACAAAATTTTAACGTCGATATTCGGTTTTGGCCAAGGGAAATTTCAAATCTGTACTTTAATCCATTTACGAACCAGCCGGCCGAGTCAGACGAAGAACCGTAACAGACGAACGGCCGTGACAGGACGGGCGGACTGGTGGACGGCGGGCGGAGCGACTACAGACTCCCTTTTACCTTCGGGGTACGGATCCCAAAAATGAGAATCAAATCCATTAGTGCTTGTTGAAACAATGCAGACACTTTTAGTCTGGATTCTATCCTAACACACCTTACTACTCGGCAACTCCAAGGAGTCACTCCATGCCTCCAGCTTCCTTAGGCGTTACGTTATCGCTGGCCCAGTGGTACAGTTGGCGAAAAATATGCCAATTAATCAGGTATTAAAGTTATTAAAGTATCAGAGTTGCTGCGTAGTACAGTTAACAAAGAAATGGATTGGATTTGCATTCTTCAAATAGAATTGAAGTTTTCTATATGGTGTCTTTCTTTCACTTCATTATGTAGCGAAATTAATAACAAGTTACTTTTGTCACTCAATTTCCTACCATAATAAGCTAAATTAAAACAAAAAAAATACCACTCTTTTGTGTAATAGGTCCAAAAGTTCCCATCAAGTCTAACAAGCCCAAATACGATGGGTCTGCTAATAGTCGTTAAGAAGTTCCATTGATCACCTTCTGATTCCATCTTTAAACTCTGGCCATCATCTCTCACCGAAGCTAAAAATCGTACGTACGTACTGTGAGGGAAGAAGTACAAGGGTACACTTTTGGGCTTTGTCAAATTAAGCTTCAAATTGTTATTTGTTATTGCATAACTGTCAATTTGACGCATGACGTGAATATGACAAGGTTGTAAGTAGTATCTATTATTTTTTCCGCCACTGTACAGTACATATCATGTCGTTTTTCTGTTAATATTATTCAGTTATTTTAGTGATCAGTACATTTTTAAATCCCACAGAAATTTTGAAAATAAAGTAGTGTCATTGTTAAATAGACATTTCAGATGTTCTTTTTAAACCAAGGGCAAACATTAAATTCGAAGTTACTCTGGCAGGTCGGGGTCCTCATATTTTTTCTGAAAGGATCTTTGAAGATAACGAAACGCCCCTTTCCCGTCCCCGAAGTCCCAGGAAAGTGCTGGGCCTGTGGCCATCGTTTCACTCAAAACCTATCAAAACAGATAACGACAACAATATTAACAAACAAAAAGTCAAAAACAACAACCTAACAAATACCCAGCCACAAGTTAGCACGAAAAGCTAGAGGTTAGAGCCAAATAGTAGTATAACTCTAAATTAAAAATTTAAGAAACCCTCGAAAAACCCGTGTTTTTGGAAAAAAATATGGAAAGACCCTTACTTTTTTCCTTGTCTACATCAGATCCTCAAGGTTTCAGACGTGGGAAGGTCACCATAGTCATAAACATTTGAGCTCAAACTCGACCCACCTAACTGTTACCGTTCCAGAGATCCCATTATACTCCAACATCCCATGATACTCCAAGATCTTAGAACCACAGATCCAATTTTGATATGACATGACATTCAGCATATACATTCGGCCTCGCCATGGCTAACATAAAATTTCTAGCTCCACATCATTTCAATTTATTTTGGCCGCCATCTTCAAAAATATTTTTTCTCTTGAAATGTCTCAGGATTCCCTGCGACTTTAGGTCGAATAGACCCCATCTAACTATTATAGTTTCAGCGGGCTGATAACCTTCCAATTCTTCAAGTTTCATATTACGAAATTAAAGTCCACTTATTTTTTTCTGGTCATCATCAGATCCTCGAGGTTTCAGATGTCGGAAAAGCAAGTTCCAGAGATTCCATCCGATATCAAACATACTACAAGATCTTGGAAACCACTGATCCAATTTTTATCAGACCTAGCTAAGAACACTCGACAAAATTCTCTTTTAAATTTTTAAAAATCGTCCAAATCTGATCATAGATAGGCATAGACAAACGTGTCAAACTTATAACACGACCTCCTTCAATCGGTCGGGAATTAAAAAGTCATTAATACCCGCGAACTCCCACCAATAACCTCTGTGTTGGTGCCTGTAATGTGAATTAAATATATTACCTACCTACTATTTTCTACGAAAAAAAAATTATCTCCCAGTTTTTAGGTATGAGTATACACCATTGTTTTTAAAATTTCTATGGGATTAACCTACCCTTTTTCATAATTTTCTGTTCTACGTTGTAGCAAGATTTAAACTATTAAAAAAAGAAATTGCGTTGGTTTTTATATTTATTTGTGAGTGTCGATATACAGTTATACTTTTTTTCAGTAGTCTTATGAATGTCTTACTACTTATTAAATGTGATTTTTCGTATAACTATCCTATGCCTATGATGGTAGCGCCGGCATTTTTATTAATATGTGACAAGAGAGAAATGTAGGTAGTAATAGTTTTGTAAAAATATACAACTTACGGTCAGTCACGCATTGCTCACCGGATTTGATTGGTTTATACCTGTATATCGTGGTAAGTCGAAACAATGTTCTAATTATATAGTAACTACAATAGAGGCCAAATTCAAAGAAATTGAATTGATTTATAAAGACAATAAATGCGTCTCCGAGGGCGTGTTGTATGTATGGAAACATAGTATTTATAACAAACAAATTCAATCACGTCTACATAGATTACTGGCTTTTTGAGTTAGGCAATAGATACAATAAATTTAATACGCCTTGACCGTATTATCATTATAAAAATATGGTCGAAGACCACTAACTATATAGTTTTTAAAAGAGTACGTTTGGAACCCACGGTATTTATAATGAAAATCGGGATTTTTTTAATGAATTAGTTTGTAAATGTTTTCGTCGTCGCCGTCGCTGTAGATATTTAGTGACTAAATATTTTACGTTTATTTATTTATTTAATTATATGACGTGCAGTACATACTTGCGTAGGAACATGCAAAATTTTGTTCAAAATGCAACATCCAGTCTCTGTAGCCAGTTAGCGGCGTCAGATGTAAGTTCTAACAGGTATCTCGCGTGACTGTTGCAGTGTAGCAATAAAGCATTTTTTTTTAGTCTGTGTCAGGCTGTATAGTCTATATCCAAGTTTTCCCTCCAACGTTGTTGTGTGTGACAGCTAGCAAATGGCTAATTCATTGTAGTTGCTTTTTACTTACAATAAACAGTATTTCAATTACTACATACACTGCGCTTCATTTAAAAGTCCTAACAGGTTATGGGCCCAGCAAACGCAAAGCTCATAACTCTGTTTTAGGTGAAGACTCGAAAATAGAGGATTGAAATACTGGCGTGGTCGAGAGGTTATCTTCATCGTCGGCGAAGGTGTCTGAAAGGGCGCGGTGCCAGGTGGAGGCATTGCATCAGGCGCATTTGGCGTTGGGGAGCAATCTTTTCGACGGAGCTTGTAGTTGATACCGGGGAAATGGATCAACTGGGTGCAACTGCGATGGGGGTTCTCAAGCTGGAGGGACAGAAGAATTGGAGCTTATGGAAGTTCCAGGTGTCCGTGTTGCTGAGAGGGATGGACGTTTTCTCAGTTGTGGATGGCATGGAAGTGAAAACAGATGCGAACAAAGCTGAGTGGGTGAAGAAAGATGCCAAAGCCCAAAGTCTTATCGTCACCAGATTGAGTGAAGGTGCGATGGTGCATATTCTTACATGTCAGACGGCGGCAGATATGTGGAAGAAACTTCTAAGTGTGTACGAGCAAAAATCATGTACCAGTGTACACATGTTGCAGCAGCGCTTCTTCCAATACAAATATGAAGAAGGATCTGATATGGCCACCTTCTTGGCCAAGATTCAAGAAATGAGCTGCCAGTTAAAACAGGCCGGTGAAGAAGTTTCTGAAAAATTTATAGTAACAAAAGTGTTAATGTCGCTGCCGGACAGGTTTAGTCATTTCATATGTGCATGGGAGTCGGTGGACCCTGGGAAGCAAACTTATGATGACTTAGTTGCACGTCTGCTTGTGGAGGAAGAGAGACAAAAATCAAGAAGCAGTGAGAATATGGCATTATACACGAGTTCAAGAAAAGATAAATCGAAGAAGGAAGAAAAGAAGTGTTTCAAGTGTGGTCGCCCCGGACATTATATAAAACAGTGTAAAAGTAATAAGGACAGTCGAAAGTGCTTTATTTGTAATGAAATTGGTCATTTGAAAAACCAGTGCCCAAAACGCACAGACAAAAGTAATGCGTTTGTGGTGTCTGCCATGTTCAGTGGAGAGAACTTTGAAAAATCTGAACAGTGGTTAGTCGATAGTGGCGCTAGTGAGCACATGACTTTTGAACGCAACCTGTTTACGAATTTTCAAGAGCTGTCAAAAAGATTTGTTATTGTTGGGGATGGGCGTCGTTTACCAGTGTTAGGTAAAGGGAAAATAGACTTACAAGCTCATGATGGACATTCTTATGTGAAAACCACACTAAATGATGTGTTGTTCGTGCCTGAACTAAAGATGAACTTGTTCGCTGTATCTAGTGCAATAGAGAGGTTATAAAGTAAACATGATGGGGGAAAAATGTTTATTTTACAAAGACGAAGAAGTGTGTGCAATAGGGGTTTCTAAAGGCAATTTTTATGTAATGGACTTCATAATGGAACATTATAACTTTGCAGTGCGCTCTCTAAAGGACTGGCACGAGAGCTTGTGTCATCAAAATGTAGACTTTGTAAAAAGTGTATTATCAAGGAACAATATCCAGTTCTCTGCCGATATTGACACTTGTACTGCGTGCCTTGAAGGTAAAATACATAGACTTCCTTTTGGTGAAAGTAAACACGAGACAAGTGAAACTTTAGAGTTGGTCCATGCTGATGTGTGTGGGCCTATGGAGGTGGAGTCCATAGGAGGGTCTAGATATTTCTTGCTATTGAAAGACGATTATTCTAATTATCGTCAAGTGTACTTCCTTAAGCAGAAGTCGGAAGTTGTGCAGAAAATGAAGTATTTTATTACATTTGCTGAGAATCACATGGGTCATTCAGTAAAGGTTCTTCGCACTGACAATGGGACGGAGTTCCTGAATAAGGAAATGAAGGAACTGGTGGAGTGTCACGGCATACGTCATCGGACAACAGTTACATACACGCCTGAACAAAATGGCAAAGCCGAGCGTGACATGAGGACCCTTGTTAAGGCGGCGAGGACTATGATTATAGAGAAGCGACTTGGTAAGGAGATGTGGGCCGAAGCCATAAACATGGTGGTGTACGTGCTGAATAGAACAAGCAAGAGCAGAATGGAAGGCAAGACCCCATATCAGGTATGGGAAGGAAAAGATTTTGATATTAACAGCTTAACAAAAGTGTTCGGCTCGGAGGTGGTTGTCCATATCCCAAAACAAAAGAGATTGAAGTGGGACCCTAAAGGCGAAAGAGCTTTATTTGTGGGATATGAAGATACTAAGGGATATAGAATTTACTATCCAGAGAAAAAGGAAATAGACATAAAAAGAGATGTTGTATTCCTAAAGAACAAGAAGCCTGATCAAGAAAGAAATAAAAGTGAAACTAGAGAACAAGAGGAGTTCATCCTACTAGATAGAAACAATGAGATACAGATTTCTTCGAGAGAAAATGAACATGAGGAGCATCAGATATCGGAGGAAGGACAGGAAATTATACCAGATATGACATGTCAGGACGATGGACAGAGTATTACAGTAGATGAGCATGTTCAGCATGAGGAGACAGAGTTGTCATCTCAGACAAGGGAAAATCAGCCTGAACAAGGATCAGATACAGGAGAAAGAAGTGAGGAGTTAACAAGCAGGATTAAGGACGATGAGACAGAGTCATCAATACAGACTAGAAGTGGAAGAACAGTGAAAAAGCCTATGTGGCATGATGGTTACGATTTTGATTTTGGTCTATTAGTGATGGAAAATGAACCGAAAAGCTATGAAGAGGCTATGAACTCAAAGGAAGCAGAAAATTGGAAACGAGCAATAGCAGAGGAGCTTCAGCAGCTAAATGAAAATAATACTTGGACAGTAGTTGAGAAAGTAACAGAAAATATGGAAGTCATAAGTACAAAGTGGGTTTTTAAGAAAAAGAAAAGCGAAAATGGGGACATTAAATATAAGGCTAGATTAGTAGCTCGAGGTTTTGACCTTTATTATTGAGAGAACTTAATAATAAAGGTCATGTTTAGTGGCCATGTTTCGTGGTGAACAACGATTGACCATTTTACTTTCGCCGAAAGTTATTAGTAGGCTTCTCTCAAGGCCCAATCTTTGACGATTCGCATACAGCCACCTCGCGCATGTCGGCGCTCCATCCCTTTAGTACATGGGTGTCTGATTCATTTGACGTAATGAGAAAATATGGTTTGTTCAGAGTTCGGGGGCGTTGGCAGCAGCTCAAATAACGGCGATGTTCCGTGCGGTGGAGGCGGCGGAGGCTCGGCGTGCGGTGTCGCGCGGCGCATCGCGCTCAGTGATCGAGCGCAACACGTACAGGCACGCGTACACGCGACCCGCGCCCCACCACCAAGATGAGAAGTGCAGCATATGCCTCTGCATATTCGAAGTTGATTCCGACTGCAGGTCAGTACATGATTTAAGTAAGTCGTATTTTTTAATTAGAGTCTGGTATTGTGAACCAAAAATCGACAGTAAGCGACACTAATTATACTCTGACAACTAGATGTCACAAAACGACATATGACATTTATTTGTTTTTTATTGCCATATGCTTAGGTTTTATCTAACGCAGGCGGCGAGATCCACTTGACGGACACTAGCCAGAGTAAACTGACGTTTCTCGTCACACTAATGTTACGTCAAACCATACAATGAAAACGTCAGTTTACTCCGTCTAATTAAAAATACGTACATGTTATGTCGACAGACAATCCGCTGGCTCAGCGACCCCAAGTGCATTTTTAATCCGGCTGATGTTTTTTGCATAACATGGAGGAGATAGAAGCTTTTGTTAAAATAAGATCTTTTAAATCTAGACACACGGAGTGTGTTAGCCAAGTTCGGAAAGAAACAGGGCGTCGATGCACTTCTTCTTCTTTCGTGTTGATGATCCGAATTAAATTTTTCCCGACCAGAAGGCAAAATCTATTTGACCTACATATTTGAAATTTTGTAGGTCTGTCAAGACCCATCCAATTACCCCGAATCCCAAATTTTATAAAAGTAGCTCATATAGTTCCCTTGATATTGACCTTTGAAAATGGCCATATTTATCACTGACATTTTTACATTGAAATTTGGCATGGAGTTAGGTCATTGGGCATATATTAAGGAAAAAATCAGAAATCAGCCAAATGTGAGCCGAAATACAAGACAAAATTAGTAGTGCGGTCCCGAAAGCGTGAGCTACATATAAATGATGCTATGTACCGGGAGAAAATATGACTTTGCAACGACCGACCAGTTCGTGTCGCTTCGTACACAGCTTCGTAGGGGCGCGGTCTTCATCGTCGTTGCGGTGCGTGCGAGCGGGGCGTGAATGATCTTTATACCGAAAGCAGTACGAGGTGGGAATGGTAGGATGTAAGATGCGCTAAGATTGAAATTGTTAAGGAGTCTAGGAAGGCGGCAAGGGGAAGCGAATTATGGTTAGATTATTTTTAATCTACCTAGCTTAGCACTATTAGTTATTCTGTGATTAGGTATATGTTATAATTCGGTACGTATCACCGCCAATAAGTACATATTTATTTAATTAGTCAGCCTTTTTTCGACCACGACACTATTAGTTAGGTATTCATATATATTATGAGATCTAACTGGATGCCAAGTTCAATTGACGTTCCTTCAAACTTACCTACAGAAATATATAGCATAGCCTAAGTCTCACGTCCATAATCCCCGAAGAGGTTAGACAGAGGACCCACCTTCACCTGAGAAGAGTTACAGAGTTGTGATTCTTGTTACACACAAGACTCATTCAAGAGAAGAGATTCAGAGTTTTGTTTGAAAACTTGCCAAGTTCGTTTCTAGCAAGAAATATTTTTTATGTTTAAACAATGTTATGTATTTCTACTAGGTACCTATGATGAAGGTGGTTCCTCTGTCTACCCCGTCGGGGATTATGGACGTGAGAGTTATGCTATGCTATATATTTCTGTAGGTAAGTTTTCAACTAACATCAGAGATATTAATGTCTAAAGTTAGTATTGGATAGATGCTCTGTCTTTATGCCGCCAGGACCTGCGTGTGAATGGCGCTAGAGAAAACTAACTACGACATAAAACTATTGCCATTTCCTTCTACCGTTTTTTTCAACGTATTTTAATTGTTTTCACATTTGACCATAAATTTATGTCTATTTCTTAATTTTTAAGAAATGCGTTTTATATTTGATACTTGGAAACCACCCTATTTATTGCAGGCGGCTGCCGTGCATGCATCTATTCCACATGGAGTGTGTTGACCGATGGCTGAGCACCAACAAGCACTGCCCCATCTGCCGCGTCGACATCGAGACCCATCTCAACAAGGACGCCGTATAAACGCCACTCGAACCCGTTCCCAACAGCAGCATTCTTAAGACTCGGCATATTCTTTACGGATGGAGAAGCGAAGGGCTAACAAAATACCTGTTATATTTATTATGATTACTTACTAGGCGATTTTGAATTAATGATTCAGCTTTTGTTAATCTGATTTAGCGCAACCAAAATTTTGACGACACATTTTGCATCGATACTTTCTTTTTACATTGATGGAAAATAGGTAGCAATTGTTCAGTTATCGTATTGAGTCGCCCTGTAACAGGTACTTTATTACCCCTTGTAAAATATTCCACTTATATTGATAAAAATAGATATCTGGCGGATCAAAGACTACAGGCAGTTAATGAATGTCATTAATATATAAGAGAAGTTCGCGTAGCCGCCGCTCTCCTGGTGTGCGTTTTAACTTTACTATAAGTACGTTTCAAAAATTCTCAGTTTACCGACCACATGGTAACGAATATACACAACTACAAACTACTATTGTAACAACTACTACTGAAAAATAAGATATTCCCGTACAGTGCCGTCAATTCCGGGGTGACCGCCAAACCTAAAGTTAAAACTAAAACTGACACCCTCACTCATGCTAGATCGTGTAAGAATAAAGGTGATATTTAGTTTAGCGAGAGACACCCCAGAATTGGTGCCAGTATATTGGTCGGTAACCAGTAAAGTTTTCTTTAAGAAACTAAAAAACGGCCCATATTCGGCCTAAGTACTATAAATTTTAAATTTACTGTAAGATTAATGCCGTCAAATTCTAATTTATGTAGCTGCTCCAGTTTTATATTCCACAAACAAAGATCAAGTTTAGGTCCCTGCGTTGGATTTTTTTTTAATTGTCTTCCGGCCGTTTCAAAACATACCTACACCCATTTCCCCAGATCTGGAAGGTTCATTTACAGTATCTGTTTATATCACCTTTGTTGTTTATCTCACGATGTTAATCTATTGCCCTAGCTTAATTCTAGATTGTTTAACAGATAGAGCATGCGGCTGACTGCACAATGACAATGCATAGTTACATTCAAGATTTACATGAGGCAGTTGTTCAATGTCGTGCTCCATACATGTTCGGAGTTTCTGCTATACATCAACCCTGATTAATACTGGCCTCAGATTGAGGCGACTCGCAGTTTGTATTTAATACAAAACTGTGTAGAAGATTTATTCCATATAGTTAATAAATGTCGTATTCCATACATGTTCGTAGTTTCAGCTAACTTCATCAACTCTGATGGTGTATATTGGACACACTGTTGCCGTTGAATCAAGAGCTGCGTTCAGAATTTACTCCGTACAGTTAATAAATGTTGTATTCATACATGTTCAGTGTTTCTGCTAGCTTTACAAGTTAATAATGGTTGCCTCAGGTAAGATTCCTAAGGCGATACGCAGTTTCGCTGAATACACACAGAATTGCATACAAGATTCACCCAATTGAATGTCGTACTCCATGTTCGGTGTTTCTGCTAGCTGTACATCAACTTTAGTTAAAAATGGTTTCCTCAGATATGATTCATTAGGCGACAGGCACGTTTTCGCTGAATACAGACAACTACATACAAGATTCACTCCATATAGTTGTTCAATGTCGTACTCCATGTTCGGTGTTTCTGCTAGCTTTATTTCATCAACGCTAGTTAATACTGGTCGCTTCAGTTACGATTCCTGAGGCGACACGCAGTTTTTGCGGGATACAGAAAATTTCCCCCATATAGTAGTTATAGTTAATAAATGTCGTATTACATAGATGTTCGGTATTTCTACTAGCTTTACATCAAGCTTAATAATACTGATCAATACTGGCCGTCTCCGGTATGACTACGCAGTTTCCGCTGAATATTATAGCAGTGTTCAAGATTTACTCCGTATAGTTAATAAATGTCGTATTCCATACATGTTCCGTGTTCCATACATGTTTTTATCATCTGGTTAATACTGGTAGTTTGAGAGTTGATTCCTGAGGCGAGACGAAACTTCCGCTGAATACATAAAATTTTGTCATACAGTTAATAAATGTCGTATATCATACATGTTCGGTGTTACAGCACGTTTTTCATAATTTATGGTTAATACTGTTAGACTTAGGGTTGATTCCTGAGCGACATGCGATTCCGCTGAATACAAAAGATTTAATCCATATAATTAATAAATGTCGTATTCCATACATGTTCGGTATTAATAAATGTCGTATTCCATACATGTTCGGTATTTACAACTCTTTAGACGTCATACAGTTAATAAATGTCATATTCAATACATGTTCAGTGTTTATGCACATTTTTCGTCAATCAGTACTGGTTATCAGTCATAATGTGGTAGTTATATCTTGCCAATGTCTCTGCTCACTCTTGCGATATCCATTTCCAGAATAAGAGATAGGTTTCACTCTTCACAACTGTTCTCCATAGAAAAGGGTTACGACTACTAAATAACAGACAACTTTTGAAACTTGAACTTCTTGAACTCTTTTACAGTGATGAGTCAAACATCAGTACACAATCTCACCCTAAAATATTGTTTCTCAATGAGTAGGACTATTTTATCTTAAACTCATGGAAGGAAACTTACAAAAAGGGAATGCTATCAAAAAATATAAGTCTCACCCAAAAGTTTAGGTAGGACCTATACAAAATTAAGACCATGTGAATGTTTCTTAAACCAAATGTTTATTTCACTGAAATATTACACATTTGTTTTTTTCTATATTTAACAATTTTGCGAAATTTTCAGCAAATTTTGCTTTTGAGTTAATATTTATACATTGAATTTTGAAGTATTATAATTAATTACACATTGGAATTTTTGTCTTTCGACTTCTGATCACATGGTTTTAGTTTTTCTTCGAGCTGTGGTGAACTGATAATGGCTTTCTGTTGCAGCTCCAAGCTCTCTTCTTGAAGCTTATGTGTTAACTGCTTCTGAGCATTGCATGCCCTGAAAACAATATTAAGTGCATGTATCATTCAATTTCTTTAAGTTTATTTCTATATACAAATAGCTGTCTAAATGCACATGATTCCATGTGCAGTCTTCAAATTAATTCCTGTTAATTATGTCTCTTTTTCACCTGAAATACCAACCTACATCTTGTTATCCAACTTTGTGAAGGGGTGAACTTACAGGAATTAAGTGTTTATAAATGTTTTCGGTACATTGAATAACTAATTAATTATGTACCACAAGTAAGAATAAGTATATATTTTTTATTTAGTTATTACTAAACTTTTGTTGATTAAGTTACTATTACAATGTTACTGGTCAAAAGGGGTGACTATTGTTGATTTTTGATTAAGATTAGCTTTTAAAAACACCTACTTTTGTCAAAAAATTTTATTTTTAGTTTTTACTTACCTATCTAAAAACCAAAACTTAATAAAAACTGTAAACTTTTCTAAAATATACTTAATTATAAAAGTACAACATGATTCTAATAAAGGAATCTTTTTCCTAACAAGAGTTCTTCATTTTAGATGTAAGGTGTTTATTTATTTATCATATGGCAGAAAACACACTAGGTAATCTAGGTATGTGTTTTTATTATTATTACCTGCAAGCGTGGTCAATTCTCTCGCATATTGCATCAGATGCAGCAACATTTCCTGACAGGAAAGATATTTCGGCAGCAACTGTGGCTAATTTCTCTGCATAATCCATGTAACCTGAAATTGGAATTATTATTGCCCAACCAGAAACTATTCAGAAATTTGTACTGCATAAAATTGAATCTGCATAGGTATTTAATCAATGTGCCCGGACAAAAAGTTGGATGGATTGGAACAATATGTATTGCTTCAATGCTACTAGAGAGAGGGCAATCTATTCTAAACCACAACTAAATAATTCAAGTTCTCTTCTCCTTTTAATGAGCCAACTTACTGAATAATGTTCGGAGGTTATGTTTTAAGTCACACAAGGAACCACGAACAGCAACCAACTGGTCCCAATGATGTGGTGGAGTGCCATCATCACCCCATTCCAGAGCTTGTTTCACCAAGCAGATCTCCTTGGATAAAACATCTCTTAACCTGTACAAAACAAATTTGTTTTAGTTGGCATGCACTTTAAAATTAAGAGTAGTGAACAAATAGAATCTAGATACCTCTCGCTGGTATCTTGTATAGCAACTAAAGTAACAGTGAGTAACTGTGTTGCAGCATTTACGTTAACTGTGGTCGCTTGCCGGATCAGGAACTCGTGTTCCAAACCACCCAACCCAACTTCATCCCAGTGGGAATTATTATACTCTTTCTTTTCACAAGAAGCTGTAGTGAGTAAGCCTAAGGTAACAGGTGTATAATTACGAATTTTAGTAACTATAGTTCTTCTGTGTACCCGGCAAGCAGATAGAATATTGAACAGTCTGTTCCTAAACATTGTGTCGAAGGGATGGACGGGTCGGGTTTGTAAATCAGGTTTTTAAACTAAATTTCACATCCAATCCATTGCTATGTCTGCACACATGAATAAATAAGAATCATCTCGGAATAAAAGAAGAACAGAAGTCCAAACAGATGAGAGATATTGACATTGTTTTTTTTAAGGCAAAGGGAACTGAGCCCATACAGCCATTTCTGATGTAAACAACTCTTTCAAGTCTTCATTAAAATGCTGGTGTGACACATTTCATTGCTATCTGGGAGAATCTTCCACGCTTCTGCGCCATCCGAACCAAATAAGAAGGCGTCCCGGACGCAGTGTGGCTCTTCAAAATCCAGCCAAGTTCGGATCGGGCTGCAGCGTCTTATTTGACTTTACTTCACTGTCCCACACATTATTCACATCTTGTCGAAGTTTTTCGAGCAAGAAACACCATTCTTACTAGAAAAGCACTACTGTAAAACAATTTGCAAGACAAATCGAAACAAAGCGGACGTGGACGCCACAAAAGCGCGGGAGAAACTCCATATTGACATTGACGGATATATTTTTTCAGTGCGGTTTTTTCCGTATTATTGGAAAAGGCAAAGGGATCGGAGCTTATTCAGCCATGTCTTTCGTGAATAAATTTCTTCATTAAAATGCTGGTGTGACACATTAAATTCTGCTGCGTCCGAACCAAAGAAGTAACAACGTCCCGGGCGCATAATGGCTCTTCAAAAACCAGCCAAGTACGGACAGAACACAAGGGCAACAACGTTTTATTTCACTGTTTCACACACTGTTCACATCATATGGACGTTTTTCAAGTAAAATATTCCGTTTTAATAGTAGAAAAATCCACTGTAAATAAATTTGCAAGACAAAATAAAGGCAAAAAGCGCGGCAGAAACTCCCATTGAAGGATAAATTATTCGTATGTAAGGTTTGCGTTCCATAACGTTTATTTACCCTACAATAATTACTCTACCCGGTTACGAAAAAAACGCGAATTTTTCATCTGACCGCGCGTTTTACGTGTGGCTCGAAGGTCATACCTCTATCAAGGGTGACTCCTAGATATTTGACCTTTTTCTCCCAAGAGATAGGTCTGCCGAAAAGTGAGAGTTGCCCTATGTTATTCCGAACATGGGTGGTCGTATCAGGGGAACGACCCCTAGCGAAGAGAATGGCGACTCTTTTGTCAGGGTTCACCTCGATTCTCCACTTCCGAAACCATTCGCCTAGGGCGGCGGCGGCGGATTGGAGAATCCGGGTGATACGAGCCCTGTTCCAATCAGAGGTGTAGAGAGCGGTGTCGTCCGCAAATAGCGCGAGTTCTACCTTTGGATGGCGAGGGATGTCGCTGGTATACAGCGAGAAGAGGAGTGGCGAGAGGACGGAGCCCTGGGGGACTCCGGCTCTGATTGGGCGAGGGGAGGAGAGCGAACCCTCGACGCGGATCGATTCTTGAGGAAGTCCCGTAGTATGAGTACGAGACGATCCGGCACCCCGATTTGGTATAACTTGTATATCAAACCGTTGTGCCAGACTTTATCGAACGCCTTCGCCACGTCGAAGAATAGCGCCCCTGTGGGGATCGGCTTACGCGAATAATTGAGTCTCTCCAGTATGTGTTCCGTGATGCGGTGCACCTGCTGGACGCACGAGTGTCCGGGTCTGAAGCCAAACTGGACGTCAGGGATTAAGCCTTTGGACTTGGCAATGTCATGGAGGCGATTATTGAGAAGACTTTCCCCATTGTCTTGAGGAGACTGATGGGGCGATAACTGGTGGGTTCAGAGCGCGGTTTACCTGGTTTGGGAATACCTATGACAACTGCTTCCTTCCAGGCGTCTGGAAAGGAGCGGTATTTTTAGCGCTGTTGACTTTCTGTGCCAGGAGGCTCAGTTCGTCAATGTCGATCGCGTCTATGATATCTAATATCATAGCAATATTCGACGCGGCGTTGTTTGACGGTACCGTGGGGGCCGAAGCCGGGGCCTTTTTCGGCGGAAACGGTTTAGACGCGGGCGGCTTTGCTGTAGGAGCCGCGGATGATCCCCTGGCCATTAGGAGAAAATTACCTTTATGGGAACATTAAGGGAATTCACTTTCAGCACACTACATCTACAAGAAACTCAAGAAACCCTGGAGGAATACATTGACATCCAAGGTGGACTATTTATTCTTATATGAATCCGTGGGAAACGGCTGAGCTAGCGGCTACCATTATATTGCTCTTAGGCCCACTTTCGCGTACTATTAATCCTCGATTGTCTGGCGAATTGTCTATGCTTTTCATTAAAAAATTAACTTGGGTTAGTGTAAACCCCAGAGTTATCGGTTTGCGCAAGGCTGCCATAATGTATATTTTTTGTACTTTATATCAAAATACATACGAAATAAATTATAATTCATTTATTGATTTATTATGATGATATTTTTATAGAATTGATATACATCTCTTAAAACACCTACAGATCTTCAGTATTCTATGTAAGCATTAATTAACAAATTGAAATGCATGGGAGTAGTCGCGTAATTGAACACTCGCGGCTTTAATGTTGAAATTCAGAGTGGCTACACTCCTGTCAGCTGCAGCAATTAGCTTTGTCGAATCGAAGTCCAAACTATAAATGGGCGAAGACTTCTTTTGTGTAAAGTACATCTGGAAGAATAGATATAAAAATAAGTAAAGCCTGTGGGCATACCCAGCTCACAGTCCTATTTCTAGCAGTCGTCCAAAGAGCGCGTCTCCGTAGGTCTCGTGAGAGGCGAGGAGGGTCGCAGGGAGATGAGCGCAGACTGCTTTTCAAACAGGGAGCGAGTGTCAGTCGCTAGTGTTTTCCCGCCATTAGTAAGGGCGATGTCCCATTATTAAATATTTTATTTAATATTATATAGTATTTATAATGTAAGTTTTTACATTGGACCCACCCAGGCCCGGGTGATGGAGGTCTCGAATTTGTTGCTAGCAAATTACCTGAGTATGGTGAGCGGAGTTACGGGAATCAAATAATACACATCGAGAGTATTCTGAAGAACCAACAACGATAGCATAGCAGCCGTCAGATTTTACACAATAAAGTGTAGATTGAAATGGATCCATTGTTTCATAAATCTGAAAAGAAATATACTCTAAAGTCAGTTTTCATATTAGTTTTTTATAATAGTTTTGGTATTTGCATAAATTCATAAGATGCAACTAAGCCACAGTCAGTCTTACGAAGTAAGTAGAAATCTTTATATGCTTTATACCTATGTTATTGTGCCTACTTTATTTTATTTTTAGATTAGATTACTGTAGCCTAAATTATACTTTAGAATTCCACTGGGGTGAGGTAAAAAAATAGCGGCATCCCAGAAAAAAAGTATTACAATTTTTAATAATGTACCCTTATTACACTATTCTGCATGCAGTCTGACTGAATGAGAAAGTCAACTGATTGAGTCAGGTGTAATAGCTTTCAGTATGGTCAGTCTGCGATTTACACCATATAAACAGAAGCCTGTCTAAATCGCATACTAAATCGTATACTGCATGCAGCATAGTGTAGAATGGGCTTAATAAGTAATTGCAGACACGTATTATACTTACAATTTCACCAGTTCTTATGTCAATTAACTGCAGCATCCCAGAATGTGTGACGAACATTATGGTGTTCTCATTATGCCATCCAACATCACGTACTGCTTGCTTTGTACTTCTTGTGTTATCTGCATTTAACAATAATTGACCCCTGCAAAAATAAATAGGTATATTATATGCTGTCGTGGCAATGATGTCACGTTCGACATGCAAAGTTGCGTAGCTACAGATGTCTTCTTACATATCTTCAGAGATATTTGAGCCTATGTGAATAACATAAACATATGTCTGAGCGTGCTTACCATACATCCATGATTTTAAGAGGAATAGTTCAGCACGGATAAATGATTCAAGAATGGAATCGATCCATTACTCTTGCGCCTCAGTAGAGACTGAGAGCTCACGCAAAACATAGTGATTACCTTCTCTCTGCTCAAGCCATTGAATCATTACGGCATTCTGGCATGGTTGATTAATCTAAAGCTAAATGAAATTATCTCTTCTACTCATAAAGCTAATCTAGGTACCAGTACTTAAAATTTACTTGCTTTTACTAAATAACAAGAACAAATTCATACACACAGCACAAGTAAAAAATACCTACGTTGTGACATCAAGCAAAACTGGCATACTGTTTCCATTAAGACCCAGTGCTAATTTGTCTTCTATATTATTTATGGCTAAACACCGTACACCTACACATTCAGCTAATGTGAGTTCTTGTAGACCTATAAAACACAAGTGTAGTTTTAAAAATATTATTTATTTTAATGATTAAAGATGACATATATGTTAATAGTGCCAGATTGTTACCGTTTCTTATGTTTTCTTCCTGGTTGCAACTCCAGAGATGTAGCTTGGAACTATAATTCGAAGCTGACACGACATATGAGGTATCCTTTTTATTAATCATTTCAACAGCTGTTACCTCAACCTGTCCATTTTCATGGCAGTCTCTAATGTGGTGGAACAAACACGGTCTATGTTTTATACTCTCATATTGATACACAGCAACACAACCATCCCTAAAAATTAAGAGCTGGCTGCAATATGCATGACTTGCAAAACAATACCATATACAAAAGTAAAAATATTCAAAAACACTGTCTGAAAAGATATATACCTATTTCCACATATGATAAAATGATTTCTTACAATAAACCTAGAGATATCATTTGTTCGTACATCATTCCTTCTCACTTTAGGTACTTCAAATTTCCAAAGAAAATCTCTGCAATATGGAAAGCCTCTTTTATCAGTAGGGTAGCATCGAAGCTCAGACCCTACAGATATGACCAGAGCCTCAGAGTTGTGAAACTTTATCCATGGCATGTAATTTGTATGGTGATATAAGATTACCTGAAATAATTTTGAATCATAAATATACCACACACAAACTACACACGAGATAAAACTAAACTATAACCATCACCATCCTCAAATTAAACTATCTAGTATGGTAACATAATACCTTGTTTCTATAAATTCCTTTGCACCAGTTATGTGAAATTCGACTCCGATTGTACCAGGACAGTGTGATGATTTGACTGAAATTATAAAAGTGTAGGTAGTTTAATTATTGTGCTACATGCACATGATACTGATTTAACATGCATGCATTGGAACTGTTAGCTATCTAAATAATTTTGTATGAGAATATGGTGGCTGCATTACTAGCTAAACGTCGTGATTGGGCCAGTATACTGGCCTTCTGAAAACCAAGGGGGCCGGTATACTGGTTGTGCTACCAATTTAGACTAATTACTAGCCACTTGCATACTAATAACTAATTATTATTATTATTAATGTTAATTTTTTTTTTCTGTATTAGGTTTGTGTATTATTTATAATATTAAGATCGAAACTAGTTTGATCCATAATTCGTGTATTCTAGATGTAGGAAAGTACTTAAAGGCAAATCAGTAAATAAATATCATATTATTATAACAAATATTATAATTATAAAGTTTATTAATTAGTTTATTTTGATAATAAGCAATATTTTTCATGGAACTGATTTCTTTTAAATATTTCTTATTATCTAATATGAAAATAAGCAAGGAATGCCTGGTGGCTAAATTATATTGAGCTATGTACTTATTCAAAATAGGCCCTTATTTTATGAAATTAAGGGTGGATGGCTGGTTATTGGTTTAAATGTAGCACTCAAAGCCAGTATACCGGCTACATTTTCTCGACTGGTGGCCGGACACTAGCCGGACACAGGGCAAAACCGACTTTTTCGGAAAAATATTTTATTACTTAATAATATACATTTAATTTAGTATAATCTCAAGGATATGATAAAAAGTACAAATACATTTCAAAATATAGAAATCGTAACTGGCGGCAGAAATAAGCGCTCAAAGTTTACAACTTCCTTAAAAGGCCGGGCACTGGACACACCACCTTACCTATTTGGATAAAACTTTTCATACAACTTCTTTGGGATCTGGAGAAGGATAGGCTGCTTTTTACCCGTGAAAATTATATGATTCCCACGGGAAACTCAAGCATGCGCAAGGTAGCTTGTGCAGGGTAGGTAGGTACTGAAGTAGGTAATAAAATAGGTACCTGTTCTCTGAAGTATTATGTAGAATCAGCTTGTCTCTACTCATTGTTCTCCAAATAGAGTTGTCATATATAATCAAATTCCGTAAAGTTTTACACGTGAGCATTACATTTCGGAGGTCAGATACATTCAAGATTTTTAAAACATTAACCAAAATATCAAGGGGTAATTGCAAAAGCATTGTGTTGGGAATACCGGTGAATAATTATGTTATGTAATGTAACTTTTTGAGCAAATTGTGATTCAATAATCTGAGAAAATAAATTAATACACAAACCCCAACCAGCAAAACGTCACACTGTCCTAAGCAAGTCCTAAGTAGGTAGGTAGGTAGGTACTCTGTGTTGCTCGATTCCGGATCAGTGTGACCAACTTTTAAGTATATAGGTATTTTCAAGGTTGAACTTCAACGGCAACACTGATTTTGGTTCAAAAGACCGTTCTATTACCAGTTGAAATAATTCACATTGACAATTGTCTATGGTGGTCCATTACCGCGTTAACAGCTGAAAATTTATTAAACCTATATATGAAATAAGCAATGGAAAGTGTATAATTGTCAACGTGAATTATTTCGACTGGTTTTGGAACGCACTCCAAATTCAAGGAGCAGAGATAGGAAGAGAGCGCGCCAATCTTTATGACGTATCTAAATATAGGCACGAGTCGCGTTTCAGTACATGTTTTTAAGTGTCAGCGGGGGTAGAAGAGCGAGGGATGAGTACGGGCCGCCGCGCGATGTGGGAGGGAATATACCCCGCTCTCTCGCTCTTCTACATCCCGCTAACATCTAAAAACATGTAGGTACTGTAAAACAACTCGTGCCTATATTCAGAAACGCCCTAAAGTTTGGCGCGCTCTCTACCTTCGTCATTGGTTCAAACTAGACATATACTCTAATCTGTGGTTCAAACGTCAGTGTCATGTCAAACCAATCAAACGTTTTTCTTTGTATTGTTGGTTTCTGTAGTAGGTAAAGTAAATTAAATGGTTTTACTACGTAGCACAGCATAAATATTATTTGTTTGATCGAGAAACAAAATAACATGAGTGCTTGCTAGAAAAAAAATTTGTTAGGCATCTAAAGTGGAAAGTGGAAACTACAGTACCTACCTACCTACAAATGATGGATTTATTCAGACAGGGTGTGTATTGGAGATTATTGCTAAAATAAACTATTATGCCTATTACTTCTCGTAAATCTTTGATGATAATTTTGTAGTTTATATAATTCATAACGCCTATGTAGTCAGTTTGGTAATGTACCTACATAAACTAGCGAGCGAACTTAATCAAGGCCGTGCAGTCCCGTACCTGGCACCGACTACACGATACTGCGTTGCGCTTTGACGACGCTCTGCACATAAGCCAGCGCAACGGTGGGTGGATCTCAGCTCGTCATATCAGAATAAAAAATATACATGTGTACATATTGTCGCGTTATCAATTTATTTACGCATTATTCGCGCGCCGCCAAACTCGCCAGACGGCCGCAACAGCTCTGCTTGTGCGGGCATGATCTTTGGCTTCACAATTTTCAGAGAGTTGACACATGTGTTCATAAAAGAAATCAAACTTGTTATTGAATTTGTGATTATTCTTACAATTTGTTTTAATGATTTTTAATGGCCATTTTTATTTAATGAACATTTCCAAATAAATTGTGATCAAAGGTGTGGATTATCGAAGTAAGTTACTCATTTTTAGCTAAAAGTACGGTCAGAGTATAGGTAAGATGGCCGGCACCAAGATAAGTAAAAGGAGCCCCACATCCCG
Organism: Hofmannophila pseudospretella; assembly: GCA_947369225.1. NCBI lineage: Eukaryota > Metazoa > Arthropoda > Insecta > Lepidoptera > Oecophoridae > Hofmannophila > Hofmannophila pseudospretella. The sequence continues at coordinate 27,296,812 of OX376311.1, read as the reverse complement.
GGACTCTATGCGTGGTTGTCATAATGCCAACTAACACAACCTAATCAATGAGAGTCAGCTCTGTATCCACTATGTTTCTGTGAAACTGTTAATTGTTTAACAAGGCCAAATTTTCTATTTCCCTCCCTCAGTGTCCTGTTAATAACCCAACCAATTATTAAGAAAAAATTACTTAGTTTCTATATTCTAGGTATAATTAATGATTCATCAATTTTTTTTCTTGTTACTATCATTATGTACCTAGTTACTTACTACTACTACTTTGAAGGAAAGGTTTAAAAAACATTTGGAAATTTCCAGAATTGCACATACAAGAGAATATCTTAACTAGTAGTAATATCTTACATATGAATTTGCATTATTTCTAATCTATTATAATTAATCACCCAAAAGTAATATTATGTCCTTATTATACCTATTGCAAGCTATGAGTCAACTTGTATTGATAAACAAAATCATGGATGGATAGTACCATATTTGTATATTCTTTCACCTAGGTTTAATTTTAAATAAAAAATGCTCTCTCTAACAACATATATATTATTTTCCAAGATATCAGTAATTTGTGTTTGATGTTTATTATAGTGATAGAAAAGTATATTTAATTTAATGGTGAATTTGTAGGTACAGACTGTAACAAAACATCTGTTGGGGCAGGGCAGGTCCATAATAAAGAAACCCAGTTCTTGTTGACTTATTAAAGGCACGAGTGATACAGACTGACTAATTGACTATGTCAAGAAAATCACCAAATGTGCTACATAGTATTGATGATCTAATATTATTGTACTGTAACTGTATGATTTGAACATTACCAATATTGAATATTTTTTTTCTTCTTTCTAGTTAATTAGTTTATATATTCTAAAACTGACTGTAAAATTTTATCTTTGTCTACAGATATGAAGGGTCCAGCTAGGCCGGCTCCAGCTGCCCCTGGGTTTGGTGTCAACCGCTATTCCCCAGTTACAAATTGGAATGATGATCCATTTGGTGCTGATCTTTTTGAACCTGCCCCACACTATAATCAGAAAAAGCAGGCACCTCCTAGACCTCCACCACCCAAAGTCAATTCTAAATACCCTGATGTCCCTCTTAAACCCTCTCACTTCATAAGGAAACCTACAGTCCTGTCTTCCATATTGTCTCGTAAGAGTAAAACAACAATTGTTAATCAGAATATTTTTTTAAACTCGCAAGGTCTACCTGTTGATTTAAATAGTGAGTTGGATGCTACAAGAATGTTTCCTAAATGTGAACCAAAGAATATTCAAACAGGAGCTCTGATAGACCTGTCGTCGCCGCCAAGTTCTCCGACATTCACCACACGGTCGAGCAGCGATGGACTAAGTGTGGATAGTTTTGGTTCTGATGCTACTACATCGACTAATCATCACAATACTCTGAATGGCGGAAATGCTTCGCAAGCTGAAAGTGGATTCGAAGATGATTTTGATCTCTTTCTGAATTCTAGAAAAACGATTTCTAGGGAGGATACACTAGATGATTTTGGTTCAATTGATCCATTTTCACCACAGTCGATGTCAAGGCCACCTATAATGAAAAAGCCAGTTTTGAATAAAGATCTGTTAGACATGTATAGTAGTGGAAACAGCCAGTCATTACTTCCAACATTGAAAGGACCGACTATAATTCGCGCTAAACCAGCGAGACCCAAGCCTCCAGATAACTCTGCTTTATTGAAAAATACTTTCGGGGGCAGCTTCCCTATGACTTCCATGAATGTCAATACTACGACACCTATTCAGAAGGTGTGTAATGGCTTTGGAGACTGTTTCGTAAGTAGCCTTCTATGATTGCTTTAAAAATATTTCGTAACTATTGAAACTAACTGACCACTTTGCAGTAGTGAATTTAGTCTTAATTGATACTAATTACGAGACGACATTACGCAAATTTCCTGTGAGCTCATTGTCGTTATTAGTTGCATTGTATGGGTTCAAAAATATCTGCTCTAAAAATTATAATTCAGAATTTAGTTTGATAATAAAATAGTAATTTCTTTAGGGCTTAAATTAAAGCTTATTTAATTTTATGCCCTATTAACTTATTATAATAAGAAATAAGAGTTATAATTTTAAAGAGGAAAATTTCTTTTAGACTGGGGAATACAGTTGACTGAATAATGAACAGGATTATATAACATGATTTCGTGCTGCAATGCTTTGTTTTTAGACGTCTTGTTGTAATCGAGTAAACCGAGCAGTCGGTTATTTACTGCTTACTTATTTTGCCAATATTACGAGTGTGTTGCATTAATAGGGAGTTGAATGGCGTATCCGAGTCCGCCCTTTTATTGCAACGCCTTTGTACTTACATAGGCGTCGTCGGTTCCGGGGTGGCTGCCAAAGCTAAATGAAACTGAAACACACTTACTCATCATAAAAAAACACACTCACTCATCTCATATAATTTGACACAGGACACAGGACGTTTCGTTTAGCGATTCTTTTGGTGGTCACCCCGGATTCGATGCCATATGCTCCTTATAATTAATCCTAACCTTTGCCCCGGTCAATTTACACAACAATAACTTAACAATAGCTTTATGTTCACACGGTTGTACATAACGCGATTAACTTTATCTTTGTCTGTCATAACTAGAAAAGAAAGAGATGTAATAGCACTAGAGTCTCAAATTAGTCATTCTTCGTGTTTAATTTTACTTCTTGGGTGAACCGTCTAACAATTATTGTTTCAGGACTCTAAGCCATTTAGTTGGGGTGAGGAGAGTTCCCCAGAGCGTGAGTCGTCGCCACCGATGCCGTCGATCCCTCCGCCGCCGCCGCCTCCCGACGTTGAGGACGACTTGCCGGCCGTATGGCCAGAGGGCGCACCTAATGAGCTCCTTGATTCGCTGACGCAAATTTCTGAGGATTCTGAGGAACCATCTGCTGTGGCGCTATTTGATTACTTCACCGATCATCCGGATGACTTGTGTTTTTCGGTGAGTACCTACGATATCAGTTCCCTATCCAGTATTCCTAGTTCTTTTTACATTCCATATACATTACCTAAGTCGACCTAATCAACATTGAGTCATTTCATATCTAGCATCATAATGTTTGTAAACTATCTTTATAACCATTCATAACAGTCAATTAAGGGATCAAGGGGTGTGTATATCCTCAAAGAACAAACGAAGAAATATCTATAACAGTTGTTTAATTTTTTTTTCTACGACTCGATTTTCATACAAATCATTCATTCATGTCGTATTCGTGCAATATTTTACTGAAATATTATTACCATCAGGTCAATAGTATTGTACTGTCGCCAAATAAAACATTTATTGCAATATATTTCATTACAAGGTTTATTTATGCACTTGAAGGTTTTCATACAAATATTCAAAGTAATTTTTTTTTATAATAAACGTTCTAAAGTGTGTTGTTTTTGTATTGGCGATAATAAAACAGCATGACATAAATCATATACATACCAGTGAAATGTATTAAAAGTACGACTAGAATGTGATAAACAATTTGTATGAAAACCGTGTCATAACGTTGCACCTTAATATTATATTGTTTGGAAGAAACATTTTTTTCCAGTCCAACATTATTGCCGTTAGCGTCCGCTGTATTAATTTTCATTCATAATAATAATTACTGTTAAAACGTATATATTTGTCTATTGCCTCATTTGTCAAAATCTGTCTAGTTGTTTAGATTATCACTAAATTAACTTTAGTACCACAGACTTGCGAAAAACATCTCCCTCTTGTCATCGTCGTAATTGGGTAAATATTATGTATTAACCTATATGTACAATGACAACAACTAGGAAACCCTCCACAAGTAAGCAGAGGTAAATGCCTCCTAACAGATTATAAGAAAACTGTCTACCTTTGAAAAAAATATGCAAAAGCAACAGTTTGTTTTGTTTAAATCTCATGGCCTGAAGCCAAATATCTGTCTATTTATAGGGGGCAACATCAACACATACATACGACTTACGTACAGTCGTCCACAAGCTATATTATACCATCTGTCAAAAACCTTCGTATACCTTATGCCTGCGCAATACAATATAATACATTTCAGATTCTTAAATTTTGACGTTTTGGTTAGGTTGACCTGTGTTCGCCTGTGCTTATGTAGGTATAACTTTTATTTGCTCACAGCGAGCGTCTTAACGCTTCTTATTACCATAATTTGAGTTCATGGTCGCTAACGATTGTTTTTTAATCGTACGCTCTTTCTGAACATGTGCATATTACATGGGCAAACAACGTGACACGATGTATCATCCTATCAAAACTACTAGTTTAAACTATAAATAACAATACATCTTTCTTTGTTTCTAAATTGTTCATACGTTTATTCCTTCCTTATCACATATGTACATTTTAAAAGCGGTCATTTTTAAAACCGCGAGTGAGTCCGATTTAGGTATAAGTTACAATAACGCGTGATTATATGTCTGCTGTAAGTCCTCTCATAGGTACCGGCCTGTTTCTGTAAAGGCACTCTATTTGTAAATCTTGTTGGCAACCAAGTCATACCGGCTAAGATACAAACAGTAAAACATGTGTTATTGATTCGACGCAAACACGCTTGCGTCACAAAGGTGTCCAGGCACATGGCCATGTGACGTTGCGATGCCTTTGTTTGGGGCGTTTTAAATTATTTCCAGGAGTCGATATTGATATTGCCGCTGCAAACAAACGCATGTCGTAGATTCGCAATTCTGACGTGCTAAGTGATAAAACGGTTTCCATTGAAGCGATATCACGAGCCGGCCGGCGGGGCGCGTTGACAGGAACTCGTTATCACAATGGAACTTCCACTTGTGTATATAACGGGCTATTTCGAAAGATGAACATTGATTTGCATCTAGTACAGTAAATATTTTTGTATGTTTCGTTTGATTAAATTGGTCACGAATATTTATTATACTTCTCATCAAAATAAAAAAACTTTCGAAAAATATTTCGATATTAATGAAAAGTTGAATTATTTATAAAGAAATAAATTCATGAAACGTCTAAGAGTAATATTTTCTCGTATTTCAAATATTTCTTGGTAATAAATTGTACAGTTCTCGTTACCTACTGAGTTGTGCTCATTGTGCTGTATTTCTTAGAACATAAATGCTGTAAGGGGCATACGTATATATTGTTTAAAGCCGCGTGTTTTAGTTTAGATGCACAATATACAAAAACACACAAAACATGTCTGTTTGTCACTCTCAGGTGCAGTACAAAAAACTGCCCAAGTACGAGCTCGGCCTTGACATTGAAACACCGATTTTGCTCACAACTTACAAATTATTACATGTCTCAAGTTTTATTTGTTGTTAAAATAGTGGATATGGCCAATATACTAGCCAATTTTCAAAATCATGAGACATACGGTAACAACAGTGATCTCAATTGACAACTTTGATGAACGCTTACGTCATTATTTCTTCACGAATAAAATAATATAGAATACTTTCGTATTTGATGAGTTCTAAACAACGATGCTCCATAAAAATAGGTAAATAGGGTACAAAAATATATTTTTTATTGACTGCCTTTACATGAGACCTAAAATATAATTCTACGAAAATAGTCGATATTCGGATTTGGGTCAAGGGATTACAAGATATTATGTGTTAAAGTTTATAATATCTTAGTCCATTTACGAACTAGAAGCGTGAGACAGATGGACGGGCTTCGAAGCGACAGCAATCGGGCTCATTTTCCCCTTCGGGGTACGGGTCCCTAAAAATGTTTTGTGTAGTTTTTGTATATTATACATACATATAATAGTATTATGTGGACCAAAAAAATGTTTCCTTAGACATAAAAACATCTACACAAAAATGTATATTTCTTAGATGTTTTTGTTTATTATGTAAGTACCCGTAAACTAAAACATGCGCAGGGGACGCTGCTCAAAGTAGTGCGTGTGTTATTATACTTACCTACCCAAAAACATATTACTTACACAAAACATGTCTGTTTTGTTGCTCTCACTTGTAGAAGAAAAAATGTTTTGTGTAGATGTTTTTGGGTATTTTGTAGACCAAAACACACAGGAGACACAGCTTTTCTTCAATTACAGGTTGGAGAAGTGAGCTTTGTGTTAGATTTTCTTTATAATATGCATTATGAAACATTACTAATGTGTTCACATTTTAATTCGGCCACAAATCATACTTTGGGTATCGCAATTATTGTTGTTTTATACTTGTGTATATTCAACAATCATCAAGCTGATTGCATGCTCAGAATAGGCGCTATTACGCTTCATTACTCCACGGTAGAGGTGAAGTCCTTGATTTGTTCATTTAAGTGAGTGCGCGAACTGTTCCTATTAGGAGCTATTGACTTCGCTCAATGCGCGGTTGCTGCAATCACTGCTATGATCACTGAATAGAGAGACGATTCAGTAGTATATTGGAACAAACTATTGTCGTATTCAGCGACGGCGAGTCAATTTGTTAGTCTATTGGCTATTACAAGTCTTAGTCGTATCTTGTCCTGTTAAACACGTTGTATTTCTATGTCTACACTAATATTATAAATATCCTGAACTATTTTTTTTATCGGTTGCTAATGTTTTGATGAAGACCATAGACCAAGACCAGGCTTTGCATCAGCCATCACCTGTAACACCAGGCAGCTGACCTGACCATTTTAGTAATGCAACTCGACGGTTTATAATATGAAGTGGCAGAAACTGGCAAGATGATTGCTAACGAACCTATAGAGTTCGATTCTGTTTATCTTTTACGGGAAAATATTGGGTTTCCATGATAATGATGAGCTCAACTAACCGCTAAAGCGGAAGTCATCCTTTACTAAATAGCACAGCGAAATCTTATATAAGTACATGTTTCTTTGAATATCCTTGCGAATTATTAAATCAACAAGATACAGTTGATCGAATGCAAGTAGAATTCGAAACAGAATTCTTATCACGTTTTGTATTTGCTTCGAATTCACAAGAACTAATCATGCTAAGAATTCCGTTTAAATTCTCCTCGAACGAAGAGTTAGTAACCACGATAGCTTCAAAAGTTATAACATTATGGTTATAGTTTGCCGAATATTTCGTGTCGTCGTAGCCTATCTAACGTCCCCACTATTGGGGCCCAGGATGGCATGGGTTAGGAACCTAGACTTCGAAAACTTATTTTGTATATGACCACAGACAGGTGGCTCCTCATCCTTTACCGTCAGAGAAGTCAGTAAATATATAGTCAGTTAAGTTTCTTTTTCTGTTGTTTGGAATCGAATAGGTACTTATCAATAAAATGTCCGTCGCCCTAGCCATTAAGCTACGTGTCCATTGCGTCGTTATCGCAGCGTATACGACGCAATGGACGCGGATCATACACCACCTACCACCAAAGACTTTATCTGACCCTTTACTATAAAATACAAATCAAGTTATTGTTAGTTGAACATACCTAAATCAATTGCTTACAGGTAAATTCCAAGATTAAGCTGTTACGACGTGTCGATAATGAATGGCTTTGCGGACGGCTGCGAAGCGGCGCCGAGGGCCTATTCCCGGCCAACTACGTGGAGATCAAGGTACCGCTGGCGACTGAACCGGCGGCGGCGGTGCCTGCGCAGCTCGGTACGGCCATCGCGCTCTACGATTTCGAGCCAGTGCAACCCGGCGATCTACGCGTCCTCACCGGAGACACTATCTCAGTCAGTTGTAAAATCAACGACGAGTGGCTTTACGGTGAATGCAACGGTATGAAAGGCCAATTTCCTATTAACTACGTCCAATTGAGTTAATTGTGATATACAATTATTATTTTATGTATTCGTAAATTTTTGAGCTTGTAAAGGGTGAAGAGGGCACTTAACAAAATTTTACACATTACAATTTAATATAAGTATTGTAATAATAATTCCGTGAGGATGAAATGTAGTTTTTACCAGGTTTGCCTTTCTAGTGATTTCTGATAAATAAAGTAAGCTTTGAATAAATAAGTGGTTATTTCAAATTGTATGCGAAGACTGATTGTTCCATAATATCATACCACAACTTTGCAATTCAAAAACAAAACTTACCGATGTAATTAACGCAAATAACAATCTATAATGTAATATTTATACTCTTAGAAAGAGTGTCAATGATCTAGTGCAATAATATAATAATAATAATTTATAATGTGAAACTAAATATTTTCCAAGCGTCGAAGCCTTAATTACGTGTACAATTTGTTTACGAATAGAAATTTTTCGAACTATTGTTGCCATAATATCGTAAGTATCCACTAACTAGCTGTATTTTATTACCATTTGTAGAGAATTGATCCGTTTATACTAATTACAAGGAAAGCGAACGAATGACTGATTGTAAAATTAGTGCTTGTATAGTGTAACATAGATAATTAATATATGTTAGTATATAATGGTTGTGTAGTCTTTTTTGATACGATCTGAAAATGTAGTTTTAAGCAATGTTTGCTTTCGCTCATAAGTAGCTGATGAAAGAAAATATTAACCGGCCTGATTTATTAGCCGTATGTGTGTCTACACTCAGCCGGACACCACATCCTATGGGAACAGGAGTCACATTTGTTCCGGTAGCATTTTGAAAAGTATGCTTCCGCGAATGACCTACAGCCAGCGGACTACTTTATTAATAGGAGGTTGTCGGAGTCCAAATAGATCTTAATAATTAGTTATATATATGTTCTATCCACATGCGAAATAACTTTTAGCTTTCTTGTCTGGTTTTGGAAATAATTTGACGGAACGAAACTTACAGTCAGCGGCCTTTTTTTATAGTGACCGCATATAGAGAAATTCCGCCTCAATGTTTAAAGTCTCGTACATTCTCACTCTAAAGTTTTACTTATCTGCAAGTATGTTTAATATTTATTATAAAACCACCTTGTAACTAATAAAATATCGTCCATGTAGCATACGAATGCTATATTCATACATACTATGCTACGTGCATTTATCTACACGGTGGTCTAACGCTATCTAACGTATCAATATTAGACATATTTGCAGATAAGTAATACTGTAGAGAGTGATAATATACTAGATTTTTAAGACTGAGGCGGAATCTGTCTGTACACGATCATTTAAAAAAAGTCTGTTTTTTCAGTCCGCTCGTTTGGTTTTAACAAAATATTTCCAAAACCAGGCAAGATAACAGTAAAGTGATTTCGCATGTGGATAGAACGTATATAAAACTAATTATTGAAATATATAGACTCCGACAACCTCCTATTAAGGCATTACCTGAACGAAACTAGCGCCGCCAATCTAAAAAAAATCATATCAATTATATAAGCATTTAAAAAAAACAGGATTATTACACGAATGAAGAGTTTTTTTAAATGGTTTTGTTATATCATATTTAAACAAGATACAAAAAGCGAATCTGTCAATAGTTCTATAATATTACTAAAAAAATCTTCCAAAAATGCCTTAATAATTGATGGTTTTCGTTTGGCTCGTATTTTGTTTGTATGTTACACAATTGACATACAGTTAATTATGCTATGTACAATTACGTTGCAAAGCCTGTTTTTCAAAAATGCTTGCGGAACAAATTCCAAATTTTGTCATTTTCGATAGAACTAATTGCTTGTGCCATTCCTGTTCCCATAGGACGTGGTATCCCGCTGAGTGAGACACATGTATACGATTCGATTTCTACGCCCAATGAATGTAAAACTTTAGTAGGTGAAACTTTACGCCTGAGGCCTACAGTGCAGTCCAGTGCACATAAAGAAATTTTTCGAATTTCCAAAGTACACCGCTTTAGGCAATGACACCAGACTCATGCGACTTATTACAGGTTTATCAAAGGTTAACTTTTTCTAAACATGTCCGTACATAGAGATTTAGTATTTATCAAGCTAGTAATAGTAACCATATACTTTGACTAACAATAACAAAGTGTGGCTTACTATGTTTGCGAAAATAAATTCTTAGGTTTTATTATTTAAATAACACTTATCAATGGTATTATAAATTGAAAGATAAAAATAATTTTAATTGATTGATAAAAATAATGTTGTCTGTTTGTGTCTTTTGTGATATTAATCGCAACGCAATAGCTATTCCGCTATCTTTGTTTGATGTCATTGGATCGCATATTTCAATGACGAACTGATTCTGCAGTGAAAAAGACTCAAGCTGTAAAAATTACACGTAGTTAATTTGCGTAAAACGCACTGGCATTCGGATAATATATAATTTATAACAATTTTATTGTAGGATTTAATTTTTGTAGCGGTCATATATAGATGTTACATATCTGCAAATATGTACAATATTTGCAGATATGTAACATTTATATATTTTTTTGTATCTACCTACTTAGTTCTGTTCGTGTCATTTAATTATAAATCATTTGGAGGGACCATAATTTTAAGTGCCTTATGTATTATTTGTAACAACTCGATTATTGTCTATGTATATAATGAACTATTTGTGTGACAAATAAAAATAATGTTAAAGTAATTGAGTTTTTATCAGTCTAGATAGTTTGCGGTTAAATCGCGCTATACTCCTGTCCAATATCCTATAAAACTTAACTGAAGTGTATAGAGCGAGTTGGTTACCATACTATAAATATACTTCGTTTTGTGTTGTTTTTATTGGTTAACATTTTCATCTGAGGTGTAGGTACTCATATACATAATAAAACATTTACTTCGCCACATAAAGTGATTTATTATTTGAACAAAAATAATCTATACTTAAAATAATTTACAATTCCTTATTATTAACAACTTAATGTCAACATACCCTGTTCGCTTTTCAACCGTTGCTTTTATAAACTGTGTAAATCAGTTATTAAAAACCTGTGGCAAGATGACATCCCGAGATGCAATTATCTATCTAAAATCAGCAATATCTGATATTTACTTACACATAATGTGTAATCGCTGATTACTAATCAGTGGTAAAGGTAAAAGAAGTTCTTTCATATACATTTAAGCCGGTGTCTGGCCGTAAGAAGGCTGACATCATCGAATACCAGGATGAAGCTTATAAACGTACCTAGTAGAGCAACTTTTCAGATTTTGTACAATCTATACAAATAAATGATACTTTTTACTTATAGTGGGTGGAAGACCGAGCCATTCGCCTCGCATTCAGCTTCTATTATCCCATACTATAGGATTCCCTGCATTATAAACCCAGAGACAAACAAAACAGAAATATTTGACTCTTAAAAAACAATTGCAAAAAGCACCATGAATTTTCGAGTACCATTTTTGGAGGAATCGAACCCAGAGAATCTTTTGAAGGTAGATAAATCATTACCTTTCTCAAACAGCGAAAGATGACATAATGCGATCAAATCTTTAATTCCGGCAATCGATGACTTGTTTCTATAACCGGCCTAATATTTGAAATCTTAATTACAACACGTTGAAAAGGGAAAAGAGAGTAGGTGTTTTCTAATGTAGAATACGTACCATATAATTCACGTTAATTAATAATTTACCTAATAACACAGTCCCGAACATTGTCCTAGCAATAATATTTGTCTAACTTTTCACTTATAGGTCGGCATTACACTATATTAAAGACTCATTTTGCTAAGATTTTTTTTCAAAGGAGAATCGTCTAAGAGACCCAAATATAGAGAATATAATTAATGAGTACTCTTGAAAGTGAGCAAAAGCGATCCGCAGGGATTTATCTGAGAACTTCTTACTAAAATTTTAAAATCATCCCACCAAGGTGTTAAGCGGTGTCTCCAGCGCCTGTTTTGCTCTACGTACTACAAAAAAATCTATAAAATATGTTTATTTCTCACTAAGGCTAAAGGTCGATTTATATTTACCGGTCGACCCGCCACAGCGGCGTCGCTGTACGTGTTTTTATGGGGTGCACCAGCTGTAGCATATATAAATAGTTGCACAAGAAACCGAGAAAAGCGCACAGCGGCGCCGCAGCGGCGGTTCTAACGCTAAATATAAATCGTCACTGTAGAAGCAAACATATTTTGTGTAGATGTTTTATGTAGTGTCAAAGAATATATAATTTACCAGTGTGTAGACCAAAACATGCGCTGGAGATAGGCTTTAGAAGTACTAAACCAAGCTGTAGTACAATATGTTACAATTGATGAAGATAATTATATGCCTCCTGTGAAAAAGGGTTCAATTAAAATAGCGGTCAGCTCAAATTGAACACTTTTTAACGTAAAATAGGTTCAATTCAAATAGGGTTAGATAGATAGAAATACTTTTTTTGTACACAACAGGGTAGGGGTAAGGGTGTTTTAGGGTTCAGCTCGAGTTGAAACCTTTTTCACAGGAGGCATAGAATTAATAGGGCTTTACTCCTTCTATAGCTGCGTTTTATTATTTATATTAATAAAAATCCGTAAACCGAATTGGCCTTAACTGTAACGGCAGGGTCTTTCTTTACAGTTAAAGTCCATTCGTCATTCTTTTTTAACTAGGCATGAAAACTATACAAGAAAAAAAAGAGATTAACACAAAACATTATTGCTTTGTTTCACAAAAGAAAAAAAAATATCCAGAGCAATATTACTCTGTCGTCCAAAGGAAAGTATGAATTATAATTACTGTAAATTATAATCATGGCCTCCATATAATAATTCCATGACGCTAACATGAAAGGTCATCTTGTAAAAGTATCTAGTTCTGTAAAACGTCATTATTTCATTAGCACTGGTTCTGGGAACTATTCTGCCTTATTTCCAGTTTTAAATACGGTCTAGGACACTGAAATGTACCTCGTACTACGTCAAGAAGTTCTCAATATATAAATAGAATTCTAACATAAACTATCAGATATTAAATCCCTATCTGAAGTAATGTTACTGAATCGTAAATATTAATCGTAATGCAAAAAAAAGTATAAAACATGTAAAATCTATTGCACATGCAAAGTTAATCTACAAATACAGGATGTAACAAAATTCCGGTTTTGATCATTTACAGCGATGTTTACAATAAGAACCTCTTCTTTTTGTCGTCGGTAAAAAATGGTGTGACGGTTAAGAAAGATAAATCCAAACTGCCACACTGGTGTGACAGGCTAGTGTGACGGTTCGTCTGCCGTGCTTGTTACGTACAATGAACTTTGTGAACTTTTGTGAATGACTATTCACAAAAGTTCACAAAGTTCATTGTACGCGAATTAGCTTATAAATATTGCAAATGATCAAACAGGTATTATGTTTCACCATGTACATATTAATTATAGAAAATATAGAAAATACCCATATGTTCTAACAGTCATCCAATTTATATACAAATATAATGGCAGAGGCTAACCACTCCTCAACTAACAATCGTAGATCTTTCTGCTAATTATTTCTTATTCTTAATAACAATAATATACACACATTAACATTTGTATTCTTAAAAACCAATAGAAGCTTGCAATCTTCATAAGGTGTCATCTACTTATATACTCGTACATAAAAAGCATGTAACAAATACCACATTATTTGACCATATTAATACACATTCGTCACCTTTCCTAATATACAGTAATATTTAGTTTTAGCTTCTGGCAAAGTTAAATATGATTTTTTCTTTGTACTCTGTGGCTAGTCATTCCGTGACTATAGTCGGTCAACTATTTTAGGTAATAAAAAAATTTAGTGCACACTTTGCTTTGCCAGTGCTATCACATGATTAACTACGTCATCAACCAAAATAGAGTTGGCTCTCACAGGACATGAAGCAAGATTTTTTGTACAGTTTTTGAAAATGAGGCAGGCTCATAAAGCTATCAATTTATTATCATTTTTAAACTAGACGTTCGCGCCTGCGCGTTTGCAAGTATGAGTTCATCTACGTACAAATCAAAGAAATAATGATACCTAATTAAAATCGCTATATATATTCGATATATATTAATTAACATGCAATCAATGACTCATTGCAGACATTGTAAAGGATAAGATTTAAAATATTGTTAGTTTTTATTGTATATTATTCAGATTTAATTATATTATAATGATGCAAACGAGGGTGCTAGGAGTAGAGTACTCAGAACATTATTTAGTTATTGTTCTGAGGATTAGGATATTAGCTGTTTTGCAGTAGTATCATAATACTAGTGAAACGATGAAATAGATTATAAATATAATTATAAAAAATAACTTGAGACGCGATATCCTAATATCGCAAAGAGTAGCTTGTTCATTGCACTAGTGACCTTAAAAACTACATTTACAAATGGCCATAATTCGAAAAATAAAATAGAGGTAGGTTTTTTGCATTAAGTTTCTGGCGAATTTAAAAACATGACTTGGGTGGGTATTGTTGTTAAGTTCTCATATCAATGTCCTTATTTAAAATTGAAATGTGATATCATTCATCATAGATTTTGTTTAGTCGGGCCTGTATATGGGTAGTTTAGGTATGAATTCTATGAGAAGTACATACTCCATCATGGAGGAAGAGTCGCAGTGCTGCTTCGTGAGACGCCAGCGCAAGCCCAGCTTATTGTATAGCCGACTGTTTTCCCACTCCAGCAGTTTGTTCAAAGAATGTTGTGTCTGGAAACAAGTATATTGACGATTAAGTTTTTGATGACGAAAATTCTTTCTTAGTAACTGACCGGAGGAATTACAAGAATACATGGTGAGGTTGGAGGAGGCCTTTGGCCCAGCAGTGGGATAATACAGCTAATATGTAAAATAATGAATGAATTAATGAAATTTATTTGCCTGAAATATGGTACATAAGATGCCACAGTTGTCAATAGTCAATTGTTAGTCAACGGCTTGTTATCAACCTCATTGTTTTACTTTTATTATCCCTTGGAGGCAAATTTTATTACAAACTCCTTGGCCAAATATCACTGGCTGGCGAACATAAGTTATTTTATAATTAAATGTTAATAAAACAAGATTGTCACTTTTCAATCGCTACAATGGAGGTAACGCGAGAAACATTTCGTGAAATAATCTATTATGATTTTAAACGAGGATTAACATATAAGGAATCACATGAAAATTTAATCAGTGCTTTTGGGGAATTGGCTCCATCACTTGCCACCATCACCTATTGGTTTCGTGAGTTTAAGTGTGGTCTGAGCGACCTAAAAGATTAGACCGGTGCGACCACCAACCGCAGTCACTCAAGAAAACGTAATTAGGGAGGAGTGGCTAATAAAAGAATTTCGCAACATTACCAAGCGCGAGATTCAGGATGAACTGAAGATCTTAAAGTTTGCATCGCGATGGATACCCCACTCTCTCACAGAAGAGCAGAAGGTCTGACGTGTAGACTGGTGCCAGTTCATGCTACATAAATTCGACGGAGGTAGCTTACAACAGGTGACCTACATCTTGATTTCCGATGAATATTGGATATACAGCTACGACCCGCTTATGAAACAGGAATCGACAGATTGGGGTTTTTGAAGTCGATTTACCCACTAATTTTGTTCGCGGTCGAAGCGTCAACAAAAAAATTGTTTGCGGACGAAGCAGTAGACCCATTTAGGCTTTTTTTCGACCTTCCGCAAGAACAGATTTTCACATGTTTTGAGAGCTGGTTCAGTCGAATGCATAAGTGCATTGATGCTGCAGGGGAATACTTTGGAAAGTTGTAAATAAACATTAAATGTTATTTTTTTAAATATTTCTTTTATTTTCTATTTGACTAAAAATGAATGAGCCCCTCCGTTTGGGCGATTCCTGTTCGATTTCAGACAAGCCATTTTTCAAGTTTTTCGGTTGTACAAAACGGCAAAGTGGGATTAGGATTCAGTTTCCGCCACCGTACAATTAGGATTAAACCTCAGCACCCGATCGCATCCTGGATAGCTGCGTGTCATATTCTAGTCAATTGTCACATTCTGCAAGAGAGCAGGATCCGTGTGGCCATACGGAATTCTCAAGCATCCGAGTCGTACCCGTGACGCGATCGCACGCTCGCCGCTCACACGTGCTGCAGTAGGTGTATGCGTGCTGATGAGACAGTGTACAGAACACTCATGCGCCGCCTGGTACTTTAAATTTATTTTTAGTTACTCATGGTAGGACCCTTTCTGGTCTGCATGGCTGGCAACCACCGATAGATTGATAAATACTTTATTATCCACTTGTCTATGGAGTCTGTAGCTAATATCTGTACGGCGGTAAAGTGATCCGAGAGCATTTAGAAAGAGTCTTTTCAAAGTCAGGGAGCGCAGGAACGACGTCACCATGTTCATGTTTATTGATAGCGGTCCTACTTACCATCAGGTGAATAATCAAGTTTGCTTGACGTCGGATCTATTAAAAAATAGGGGCAATATCAGACACTCACCCTTTTACTAAGACATATGACAGGCCAAAGAGAGCATCCTAGGGTACAGCAGCAGCAGACGCAGCCGCAGAAAAGCCACTTGACATTGACTGGAAGTGTTTTCTTGAGCACGCTGTTGATTCGAGCCACCGTCGCTTGGTACTCTTCTGGCGCCACCCGTGACTGCAGTCCCGAAGGAAACTCGCCGTTGAAGCGGTTGCTCAGACCGAAGCTAAAAATTTATAGAAAGTCATGTTTAATTTTAATTAATATTTTCTCTATTACTCTCTCTCCTGTCGCCCAGTCATTGTTAAAGATCTCGTTAATCTTCAAAAAATTAGCTTAAAGCAAGTACACAATTTATATAATAATTGTTCTTCTCTAGTCAATGAGTCAGATGTTAAAATAAAAACAAACAAACATCCTCTTAGGTCAAACACATATATCTTCTCCTCCGTTCCGTGTGTAAAAAAAGTACAAAATTCGCATGACTGCTCCAATAAACATACAAAGATTTAACTTTGTTAAAAGAATAATACAGTTTGCAAAGCTTTTTCAATTAACGTCAAAAACATCTTTACGAAATCATTTGCAGATCATTTCAATACATTGAAAAGATGCTAATGCAAAAATAGGAGAAAAATTAAATAAGTTCAACACAAAAATAGTATTTTTTTTAAAACATGAATAAAATAAAATATGTCTTAAATTCGGAATACTTAATGAAGAAAAAAGATAACGTATTCTGTATATGTACAACTTAAACAGTAAAATATGAACTCTTTTCACATATTTAAATGTCTATTAAAATTGTGATTTTGGAAAGTTTCTGGAAACATTTTGCAATCAGCAAATAATTTACAGCTTTCTATGCAAAATACTCCATCACACAATATTACAATTCACATATAAGTTGACTTTTATAAATGGAGTTGCTTTTTTTGCTTAGAAAGCCGTCGAAATGAGAATATCTCTGTGGAATATCAGATCCCACTTCTGAAGACTGGTTATTATTATTCACATGGTGGTTTTATATATTAAAATTTTCTTGTCTTTCTCTCTTTTAGAGTTTGGGATGCATTTTATACAAGAATAATATAAAATAGTCAAGAAAAATTTTACAGTATCTATGAGATGAAATAGTTTGTCATTTCATTCTACACTCATTCCACAGCTATCAAATATATTTTTTAAATTCGCATCTATTAGACCATCTGCCTGGACAGGCAGACGTGCCACCACGCACGTGGCAACTTTATTTTAACAATTATTACCCATCACAGAGCTTAAACAAAGAAAGGAATGGTAGAAAAAATAACTTTAAATTAAACATTTAAGAAACCCCTGACGTATCATTGTGGAGATCCCCTTACTTTTCCCTAGTCATCATCAGATCCTCAAGGTTCCAGAGTGGGAAGGTCACCTTTGTCATAAACATTTGTCATAGACAAACTTGTCAAACTTATAATACTCTCTCTATCGGTCAGGGGTTAATAAGTCAAAGCATACACAACATTATGTAGTATACAAACAACCTAAAAATGTTTATATGCATTGTCATATCAACAATGACTTATCAGAAAGTATAGTAGATAATCTATATAATA
The DNA here is from genome assembly GCA_947369225.1 of Hofmannophila pseudospretella. Taxonomy (NCBI): domain Eukaryota; kingdom Metazoa; phylum Arthropoda; class Insecta; order Lepidoptera; family Oecophoridae; genus Hofmannophila; species Hofmannophila pseudospretella. The sequence goes on along the minus strand of OX376311.1, from coordinate 27,278,969 downwards.
TCCAAATATTTATATTGATTGTGTCTTGGTGTAGGAAATAGGTACCTACCTACAAAGCATATCTATAGTATATAGCAATTGAAAGTAATGTTAAGCATAGTTTAATCACAGGTTTAATGTAGGAGGATGATTATGAATATTTTGGCATGCACAGAGTTTAGTATAAAATGTAATTTTAGTTTGCCAATTAAGCACAGTGCACTGTAGTAACACTGAGACAGTGAGAAGTTCAATTTTGTTAAACAGTACTAGCACTATAAGGAATATTTCATTCTGTTGTGTTCGATATTTAAAATTGTATTGTGCTAGCATCGGATCTGACAAGTGATACACTATTGTGTGATAATATTTGTTTGTTTGTTGATAAAGCTACTGTCTGCCTTTTACAAATCAGTTCCCATCCTCATTTCACTGCACTGCTAGTCATAACCCTCAACAAGTCAACACATCCTCTAGAAATACAAAACACAGCAAGCATTTCAGAACTTGTGCTAAATGACAGCTGCATATGCTCAAAACCAAAGCTGTTCCAATACCACTTTCGCTTTGTTGGGTAAGAATATCCCAGTAAAGTAAGTGTTTTGGAACTGTAATAACTTAACTAATTCAATTGTCATGCAATGAGTACCCTGTATCGAATAATATTTGGGAAACTGTTTTGGAACACTTCCCAAATAAAAGTACTAGATGTACAGAACCTTGCCTTACATACTCAAGCAGCATTGTATTGTAAAACGAAATAAATAAGCACTAAAATTGACAGCTGGTCAAGATACTATCACAAAAAAATTCTTCAATGCCACAGGTTATGGATGACAAAGAAACCAACAAAAACTTTCGCCACGGGCATTACCAGGTCTGCAATTACATCCCAAGTCATATCTGGGCGCATTGACGATAAAACTGTTGTTAATATGTAATAGTGAATTACGATAAATGAAAGCATACACTGTCATATTCCCAGCTCCGCGTACGATGATTGGATCAGGCACTAACGTCACATGTGTCTCTTCTATATTTTCCTCACTCTCAGTCTCGTCTGGATAAATTGCGTCAAAATCTGCCATTATAACAAAACAATAACAACTACATCAATTCGTCAACACATAACAAAGCACTGTTTTTGGACTGTTTTGTAGAATTTCTCACATTCATTCATGAGAAAAGAAATACACAGTGACGTTTTCAAACAAAATGTATGAGTTGCCAGATTATGAAATTACATTTGAATTTTCCCATTTCGATTACATATCAATCTGTTTTTCACTGAGCTCGCTATACAGTATATTTGCTTGTAATATGCTTTTTACTAAATTAACCCCGAGTTTAAAATTAAGATAAGATTGAATTATTTTACGTTTTTACAAAAATGGGCAGAGTTTAGTTTACATGGCAACATTGAAATGAAGTAATGCCGAAAATTGTAAATAGATGGCAGCCCTAACTTAATTTGAATTTAGTTGGGGTTATTGCCGCTGAAATATTTAGTGCTCTATTTAAAAAAGAGTATAAGTATCCAGAGGAAGCAAAAATGTTGAGTTCATTTAAACAACGATGGACTAGATTTGCCAAAAGAGTGGCAGCGACGTCTGGAAAAGCAGTAATGACTCATGAGGCTTGCGGCTATTAATATGAGAGAAATCGGATACTTCATTAAATTTTAATAATTATTTATGTCTCTACTACCGGGACACCTCAGTATTTTACTTGCTATCGTCACACACACACACACACACACACACACACACACACACACACACACACACACACACACACACACGTAGTAGGTAAATAGATCGTTTTCCAGGAATCGTTAACTCTCGGGTTAACTCTAGCCCGTTATCAATTTTGTATGAACATTTCAATTTTAAAGTCTTTTATTGCTTTGTTAGCAATATAAGGGTGTACAAAATTATATATAACTTAACTAATATAAACTATAAATAAATTAGATTTTAAATTTGCACATCGGCACCATCTCGGTCAGCGTGTCCTGTCGACATAAAGGCCTCCTCTAGCTGTTTCCAGTTTTTTCGTTCTCTTGCTAGTCTTAGCCATAGTGGACCTTTTTAATATCGTCGGCCCATCTTTTCAGTGGTCCGCCTTTTTTCCTTTTTCTGTTGAGGTAAGGGGTCCATTCAGCCATAACCTTGGTCCATTTGTCACTCTCTTCTCGTAACATGTGGACCGTCCTTTTCCGTTTTTATTTCTTAGTTTTCGTTTCGGCATCATCCAATTTAGTTTTTTGTCTTAGCTCTGTGACTCTTTTTTATCTTTTCTTCTGTGCCCCAGGACAGGATACTTCTCTCCTGTGACGCCTGTGACTATGTTTTGTAGATTCTTTTTTGTCAGAGCCCAAGTTTGGCTTCCATATATTAGAATTGGTAGGATACATAGATTGAACACTTTCCTTTGCGCGGTGTAGGTAATGTTTGTTTTTCATTATGTCCTTTAGGGACCAGTTTCTTTTCCAAGAATAACTCGACTCTGGATTTCTTGATCCAATTGGTCACTGAATGAGATGAGTTGGCTCAAATATATTTATGAATTTACGTATTCGATTTCCTCTTCATCTATCTTGATTTTTGTATTTGTTCTAATTGTCATGACCTTAGTTTTTGTTTTGTTCATTGTTAAACCAACTTTTTTGCTCTTGTCAGCAAGATCTTGAATCATATATGTTGCAGGATTTCAGGCTTATCCGTTATGAGCACTAGGTCGTCGGCAGATCTTAGGTGGTTTAACCGGGAGCCGTCTATGTTGATACCAACCCCATCCCACTCTATATCTCTAAATATTTATATCTCTATAATATACCCGGGGTTAAATTTTCGAGCAAGCGGCCTTAGACCTTTTGTATGCTATAGTGTAGGAGTTAACCCAAGGAAGTTCTAAGAGTTAACGATTCGTGCAAGACGTCCTTATTAGTAGATAAATAAATAAAATAACTTATAGAAACCTGAGTATCGAATCATGGTCCGTTCCATACTCCATTGTAGTTACACATAAGAAAAGTCCCAACTTTAGGGATATCGAGGAGTGCTCCTGGTTCATCGTTACGCTGTAGGGAGGGATAGAAAATGTTGTAGAATTTGTATTGAAGTTCGCTTTCTATAACCTAATCGTACATGTAGTAGAAACCGAACATCGATACAAATTAATTTTAGTGTTTGCTAGGTCGTATTGACGCACAGTTTGTAGACACCGGATCTTAATAGTAGGTTGTAATGGCCAATTATGTGCAGCGCAGGCCATTATGAATTATCTCGACGTATGACCACTATCACTATTACACGCTAGTTCGCTTGATAACACACAGTTGGGACTGTGACCCAAAATGTTGCTCTTGTCATACAACCTCCCTGACTGGTGCGATACTCTACTTTTAAGGTTTACTTAGCTTTACATCTAGTAAGTAAAAAGATATTTAACACTTTATTGCAAAAACTTATTTAATGCGTATAATACCTATATATGAATCCATACAAAGTACGACGAATGACCAGAAGAAGCAAGAGAAACGTGGCAAGACAGAGATTCGTGGCGCTCCGTTATCTTTGCCTTACCCGCAAAAGAGACAGCGTGAAGGTTTGTATGCATACAATGTGTTGAGTATGAGCGATTTTTTCAGACAACCTTTTATCTTATAAAATGCATATGAGTATTAAGGGCTTCTGGGTAACTTCGTTATTCTGTAGTTGTAATTTTTTTGTATTTCTGAGTACAACTAGTGTAGGTACGACCACGATAAGACAATTGAGGCATTTCTTTATATCTCTTCAGAAGTATTCATGGTTGCTTGTGTCTTGTTTGATAAATTACGAGCCTGGAAGAAACAAGATCGAAGGGATCCGACTTTGACAATTTTGCCTGATTTCGCTGGCTCGATATGCCTTGTTTGGCAAATTAAATCTTTAACGTTTACGAGCTTGGAAGAAACAAGACCCTTTCCCAGTTGCATTAATGGGATAAGCCATGGGAACGATGGGAACAACCACCCTCTTTTTCAGACTGTTTCAGTGTTTAAAAAAAAAATATCTGTAAAAAATATGACACGCAAATGGTAAAGTACGCTTACCTAGATCAAATATTAATAGTATCCATAAATAAAGGGTATAGGGCCACACCCGTAACAAATCAAACGTTTTTCTGCTGCTAGCGAGCTAAGTCGACGACGGTGGCATACGTATAAAAGGGACGTGTGCGCAGTCTCCTGTATTCACAACATTCAGCGCCCACCGAAGGCACGCAACATGAAGGTAAGAAACACATTTTATTTAAATATTATTATTAAAATAACTCCTTTTCTAAACAAGAATAGAGTAAAACAGTATATACGAGTACAATAAACTATATTATACAAAACAAAATGTTTCACTTCTATTGTGATACGTATAGCTATCGGTTACAGAGCTAGAAAAAGTAATTTCTGATCACTTATTCAAAGTCTACGTATATACTAAATTAAGTTAATACCTACTTACATCCTATTGTTGGGCCCGTGCGACAGGGTACAGATGCTGGTAGAGCATTGCCCCTAAAGTCGAAATAATCAGTGAAAATATTTGGGGGTGGTCATGGGTACTGAGCTCGGAAAATAACGGGTTGAGCTTCGCTCTCTTTATGGTTCTATGGAGGCATGACCGCCTATTCCCAGTAGTCCGCTTCACAGTCCGGTTGACCGGAGACTTTGACCAGGGGGGTCATAAACCCCCCATCCCAGGTTCCCCCACTGACTAATACCTATCGTAGTACAGATGAACAAACCCAGGGTGTTAAAGGTTGAGGCGTAGTCTGTATGAAGGTATGATCTTCATCTGTGGATCCATACTTTACCGATAGGTACTCATCAGGCCCCTTGGTTTCCTCCAGTTCAGCAAGTTAGGTAATTTCTAGGATTTCGGGATGGCCATTCGTCCCTGGCTACGATCGGCGATCCAGTGAGCTCTCATCCCATTGTGGAGCACTTTATTGAGATTATATAGATAGAAACACTGTGTTTCTTACATTCGTGGCGCTCCATTCTCTCTGCCTGCCCGCAAGGGATAAAGCGTGAAGTTATGTATGTTAGTATTTATGTACTTTGCGTACAAATTACAGGAGTAGTATATGTAGAAAGGTGGCCTTATATCGCTAAGAGCGATGACTTCCAGGCATCCTCTGAAGTTAAGTGGACATGACAGTGTATATAGTGTGAAGATATGAAAACATTAAAATTAGTAAGTACTTGAAGATAAGTAAACCCGTTACTGCCACCGATTCTGGGGTATCACTCGCTTTACTAACACATCGCAAAACGAAATGTCACCGATCACCGGTCACACGATCTATCATGTGAGTGAGCGTGACAGTTTAGTTTTAACTTAAGTTTGGCGACTATCCTGGAATCAAGGCCATTATCTAACTATATCAGTACTCATATATCTTGGTTTGTAGGTCCTAATCCTGGCAGCTATTCTGGCGGTGTGCAGAGGAGCGGCCGGCGTCGTGCCCGTGGCGGCGCCTTATGCGTACGCCAGGCCCTATGGCTTGCCCGTCGGAGCTCCACCGGCATACGCAGTGGGCCATGCGGTCGCCAAGGTCGCCGCACCCGTCGATGAGTATGACCCCAACCCCCAGTACTCTTACGCTTATGATATTCAAGACGCACTGACTGGTGAGTTTGTTATTGGTTTTCAATATAAATTAAGTTAAGAATAATATAGCCGTTTTTGTGCAGTATAAAGTACAGTCTGATTGTCAATTTGAAACTTTAAAAGTGAAACAAGTAATAGGATATTTACCTAATTATTTTTATTGCGTCAATCAACACATGGACATCCTGAAGAAGGATCTAAAATTAGTTTTTCGATATTTCAATTAACATCAGAGAAGGTTTAAGTTGGTATTGGAGAGATGCTCTGTAAATTTTTAGCAAAACAGTCCTTTATTATGTAGCCAGGACCTGTTGTATGGCGCTAAGGAACAGTTACGTCATTGTTCTCTGTTGCTTTTTCTTTCTACCATTTGATATTTTATTGCATGCAGCTATTTTATTTTTCAACGAATTTTTTGAAAAATTCTGTTTTCACATTTGACCATTAATTTATGTCTATTTCTTAATTTTTATGAAATGCATTTTATATTTGATACTTGGAAACTACCCTATTACTGTGGAATAAGATAAAGATAAATAAATTGACGTAGCGTTTTGGCATACTATTGCATGTTTCGGTCCATGTATTATATACGCAGTGCGGATCCTCAAGTGAAATCTTATGGTTATTCAGGTGATTCAAAGAGCCAACAGGAAACTCGTTCGGGAGATGTAGTCCAGGGTTCTTACTCCCTGGTGGAACCTGATGGCACTCGCCGCATCGTAGAGTACACCGCCGACCCGCACAATGGATTCAACGCGGTCGTGCATAAGGAGCCCTTAGGAGGCGTGGTGAAGGCCGTGGCACCTGTCGCCGCCGGTCCTGCCTATTACCACTAGTCCCCCATAAATACCACTCTTTGCTATTTTGACGGATTCAGTTCTTACAGAATGCTTGTTGCTTTGGGCTAAGAGAAACTCGAAGGACTCGGTAAGAAGAAATTGTGAAAAAACAAAGATTGTGTACCTACATTGATCGTTTTCATATTTTAGATCGTAAGCTCCGTTTATGGTGCTTAAATATTAAAATAAGCTCATTCACTTTGACATTTTACGAGACACTTTAATGTAATACAGTAACTTTAGAGAACTCGGTCTCTTTTGGAGATTTCAGTTGATATTTCATTTCTGTATAACTAAACCCGTTAAAATAAGCTCGCCTTTCAGTTGAAGTGACAAATCGTATTATAGACTTTAACCATTGTATTTATAAACTAGTGAATATTGTTGTAGGAATTGTTAAAGCTGAGGTAATAAATAAGAGGAATCGTAATAACTTGTTTAATTTAGTGTATAATTCAATTAAATTATATCTGGGCAGCAAAAAAAAGAAATCCCCAAAATCCACTGTACATTAATATTGCTTACATGCGTTTTTACTGCCCAATTGCCTAGCGGTTTTGTGTTAATTCAGCATCAATCTGGGTATAATTTTAGGTCAAATATTTTCAGTGATTAAGACATTCGTAATAGGTCATAACTGCTTTATTGATCCAACCATAGGATCCAAGTGGACATAGCGGTTTTTTTTTACATATTTTGTGCGAAATGATCTTGTTTCTTGTAAAGCACCTTAATAAAGGTAATGCAAGCGAATTTTATTAGTAACTTTTGATATTACAATTCGAAGAGTCTAATTTGTATAAAATTGCAACAACTCAAAACTCCAAGCCGCCAGCGCAGTAGCGAAAGTCAAGTCATTGACGCCCAGGGAAAAATCGAAAGAGCACTCGTTGGTGGCACCGCGCCTTCGCTCGGCAAATTGTAAACTCTAATTGGTATTCAATTAGACATTGTACGTTTGACATTTACGGGAATCTTAATAATAATAGGTACATATGTCTTACACATATTTACCAATTTTCAAAAAATTGTATTTTCGCATCCCATGGCGCATATGCGGATTAGTATTAATTTAATATTGTTTTTTTTAATTACAAGAATAAACCATAACCATATTTGCGCGCCCACGGAGTTTGCGCCCCTGTCACCGAGCCTACCGAGCTACGGCGGGCGGCGACCGAGTCGATGTCGCAAAGCCAAATCATAAGTGCATGAACCAGTTTGGTCACGGAATAATAGCACATGTGAATGTGTGTCAGCCGCACCCTGCCATTATCTGAGAGTGGCCTGCGCCGGCGCACCTCACATGAGTTAGACTTGGGTATGTGCGACACCTCGCCAACGCGAATTATTTGAAAATAAACTGAATATTTTTCTTTTCAATTCATCGTCGTATCTACATATTTTTTTTAATACCTTGAATAAAATACAGTGCAATAGTTACAATGCAATAGTAATAAGTACAAAAGTTTTTTGAAATATATAAAAATATAGAATATATTGAGAAAAATATCTATTTATTATTAGGTATATATATTTGTTCCTACCGCACAGAGTACATAATTATTAAAGTTGTAAAAACAGTTGAATGAAAAAAGCAAACAATAAAATCACAAAAAAAAGTGCTCGGTATGTCTTTTCTGTGAAAAATTATAAATAAGTGAAGTATTATAATTTATAATATTTTTAATAATTATAATACATAATTAACATGGCACAAGTGCATTTCGCGGTTAATTGGCAGGTTTGCTTGTAGTCTCATTTAGATTAAGTACCTACCTACCTACTCGTATATCTCTCGTTCTAGTTTCCAAGAAATATCTAATAACTTTTTAATTATTTTCAAATGTAAGACATAACACTAACCGTCACACCAAATTGTCACACTGGTGTGACGGTTAGTCTTACCCCCATACCCCATAGTCATAGTCATAAGTACTGTTTATTTCTAAACCAAATTATTTCCTCGGTCATCAAAATCACGTCCATATTTTATAGATAGATAACCTTGAGACTATAGACTGACTCCAATAAACTGGGCAATTTACTTGACCACGCAAGGTCATAATGTAATTTAATTTGCTAAGCAGCTTAGATAAGTAATTTTGCATCTACGCGTGTGCCCTGCATACATTACAGCTCGGCCTACCAGTTTGCCAACCCGATGTTTCAGCCATGCCGCAATGTATGGTGAGGTAGTTAAGCGCGGATTAGCGACGCTGTTTGATAATAGCCAAATAGTTCCTCACGAAATTTGATTAATGTAAAAAATCGTGCTGTTTAAATAATAACCACAATTGTTTGATTGTGTGGATTTGTGGGTTTATTGTTTTAATATTATCCTCACCGGTCTAGAAATCTATTTACGTGGCCTATTGGAGTACAGTGCAGGTCTCCCCTACCACACCATTGCATGCATATCTTTGTCCTCTAGTTTTTTTCTCGCGACAGACTAAGAAGGAGAAACGACGAGACGACCTAGATGCATTCATGGCCAATGAAGTCTCTGGATAGAGGCGTGGAAAGAGCAGAGGGACGCCTTTGCCCAGCAGTGGGACAGCATAGTCTAATATAATGATATATTTTTTGTCAGCAATGTAGGTAAACTGGGAACTCGAACAAGGGGAAAAGGGCCCGTGTTCACAGGAGGCGGTCACACATTCCGAGATCAGCGTTCGCAAACTGATTAGTGCAGTTTAGCGGACGAGCATACGAGAGGTGTAAAGCTGACCGTGGGGTCTGCTTAGACCGGCTCCTGTGGGACACGCTCCCTAAGAGAGCAATCAATAAGTTAGCGTGATATTACTGCGTGGAGATCGCAACTGGACTGGAACAGAGTTAGTACTGTGAACGGTATGGCACATAATACTAGTGAAACCACATAAATCTGACTAGTAGCACTCTCTCCTCTAGAATAATGTGAGTACAGTTGAGCACCGACAGCGAGCCAAGGGTTTGGTAAGATTAAAACAGTTAACAAACATGAAATGATATTATAGTAGGTATATAGGTACAAAATATTATATATTATTCGTAGGTTGTTCAAATAAACTTAGAAAGTTTCCGGGTCTAGGCTCAACTGGATTTCCTTGGTACCTAACAATACGACACAAATTATATGCCATACATAATACTTATACATACCTTTATATGGGAAAGTTTTCGTAAAAAAATCTATTAAAAATTACTGCAACACTGTTTGACAAACAATTAATTAGACGGTAGATATATTAATTAGTTTAGCGATTAGAAAGCAACATGAGAATACTAAGGTTATGTAATTAAAAGTATGTTTGTCTAACATTGACATCGTTATTGGAAATCGATATTACGGCAACCCAGTGATCTAAGTCAGGAATAAATCATATTTGATTGTAATCAAATATGATTTAGTTCTTTATTTTTGTTTCCAGTATCCAGTATATGCGTAATGTATTACGCATAGACTGGATACTGGACCCTATAATTGTTACCTATTTGTTATACATATTTTCATCACGGGGAACGACCTATTTTTGACTAGCGGGCAACACCGCAACTACGTTGGCGTTCAATTAACATTACCATTTCTGAATAGAATTTTCATAACGTTGTATGGCCTAGATGTCAATTTGGACTTATTTAGTGGGTCCACGAGAAAACGGCCACCAGCGACTCCGTCCAATCGTGATGAGCGATGATTTTTCATACAAATTAATCAGCTTATCTGTGCAAAATACGAGTATATGGAGAATCCACAATGTTTTCGGCTTTACGTGGGGTTTTTGTTACTCCCTGTAAACGTGTAGGTACCTACTTTAGTCAGATATGTATGATTAAAGTCACAAAGTAAAGGTGAGTACTAAGTGACAATTCGAGCACTTGCAGTTACCAATACGGAACATTCTCGAGTGAACGCAAGCTTCTATAAATACGAGCGCAGACAACGATGTGTTTTATTTAGTAAGAACCCTATTGTCGAGCGCGCTGAAATCATGCTTAGGGTAAATATAGCAAAATATTAATGCTAAGAAAAATGTTATCTTAATCGTTTAGTTTAAATGACTCTGTTAGTAGAACAGTATCCCGTGCAAAGCCATGATAGTTCTCACGCCAGGCAAATGAACGAGTACAATTTCTGTACAGCTGGTTTACATACTTTTTTGAATTACAGGCGTTGTTAGTCATATGCGTCGCACCAGCTGTCCACAGTATCATCGTGACAGATCCACCACTGTCGGGGAATGAGTACAAATACTCGTATCAAATCGAAGACCCGACCACCGGCGACTCCAAGAGCCAGCACGAGGTGAGGCAAGGAGACGTGGTCAGCGGAGCTTACACCGTACTCGACCCCGATGGCACCAAACGCACCGTTCAATACACCGCCGGGCCGAAAACAGGATTCAAAGCCGTAGTCTCTCAGGAAGCCACTTCCGGAACTGTGACTGCAAGTCATCTACCACCACGCTCCAGCGCATTCGTGGCTCGCAGCAGCGGCTACTCAGGCAACCAACCAGTAATCCCTGGACATTATGCAACCAAATCGCATGGGTCAAATCCTCAATACGCTTACTACTCCAAAAGCTTCGTAGAAGAACATCCTGATGTGTATTTTGCACCAGCTAACGAGATTAAAAAAAGTTCATCGATTCAATCAACTCCATATTTTGTACCAAGTAATGTTTTTTACTGAGTATCTATACCCACTAAAAATTTAAAGGTTGTTCAATAGTCACGTAAGCATTTTCCTATATTTGTGATATTACATATGTAAGTACCTATATCTACTTTGTTTATACCTACGCAAAAAAATTAAGATTAATTTAAATTAAGATTCGTGATTAATTGTATGCGTTATTGGATAAAAATAAATGTAAAACGATGTAATTGTTTCCGTCGATTACCTACCATTATGTCATGAATCCTTAAAAATACATACCTATTAGAACACGGAATATATTCTTTGCTAGGCCAGGCATTTAATATCCCCGTTCTTACGTTACATTTCCTATCTACTAAAAAACATTGCGCATGTATCATAAAAATGCATGATAACATTTATGCTCCACTTTGCGTGGGAAGACTTTGAATTTTAAAATTAACATTTTCAAGGCTGAAGAGATATTATGTGATAAATATTATAGCTATCTCTTATATATGCTACGCTAATGATAGTACTTTCTGTGTGTGCTCTGTGCTACATTATGTGTCTAATCAGCATTCTGTCAACCGGATGGTGATGGATGAACTAAATTCGGAACCTCATGTAGGTAAGCATAATTGCATTGAACATATGATGGTCGTAAAGTTCCGGTGTAAATTGGTGCACGGATCAGCTGGTTCAAGGTCACCAGGCGGGAAGTGGGTCGGCGAGCGGCGACCTTTCGGCGTATCCACTTACAACCTCCATTGTATGTTGAGCTACCGTGCCTCTCGCTTCGCCTTACTAGATATACTCTCAAGAAGAAACTCTACAGATCTGAAGAGGTCTAATTAAAACAGTCGATATACCAGCTTATATTACATCTCAGCTGGTAATTGTTCGATTACTTCGTCCATAACGCCATACAAGGAAAGAGTTCCAACATTGACCGCTAAAAGTCAGTTATAAGCTCATTATAGCAAAATATAAAATTTTTGATCACTTATTTGTTTTCGAATATCTTCTGGGTATACGTTTACTACTCGTTATTATTAGGTTTCTATTTCTACACTGAAACTGCCTAACTCTCTTACACTTAGCAACCATATAACACACACATACCTCATCCTCTCTCACCTCCTTGGACTTATTTTAGATACGTCAAGGCAAAAGTCTGGTGGGATGAATAATCATAATTTATTTTGAAATTAGAGCGGCGCAACCGGGCAGAGAACGAACCAGTAGCCACAGCCGCAGCGCTTGGGCTCGCCCATGTGCAACCACATGTATTCGAGATGCATGTTGATCGGGTGGCAGCTGCAACCCAGTAGCCGCTTGTCGAATGCGCTCGGCACCAGGTTCGGACGCTCCCAGGTCCCAGGACCTGCAAAATAACTAGAAATTATTTTAAGACTAGGTTGTTGAGGAAGCCTTTGCAACAGTTTCGCCTTTAGACTATATAAAAACACCTGTCAGATTTCATAGATATGCAGAGGGAAGTTTGGTTGGTAGTAAAAATATATTAATTAAGAAAATACAGAAGTTTTCACATAGTTTTACCTCGTAGTAAAATTGAAAAATAATCATACTTAGATTTCAGACAAACAAAATTTCTTAAAAATACAGCAGATACTCGTAGTTTTATCTGTTCTTTCTCTCATATCCCAGGAATTGGCGACATTAATTCTTATCAGGGTGGAGCAAGCACCCGCGCGCCTAGAGTACTAACTTAGGCTGGGAGAAACACTAGGAATTACCTCGTTGGATGGCCATGATGCGGAAAGGGTCGCAGTCACCGGCTAGGTGGGCCAGTAGCTCCCGCTTCTCTATGCCGGTGACGTGCTCCAAAGGGTCGTGCATGGTGGCGTACACGCGGGCGCATGCGCGGCGCAACGAGTCCACAGCGCGGAGCAGGCGCATCTACAAAATATTAATTTTACTCATTGACAGTTTCGAAGACCCAGTAATACGGTCATTCTCAGGGCAGGCGTTCTCTGTCTAATTTCGACAGATATTATGCGGAGAACGCCTGCTTCTGAGAATCACCGAAGAACGTAAACACTGGAACACAGCGACAGAACTAGGTAAGTAGAAGGTATTTTTGGAGTGTCATTATACTCCAAAATGATATGACAAAAAACGCACTATCACGATAAAAATATTTCGTTTTCGGATGCAATTAAAAAGGTGGACAAGTAAAAACGCTGAGGGAAAAACAACATGATTTTTTTTCTGAACAAAATATGATTTTATTTTACTGTTAACTTATAGGATTTGACACCTACTGGATACTTATTCCAACTTCTTATTATCAGGCACACACACCGCTCTAAATGCTAGCTGACAAAATCTAGGTTTTGTTCTAAGATTTTTCTTCAGAGCGAAGGTAATTTGGGTTCACACTTGACTTTTTTCCTTTACTTTCGTCCAAACATATCTTTGATCTGTGTTACTGTCACAGATTTTCAACTTTTTTGAACTCAATATCAACCAGTAATAAGTATTTTTCATAATTTGAACTGTTTCTTTGAGGTGGAATATGAATTTTTATTTTTCTCGTTGTATGCTTATCAAATCAATTTTTGTAATTATCTTCAGTCGCATTGCTATTTTCAGTAATTGGTACTAAATAATAAACCTTTTGAATTTGTAGAGATAAAAAAAGACCGTTTGAATGGTGCCAAACCGATGCCAAATATATTATTCAATATTATACGCACAAAAAATGACAATTTTTGACTTATCCCTTTTTTCTGATGACAAATTTGGACTTACCACCTTTTGCACTAGGTGATTAGTTGCAGTGGAGCAATATCAGTTGAAGTGTTTTGAATATCTTTATCAGTGGCACTTGGCCGGTTTGCGTGAAAGTCGAATTGAGAGTTAACCCGAGAGTTAGTGCCTAACCCGGGTTAAATAACAAAAACGTCTTGCACCAACGCAAACCCTGAAACATTTTGTACGAAAACCATAGACAATCTGAGATTTACATTTAACCCGCGCTTTCTCAAAAGCACAAACACTTAGCTGTTCCACCATGTATATTTAACGTACATAATATGCATACAAGTGCTTAATATTATTAAACAAAAAGTACTTTTATGCCTACCTATTACGGCATTGTCGGTATTGCTTCTGTGCTATATACCAGGTTTGATTCCTGATCCTCTAAGTGTAAACAGTTTCAATTTCTATTCAATTTTTTGGGGTTGCAATGTGTTGTTTCATGGCTGTTACATTTGTACGTCCTTAAGTATGTATTCCCAATTCCCATATATCATTTTTATTAAGTATATTACGAGTACTAGGTATCATATTATTATAAGGCACTGTGTAATATCTATGGTTAATCGTGCCTACATTGTAATGTTTAAAATGAAGTAAGAAAAAAGTCTCGAAAACATAATATGAGTGGCACGTAGGAGCAATATCAAAACAGATGCAGTAGGCAGCTCATTAACATGCAGCATGTGAACGAACCTGTTTGGAATGAAACTCCGCCCAAACACATCGAGCCATCATGCGACATCGCGCAAGGACGCCTCGCCCGAAGAAAGCCGCCCGGATTAATGCAAGTGATCTTTATGCCCGAGATCGATCATACGTAACCCACTTAGAGCACGCAAGAGAATTGCGACGTGTAATACGAAAACAAGAGTGTTTTCGTATTACCCGGCGCAGTTCAGTAGGATTTGTATTCTTATTTAGATATGAATATGGTGAAGCATCTTTAAGCAGTTGGTTCGTATGATCTCACGGAGCCCCAGAGCCAAAGTGGTATAATGCAACGCCCGGGGCGTTTTACAGGCATATAAAAAGTACGAGAGACATGATTACGGCACATTCAACTTGAGTCCTTCTCGTAGGGAAGTCACGGCACCTATTGCAAAATGGCTTTCAAGGTATAAACGAGAAGATTTGATTTTAAACACTATCATGTATCTATAACATTTTTCAGGTACTTGAAACTAAAGTATCTACCAATATATGCTTACGTGCGATATTGCGTATTTGTGACTTGTACGGGTATATTTACAAATACAAATACAAATTTTTGGAGCACATTACTTTAAAGAACCCAATATAGTATATCACAGTATAAAAACTTCTTATATTCGTATCCTATCTTGAAATAATTCAGTGTCATTTATCTATCTTACTTGTACCTTTCTTTTTATACCTATGTATAGTCACTGATTGCAACTCAACCGGAGTTGTAGTTGCTAGACGTTGCAGGAAGATGAATTGAAAAATCAGATGACAAACTAAAGATTTCCTTTATTTGCAGTTGTTAGTGCTGGTATGCGCGATTGCTGCTGTGCAAGCGGGAATCATTGCCCCCGCGACGTTCTCTGCGCACTCGGCTCCAGTGGCCTACGCCGCCGCTCCTGTGGTGCACGCCGCCCCAGCAGCATATCACGCTGCTCCCGTGGCGTACTCCGCACCGGTCGCGTACGCCGCCCCCGTGGAGCCCGTCGCCAAGGTCGCCGTCGAGCAGTACGACCCTCATCCCCGGTACAGCTTCGCGTACGACGTGCAGGACGGACTCACCGGCGACTCCAAGACGCAGCATGAGACCCGCGACGGCGACGTGGTGCAGGGCTCGTACTCGGTCGTCGATCCTGACGGCACCAAGCGTACCGTGGAGTACACCGCCGACCCACACAACGGCTTCAACGCGGTCGTGCACAGGGAGCCTCTCGCCGTGAAGGTTGCCGCAGTCGCTAAGGTCGCCGCCCCGGTCGCCTATGCCGCGCCCGTCGCTAAGTTCGCCGCTCCTGTTGCCTACTCTGCTCCTGTTTATCATCATTAGTCTGGTCTAGTCAAATCAATTAGAGCTACTGGGCAATCGATGGGTTAGAGTGAGACTAGTAGGAACATAAATATTATTTATTTTAGAAACTAAATAAACGAGTGTAATCAATAATCTAAGTCAATACAGAAGTTCATTCAGTTAAAAAAATATTGGTGTTTATATAAATAAGGAGAGCAGACAAGCAAACGGGCCATAGTCACCGTCGCCCATAGACACATCACCTCACTGTATTAATATTAGAGGGTTTTTGATGCGCCGGAAACTCCGGAACCTCATGTGCCGGAAATTACGCTGGCTCTCTTACCCTTCAACCCGAAACACAGAAATGCAAGCATTGCTGCTTCACGGCAGAAATAGATATGAGGGTGGTACCACCTCAGGCGATTCTTCATATTAGGATCTTCCACTACAAAATATTTTATGGAATATAATTAGGAACTACCACTATAATTTTATGTATTACCTCCCTTGTTCCTTTGTATCAAAAGCGAATTGTTTTTCTTTCTTTGCTAAAGCGAATACGAAAGATATTGCAGAGTTAAATTAACTGAGTATTCGAAAAACTGTATTTCAGTTTGTTTCATTTTGGTTTAATTCGATAGATTTTTAGAACAATTACGAAGACCATTGTTAAAGTAAGTACGTGTATTTAATTAAATGTGTACTGAAAGTAGAGCTTTTCGCATTGGGTATTAAAAAGCTTAGCGATATTCGAAATATCTCAAAGTGTGCTGTCGCAGCACGCAAAAAGGTTATTTATAATTGGATTTGTGTGAGGGGCAAAGTTTAGTACTTTAGTGCACCCTCTGTATTATTTATCATAGGCAGACTTATACTTAGATGTCTGTGGCTGAAGCCAACAATAGGAGGAAAAAAATTTTTTGCTGTCGATTACATTACCTACCTATATAATCTCTAAGCCTACCTACAATACTTTCTTTCTTCTAAAGTCAAAGATTTGAAATTCATCCTTGGAGAGAGCGGGCCATTTTTTTGTGTCGACTTGTCAGTCACTAGAAAGTAAAAATCTTTTTTTAACAATCTTCTCAATGCCTACTTCTTTTTCAGTTTGTCACAAAACTTTCAAAATTAATGAAACTTAAAAAACAACAAGGAGTGTCATGCATTTTTTTGATAACGGGAAGAATATTTCTCGTTTTTACTCGCTCGTATTTACCTATTTATTTTAGAATTCACGTACAAAAGTTTTAGTTATTATAATGGAGGAAAAGCAACTGTACGGTGCTCTAACTGTATACCGCGAGAGAGGTGCGTACTTGAGGCGCCTCGAACAGTTCGAAAAGGCAAAAGCTTCGTATGACGAGGCGTACAGGAATACCCAAGACGACGTACGCCTGCTAATAGGCCGCAGTCAAGTATGCGCCGACGCCGTCAAACCCGTGCAGGCGTACGCCGACGCCGAACTCGCTCTCAAGCTCGAACCCAGAAACATGATAGCGCGCAACATGCAGGCCCGCGCCCTCTACACCATGTCCGACTTCGAACGGTCCGTTGTCATGAATTACCGTGGTGCAAGACTTCGCCGTCAACCCCCTTATTTCATGGAAGGTATTAATCAAGGTGTTGAAACCATACAGGATTGCATTGGAAATAATGCTGGCAATGTCATGTTAGACTTCTTGCCATTAATAAGGCAAAACGAAGCTGCACGCCAGGATGAAGATGAACCTTCAGGACCTTTACATGTTTCCCGCATTCCACATCCTGAACGCAAACGAAAACTTACTCAGATGGAGGCTCGAAAACATTTGACTCTAGCACGAGTACTAGCCATGAAATATCTCGGTCCTATGGCTTACGATAAATTCTTTCTGCAAGAGCTCACTGAGGATCCTACTGTAAAGTCTGCGAATGCAAGTGGAAGTCAAGAATTGAAAGAAATAATTAACGAAGCTTTGCGGTCTCTATCAGAGCGACAGGAGATGTTGCGAGCTCAGAGACCATATTACACAATAAAACTTGCTGAAAAGGCGGAATCGAAACACCAGAACAAGTATAAGGAAATGTTATTGATTAACGAGCGTGAAATCGGTGCACGAACTGCAGAGCGTCTGTTGAAACAAATAGAAAAGAGCATGCGTGGAAACAGAATAATGGATTTGATAGCAAAAGCTGAGCGCATGCAGTTATTCTTGGACAGCAAGACGCCGCGGACATTACCTGACAAAGAGATTTACATCGACCGCCTATACAGAGCGGTCGGAGAAGGCTATCTGTCGCAGCATAGACTTTCGTACACTCTCAGCGAGCGTGGTAATCGTCGCCGTATCGCTTTCCTCATGGGCCTTCCGGTGGGTCGTCCAACTTCTTTCGACTCCGTAATGGCGAACTATCCCTATAAGTTTATCGATATAAAGCAAGCTACGGAGAAAGTGATACTGACTCTTGATATGTGTGAGAATTCGACTATGAAATGTTGGTTAATGTACGAATTAGCAAGGTTGCTATGTACACAAAAGAATTATGCACTGGCTAAGTTTTATGCGAAGCGGTGCCAGAGAGAAGCTCAGGAACTTGGTAATGTAACGTGGTGGCTGAATGGTTGTTTTGTATTGATGAGCGGAGATATGCAACAAGGCAATGCAAACGAAGTTCGTATTCAAGTGGAAGAGGCTTACGATTGGTCTAAAAAGCTACAGGATCCCGAGAGAGTACAAGCATTTCTCTGTAAGTGTGCGGAGATGGCCGCAGAGACAGTGACCGCGGACGAACGCAAGGCAATAATACACCGCGAGAAACAGATCCTGAAGGTGATGGACGAGAGTATGCGCGTGGAAACACAGGTGTTATTCAAGCGAATGTCTACGGTACCGACCGGAAGGCGCTTTTCGGTGTTGCCACGCAAGCCGGAGCCCGGGCAGGACGTACCGGAGCGGCGTCGCCGGCGCCAACGCGGTCTCTCCGTCATTCCGGGCCCCGAACACGCACTGCCGCCGCCGCCGACCTCAGGTGTACTTGGTTTCCAAGTATTCGATATATAACTATTTTCTTACGACTTTTTATAAAATATTTACCTGCTAGTTAATAAAACTGAATAATGTCGAGGTGAACTCTGACTGAAATAATTTACTTACTCAAGAACAATTAATAAAGCGATGGCTTGTTTACACATGATAAGTGATTAAGTAATCAAGTTTTTAACTTTATTTTATTATTTTAGTCATCCGCATACTACCGTGTCGTCGACTCGGGATTGTCCCGTAAAAAAAAGTCCCGCGACCGAGGGCTTTGTATGGTTTTGTTTGTATTAACTAATAAAACTTTCGAAAGTTTTAATATGAAATTTGGAAGTTAGATGGCATCATCAAACGAGTGGAGATTTCTCATAAAAGGTGAGCAGATTTAACTGCTTTATTTTGGATTAGGTTGTAGTTTTATGTGAGTGAGTTGAGTCGCATGTGCTGCTCCATACAGGTACCTTTAAGTAGGTAAATCGTCAAATAACAAATAGAAGTCGAATAAATATTTTTTTTATTTTTTACATTAGGTACTTATACGACGTATGGCATCCAAGAAAGTCTTATTTGTACATTTGTAATTTAGTGGTGATAAACAGGGGCTGAGTAAGCGACAGGGGCGGCGTGGACGACGGGGGCGGAAGCGTACGCTACCGGAGCAGCGAACTTAGCGACTGGGGCAGCATGGTACACGGGAGAGGCGGCGTAGGCGACGGGAGCGGCGAACTTGGCGACAGGCGCAGCATAGGCGACAGGGGCGGCGACCTTAGCGACTGCGGCAACCTTCACTGCGAGGGGCTCCCTGTGCACGACCGCGTTGAAGCCGTTGTGCGGGTCGGCGGTGTACTCCACGGTGCGCTTGGTGCCGTCGGGGTCGACGACCGAGTACGAGCCCTGCACCACGTCGCCGTCGCGCGTCTCGTGCTGCGACTTGGAGTCGCCGGTGAGTCCGTCCTGCACGTCGTACGCGAAGCTGTACCGGGGATGAGGGTCGTACTGCTCGACGGCGACCTTGGCGACGGGCGCCACGGGGGCGGCGTACGCGACCGGTGCGGAGTACGCTACGGGAGCAGCGTGATATGCTGCTGGGGCGGCATGGACTGCATGAGCGTAAGAAAGTGGAGCGGAGTATGCCACAGGCGCCGCTGGGACAAATCCAGCGCTGACGGCCGCCACCAAGCAGCTCAAGACGACAAACTGTAGAATAAATGTTTGATTAGTTTGTTTCTCACCCATGTATTATTTCTGAGGAAATGGTCTTTATTTGGGCATAATATTTGTTTAAATAGCTATATTAGTTACGACCAACAACGGTTTTAAAAACCTAAATCCTTACGATTTTGCTATAGCGTTCTTAAACGCCGTGAATTCAACATCTTAATATCGTGGTGGATACTTCACAGAGATGTATGAGTATAGTACCTTGAATGCCATTTCGGTTGTGTTGCGTTCAGCTGTGAGATCAGACTGCCGAATCTGTGTACTCTCTCGTCTTATATCAAGCGGGCGCATGTCCATTTGTGACATTCGGCTTTTGGTGACGTCACCGCCCTGGACCGGTAAGTGAGCCCACACTGCACTATGAGGAGCTTATTGTAACTTTCGCTTTTAATTCAGAGTCGAGGCAAGGTCGCGATCTTCACCGGAATGTGGTCGCTCTTGTTACACTCACCATTAGTATAGTCCACCGTTTTCATTATAAGGGAGTGCCTAATACAGTCCATCGGCCTGAGAATCAGAATTATGTTTCGGAAGATAGTGTAATTATTGTGGTGGTTGTAAACCCAACAGCAAGCTCAAAGGGTTCATGAATGGCAAGGATCCTATATTAACCTTTTACTTTAATTTTCTCATAAACCACTCAGCAGCAAACTCTTGGTAAAAACTTATTTTAGTGAATCAGATTAAAACTATCATTAATTAAACAACATGATTAGCTATAAAACATTTAATAACATAAATTAACAGTCGTATAAAAAGTCTCATAAAAATACCAAGTTACATAACTAACAAAATTGTAGTTTTCATCTAGAAATAGTAGGGGCTAGGTAGTCTTGGCGCTAGGAGCGGCGCGGGCGCCGGCGCTAGGACTGGCGCTCGAGGGAGGAAGGGTGCTGGAGCGACTAGAGGGGCAGGGGCGAAGGGCGCGGGGGCGGCAAATCGCGCGGGCGCAGGGATTACCAGCGGCTCGCGTCGGACAACCGCGTTGAACCCATTGAGCGGGTCAGCGGAATAGTCGACGACCCTTCGCGTGCCGTCGGGGTCAACGACACTGTAGGAGCCCGTGACGAGGTCTCCATTCCTGTGTTCCTGGTGGCCCTTGTAGTCGCCGGTAAGTGCGTCCTGCACGTCGTAGCCGAAGGAGTATTGTGGCAGAGGGTCCACGCGCGCGAGGGGGAGAGGCGCCACCACGCTTGCGCTCGCGGCGCCCACCAAACAGATGAATACTACAATCTGAAACATAATCGAGATATTTTCATTTATCTCATCACTCCCAACATGACCCTTCACAGAATTGGGGATTGAATGAAACCTCGTTCGAAGTTATAACGAAAAAATTGGCACATTTATTGCTTCTGATTCTGACCGAAGTGTGTTCCACTACCTTCCCCTCGTGATCATGTGTCCTATTATTCGAAAGCAAAGTGGCTACGTACAACTCTCCTCCGTACTTACTTTAGGTAAAGTACTCGGAAAGACGAAAAGTACACGACAAAGATAAAAAATTGTGTAATATTTTTAAGATACCTAGGAGTATGTTGTGCGCGTTGAACTCTTTTCTATGAAGAATTACGATTATATTCGTGCATCTATTTTGATCATGTGTGTAGAAATTACTTTACTTCCTTCGACGAGAGGTGTAGATCGATAGTTCTAGGTTATTATAGTTGTAGACCCATATTCCCTTGGGAACGCTATTTATTTCGCAACGCGGCATTCTTACGGTGTTTTGTGCCAAGGACGGACTCTCTAACTACGACGCGTGTGGGCGATTACATTACCATACAATGATCGACTTAATCCTCATATGAGTGCGATTGCAATAATAATCCATTACAAATTATTTGATAGAAATTCAAGCGATATTTGTGGCAAAGGATTCATTAATTGTTTGCCTAAAATCCAACAGTTTGCAATTGTACCTTAGGCAGCGCCGTTAATGGGAGAGAGGTTTCTGGCGTTGAAAGATCTCTATTTCGAAATTTTTATTGGAAAATATTATATATTTTATACAGCAAATGTATTTTTATATAGGTAATTAATATTTTGTTGCATTTTAGAGTTTATAAATTAATAAATAATAATTCGATTATAATGTTGAAGTTTAATTTCCATCTATTCTTTGAATACAATATAATTAACAAAAGAAAAGATTATAATAAACTAATATTCAGCTCAACTCATGAAAACTACCCATAATAATCGCTTAGCATTGCAGTGATCAATTGAAAAGGATCCCAATTAGTAGAATCGGAGCAACTAGGAATTACCCGGAAAAACAAAGCCTATTTTGAAATGGAAACGTAATAAAAGCCTGAGCTGGAGTCATTGTTATGGACGGCGCGAAACGAAAGTGTCAGTGGAAAAGAATGTCGCAAAGAAGACTGATATGGAGCACGTTGGTCAATCGACCCGGCGCACGTGCGCGTGCGCTCCTGCGCGCTATTACACATGCTCCTAATACCTACACTGCACATGAGAGAGCGCTAAACTTGTCTTACTTATAATAAGGGAAACACTACAACTATTGAATGCGTAAAAAAGCCTCTCATTTTTTAATATTTTTATAAAACATTGTCTGAATTATTGCTTAACTTCCTGAATCTGAGTGGGAAGAGATGTAACATGCTGTAAGTGGGCAACGACTGCAATGTCTGGGCAATTACTACAATTGACAATTTTTTATAGATAATTCTAAATTAAAACTGACCTCGCGGCGAAACCCCAGACTTATCATTGTGAGATCCTCTTACTTTTTCCTGGTCATGATCAGGTCCTTAAGGTGGTAAGGGCAACATTCAAACTCGAACCAACCACCTAACTTCCAGATCCCATCCCATTTACCGTTCCAGAGATCCCATCTCACATTAAAGATACTCTAAGATATGATTAAGATTCTCGACAAAATTACTCTATTATTTAAAATAATCTTCGTCCGAATCGGATCACCGGTTGTTGAGTTTAAATACCACAGACAAACAGATAAACATACAGACAAACATACGAGTCAAACTTATAACACCTCTTCTTTTTGGTCGGGGATTAAACATATCTGAATCGGAGCATAAGAATATATAATTTATTATGTTAGTTCCTTATGTGGACTATCACTGTATGACAGAGCCTAGCATAGCGACCATAAGAAGACCAAAGAAAGGTTAGGTGGTTATCAGATGACTCCCATTTTTAATGGATTTCTTACCAGAAATCCCTTTCGGGTGGAAGGGAGGCAAACACTAAACAGATCATAGCAAGGTGGAGTTTGTTCATCGAGGCGAGAGTCACGTTTGTAGATAGAGATACAAACAATAATAAAAACAACCAGGTACTCGTACATTTAACTTGTTTTGCCCTAATCTCTACATCGCATTTAACGCCTCTAAACCATTGCAGCAACAGATTTTTTTCCACTCTTGTTAGTTATTGAAATAAATAAGTTGGTAGAGCTTTTTAAAATGGACAAACAATTGCTGGTAAAACACAACATAAAAGTTAGAATTAGAAAAACTGATAAATTATCTACACTCAGCCAAACAATTTGTCACATGGATATTAGAATTAATAAGTGATTTGATCTAATCGCAATGCAAAAAAAAATCAATATATTTTCTCAATACGCGTATGACAACTTACCTTGGTGTCCATGTCTGAAGGCTTGGGGTAGGATGAGCAGGTCCAAACGAACTGATGATGTCCCGGGGCGCTGCCGCGTTATATATCGTACACTGCGTAACTCGGGACGTGAGGACAATACGGACACCTCATTGAAGAAAGTGCTTGCATTACGCGACCGATGTTGTGTTGTGGCCGACAGTACCACGGACACGGTAGTAGGTACCTGCACATTTTTGCGGTGGTTGGCAAAAAAAAGGTTGTTTCTTTTCTAAGATTTATTCTCCGAGACGAGAAATTACAGGATTCAGGTGACAGTCGGTGAGCGAGCGTCGGTGGTCTAGTGCCTAGGACTCCGGACTCCCATGCGGGAGGTCCAGGTTCGAAACCATGCAATGCCATGTACCAATGAGTTTTTCGTATTTTTTCGAATATTTACCCACCGCTCTAAAGGTGAAGGAAAACATCGTGAGGAAACCTGCATATCTGAGGAAATTAAAAGTTTCAGAAGGCGTGTGAAATCCACCAATCAGCACTGGGCCGCTCGGTGGATCATGGCCCGTACCGCCCTTGTGTAAGGGGAGGCGTGTGCCCCAACAGTGGGGACATTAATAGGCTGATGATGATGATGAGGTGACAGTAACGAAACGGAAATTTTATTTTATTTTATTTTTATTTTATTTTATTTTCTTCGGAAAACTTACAGCTAATGTAAAAAATTTAGTTAATACTATTTTACGAATTATGCCATTTACAAGTGTTCGCCTGTGATACGTTTATAAGTAAATGTGATGGTCTCAGGACAACCAGTAAGTTAGAAATTATTTAAGCAAGAAAGTTTAAACTTTAAATGATAATAACAAAAATAATGAAGATAGTAAAATTACGAGTCCAGAGCGCCCGTTGCTATTTTGACCATGTGTCTCGCGAATTCTCTAAGATTCATACAAAAAGCACCGTTTGTAATAAAAGCTAGAGGCTAGATGCTAGAGCACAAGATTTGGCATAACCAACCCGAGTAATTTGCTATCGATCTACAAAACCGAAAAAAATCGATTCTCATCAGCTTTTGCAGATTAATGCTGTCCTTACATGTGACGATCTTCTTCCAAGTCGTACGTATTCTTCACTAATCATTTCTCAAAGCTATAATAAAATTGCGATGATAGCATGGCATCATATGGCCATTTCAAAATAGCAGACCTAAGAAATATGTTAGTTAAGACAGCGTGCCACGAGTCTGTAGGGTAAAAAATGGGTTTGGTGGAAAGGTACGTATCTACTCGTGATATTTGGCTTTAAATGTGCTAATTTAAAGTTTATTAAACAAAAATCTAATAAAATCATCTAATATTAATAAAAAATATTGTTATGGAAAGCAATAAATTATTTTAGGTTATGTTTAGAACAAAATCATATTTAAGTCGTACATGATATTTTAAAAAGATATTTAATACCTATTTCATTAAAATCTTTAGGATTAAAGTGTGCTGCACATATTTTTGAATATTTTTACTCGAAAATACGTAATTGTACTAGTGGCGCATCTAGTGGTAAAACATTGCAGGATTATCTCCTAAAAGCGCGGGGCGAGACATCAGAAGGCGGGCATGCGGCGGGCGGGAGGTGGGGCCTGCCGTTAGAGGGCGAGCATGCACGCAGTTTACTCGCCCTCTAACGTCCCGCTCCGCGCCCTTCTTGCCGCGCAGGCGATCCCACCGTTAAGTGGTTTACCATATTAACTCGTAGCAGAGAAGCCGAGAAAGTCCGATTGATTAAATATAAAAACGTCGTCCGTGCACCAGAACGCGAACCGGAAATGACATATGTACTATTATGTAGTACATAACGATGTCATTTCCGGTTCGCATTCTGTCCCAGAAAGATGTTATGTGAGCCCTCGAAGAAATCGGGCACTCGCGCCTCAGCAAACATGCCTGACGCACTGCAATAGCATGGGTACTTCATGAGGATGCGATACGCGTCATTGCACAGACCCTCATGGCGCTCATTGAGGATCTCCCGAGTAATTCTCAGAGCTCGCGTTTATATAATTGTTTTCACACCCTCACTGCGCCTGGTGAACCTCCGCGCGAGCATGTTGCACCGAACCCCTACCTCTCAGAGCCGTTATTAATACATACTTTGGCCACCCCTCTCCTGACCTTTAACAGCCCGGAAAAATATTATCTCCGTTTTTAAAACATTTAATTAAGTCCATGTACGCTAGTATAACCTACCTACCGACAATTATGGCATTAATTTTTTATGCATATACGTATTTTTTGTCATATACCGACAATATATATTTACAATAATTATTATGGTATAATTTTTTTATGCTGGGCCATACTAGCGTTCATGGACTGAAATACAATGTCTTAATATTAAACATCTGTGAACTTATTGAATTCAATTCAATGGACATGAAGGTAGGGGGAGACTATTATTTTTATCCATGGTCGTGGACGTACTTACCTATTTTTATTTTTATCCCCCGACTGCCCGAGTGAAAGGTATTATAAGTTTAACGCGTTTGTCTGTTTTACTGTAGGCTCATAACTCTACAACCGATGATCCGATAATCCGATTTGGACCCGGTTTTTTTGGTGATCCTGATGTGCAGGATGGCCTGGGTTGGTACCTCCCTCTATCTATTTCCGTCGCAAAGTAGAAATGCTTGTGTTTCTGTGTTTCGGTTTGAAGGGTATGAAAGCCAACGTATTTGTCGGCACACGAGGCACTCCATCAAGTCCTCAAGGTTAGCAGCGCATCGAAAACCCTCTAATAAATATACAGTGAGGTGAGATGTCTATGGGCGACGGTGATCACTTTACCAACAGGTGGCCCGTTAGCTCGTCTGCTATCCTTAATTAATAATGAAATAAAAAAATTTTTTTTTTGTCGAAAGTGTTCTCAGCCATGTCTGGACCAGTGGTTTCCAAGATCTTGATGTATATTTGATCTCAGATGGAACGGAGTAAGATAGTTCGAATTGTAACTCAAATGTTTAGGAGCATGGTGCCCTCCCACATCAGGAACCTGGTGATGACCAGGCAAAACTGAGGGAATCTCCACAATGGTAGTAGATTTCTTAAAGTAAAGTAAAGTAAAAAATTCTATAGTAAGATTCTAGTAAAGTAAGATTTCTTATTATTATTTTTCGAGTTATGTTCAATGTATGAAGTTATATTTCGTTTAGCTATCAGGCCGGAATCGATACAATCAATGCAGAGAATAGATATCACAGAAATCGGACTATGCACCGCCCGTTTGAATTACAACTTTTTGATTAACCAGTAACGTAGATTAGAAACTGTCTTCTGTCTCGAGTAATTATTAACCCATTTTACTGTCCTTATTTATTTATTTATTCTTCTTTCGTGTTGATGATCCGAATTAGATTTTTCCCGACCAGAAGGCAGCCACATCGATAGCCCTCTGGTTGGCCTCGAAAAGGTCCTCCCGCGTGCATATTTATTTATTGACCTACTAACTAGTACTAGCTGGTAACTAACAGTTAACTACTTAGTTTTATGATAATTATTACTTCAACATTACTTAATATTTAATTCGCCTTTGTCATATATTAATTACCAAAATTTTTCTCACACTCGGGTACTCGCGTAAGTAAGTCGTACTCGTATTTATGTACTTTACAAATATCGCTATGAATCAGTTATTACTTTACAATATCCACTATAACTTGTATTGTTACACAATTTGTAAAGGTACGAGAAAAATATAACAGTTTAAACATTAGTAAGTTGAAATAATAAATCGCATGGCTCTAACGTACGCAAAAGCAACTTACGGCACTGTCGTATTGGAATATCTTCATAGCCCTAGAGGATACAATTCATAAATAAGATATTTTTCTAACACGTTTATTTGGATTTGTTTATAACATTAATAATATAAAAGGACAAGAATAGATTTACAAATTAACCTACATATAAATCAAGTCTTTGTCTATGTGACATCAAGTCAACTCCTTTCAAGGGTAGCGATAGCCAGCGGCGGCTACCGGTTCGAAAAGCCGCGCAGACGCGGCTCGTACCGCGGCCGGCGCCACAGCGAGCCGCGCGGGCGCAGCGTAGCCAGCAGCCACAGGCGCTGCCGCTGCGTATGTAGAGTAAGCAGCAGCCACAGGCGCTGCCGCTGCATATGTAGAGTAAGCAGCAGCCACAGGCGCTGCCGCTGCGTATGTAGAGTAAGCAGCAGCCACTGGAGCGGCATATGCAGCAGCCACTGGGGCGGTGTAAGCTGCAGCCACTGGGCCCGTGTAAGCAGACGTATACGCTGCAACGGGAGCCCTGTACGCTGCCGCTACGGGAGCGGCGTAGCGTGCAGCTACGACGGGAGCGGCCGCGTAGCGAGCGGTAAAGGGCGCGGCCGCGTACCGGGCGAAGACAGGCGCCGCAGCTACCGGGGCAGCCGCAGCATAACCAGCGTACACAGGTGCAGCGGCGTATCTAGCCACGCTCTGCGAGTATCCTGCGGGCGCGGCGGCATACCGAGCTGCCACTACGGCGGGTTGTGCGACCACGGGACCGGCGGTGAAGCGAGCGGGCAAGACAGCCGGTTGCGCCACAGCAGATACCAAAGGTTCCTTCCGCACTACCGCATTGAAACCGTTTATAGGATCCGCCGCGTAGTCAACGATACGGCGAGTGCCGTCGGGGTCCACGAGTGAGTACGAGCCCTGAACGACGTCGCCGTCGCGCTGCTCCTGCTGGCTCTTGTAGTCGCCGGTGAGAGAGTCCGCCACGTCGTAGCCGAATCTGTACTGCGGCAGAGGGTCGTATTCCTCGAGTCTTGCCGCCACTGGCGCGGCGTACGCAACCGGAGCGGCTGTCAAAGCAGCAGGCGCGATGCTTGCGCGGGTCAACGCCAGTAGGCAAGTGAAGATCACCAACTATAACAAATAAAATAAAATAAAGGGATGACTTGAGTCTAACATGATAATAAATAAATAAATAAATTTTGTGGACAGATTTTCTATAATAGGAGCAATAGTGAAGTTATTGATATTATTTATCGCGTGGGGGGATCATGAGCGCATATCATTATCACTATCTATCTCACTGTATTTTCTAAAACATCACACGATTTAAGATTAGCGAACACGTGTGAATTTTGATCCTTTTTGAGGGAGACACTTGTTTCAATCTTTATATAACACAATTTCACAATCACTTGATAACACTTCACTCTGAAATCCTGTGAGGTTCCGTACCTTGAGAGCCATTTTGTTTGTTTGCTGAGCTGTGTACAAGGGTGCTTAGAGCAGACAACTGTACCCCTTGGTTGGCACTAACAGCATTTATAGTAGTTGAAGTGAGGTTGCCTCATCCCGGTCGCATCTCCAAATTTAAATATATTCAAGTACGCACGTACGAGCGAGCCTGGCCGCTGGGACTGGACAATGCCGCGTAGACAAAGCGAAGCTTGTGCAACCACCGGGCAGCGGCTGCGAAACAAAACAGTCTCATGAAATTCTTCACACCATTATTGAATAATTAGTTTTTCAGAAGGCTGTAAGGCCTTAGGGACCATGGATGAAAAAATTGTCTTCGGGCGTTCCTACATACCTTCATGTTAGGGACCATCTCGAAAAGTCTCCCGAGGCGGGAACATTTATTGAACATAACCCTCCTTTGATAGAATATGCAAGTTGTATCATGGCATCAAATGACTTTATTGCAAAACTGCGAAAATTCTACCTTGTGTTTCTACATTTGAATATAGAAATCTAATTTTAAATATATACCTACTTTTATACGCTATTAAAGATCCTTAAATTAACGACGATAAACATCTACATTAAAAGATTACCAAATGGCGCAAGCATGCTCAAAATGCGATTTGCACTCGCACACGACTGGTCGGCCTAGTTTGTTTGTAAAGATCAAGTGTGACATTTGTTCCGGTCAGGATACTAGTTCAAGTTTCGATACAAGTCAGTTTACTAAGTAAAGAACAGTTACACTTGGATCTTTAGTCTACGAAAAAATTGAGCGTCTGTGGCTAGGACGTCGGGCACCCATTCTGAAAGTGCGAGTTCCAGACAATAAGTTTATTTAATTTTTCGAAGCTCTAATGACGAAGAAAAACATCGGAAAGAAAACTGCTTGTTTGAAGAAATAAAACAGTTTTCAAACATATTTAATAAACAATAATAATAAATATAAAAAAGGTTTATT